>CM074722.1:372100655-372438155 GCA_037306005.1 Rhinophrynus dorsalis | reverse complement strand
AGTAATATTTATTATTGTAAAATCGACGTTTCGGCCAGGCTCAGCTGGCCTTCCTCAAGACAAGTGTACACTGACAAACAACCCACTTAAAAACCCAGTGCCAAATCGTCTCTCTGGTCATGGTGACGTCATCCGACCCTAGGGGTCGTCACCATCGACCATAAACATAGGTGAGCAAAATTGTGTGAAAACATAAGAGTGAAATAAGAAATTGGAATGACCAGCTAAACAAAAATAAAGTTAATCAATTACATAACATTTTTGGTTATAACCTGTGCCTGTGGATTGTATCTTTAAACAACTTAGAGAGTGGGGCGCGTGTAAGCCCCGAGATCATACCTTGGGAGAGAGGTGCAGTGGAGACAGTGTAGTAGCGATCCCAGCAGATCGGCTTCTGTATGTCAGCCCATCGCGCTTTAAATATACAGCACGGTGTATCAAAGACTAATACAGAGCCGGCTGAGAACAGAGTTCAAAGCACCACTGTGTCCCTGTATGACCCCTAGGCTATGAAGCGCCACCTACAGTCCAAAACCAAAGTTACAAGGATAATAAAAAGAAAGACATATTAACCCTTCAAGTGCCAAGGAAAGATACAGTATTGGTGGAATAAAGTCCTGAACAAAAGGGGTATCCAGGTTCTAAAATCCTCTGATAGAATAAAGTTAGACATCCCAACTGATAGGGTATCCAAATTCTCATATCCTCAAATAGAGAAAAATTAGGCATCCAGGTGGTTAAAATGTCTTCAAATAGGGAGCAATGGTCAAGTTATGCACAGATTGGTCCCTCAAAATTGGAATAAATGAGACAAAAACCAATAGTATCATTCAATCATTGTGTCCCAGCAAGCTCCGCAGTGAGTGGAGAGTCCAACTAGGGAAATCACAGGATATTCAAAGGTTAAGTATCATCCACTGAGCCCATTAATATGAATATCAATGTATACTATAACATTACATTAGTGTGATAGTTCAAAACATAATATTTTCCTTCTTTATTATGGGTATACCAGAGTAATACACAAAGAAGTTCATTCAGACTGACAATGCCACAAAATACCATCTTGACCCATTCCACTAGTCATCAACATCGCTTTGGTCCATTTAACATAGGTAGATTTATAATATGAAGACCACCAGGCTAGGAAAACAATCGTGGCACCCCACTCTCTAAGTTGTTTAAAGATACAATCCAAGTGGGCACAGGTTATAACCAAAAATGTTATGTAATTGATTAACTTTATTTTTGTTTAGCTGGTCATTCCAATTTCTTATTTCACTCTTGTTTTCACACAATTTTGCTCACCTATGTTTATGGTCGATGGTGACGACCCCTAGGGTCGGATGACGTCACCATGACCCGAGCGCCGATTTGGCGCTGTTTCTGCACGAGGGTTTTTAAGTGGGTTGTTTGTCAATGTACACTTGTCTTGAGGAAGGCCAGCTGAGCCTGGCCAAAATGTTGATTTTACAATAATAAATATTACTCTCTCTATGATGAAAGTCCCGTGAGTGCCTCGATCTTTCCATTTACTTATTCAATGCCTATTGATGGCACCCGGGCACTTGTCTTATTAATTGTGAGAGCCTCCATCCAGTAGTATATATATATATATATATATATATATATATATATATATATATAAACGAGAGAGCCTCATTACATAATTTATGTCTCCTCAGGAGACACACACATAGAAGGGAATGCCTCATTACATAATTTATGTCTCAGGAGACACACACACACCCAGGGGTGGCAGTAAGGAGGAGATATAGAAATTTCCTCCCTACTGTCAGTGCTGGAGATACAGGAGGGGGGGCGTGATTTTGACAGGAGTGGGCAGGGTTTGCCATCCCTCAACTTCCTGCTCAACCACACACACAGACACTCTCACTCACTCACTCCCACTCCCACTGGCCTCAGCCAGACTTGTAGTGCAGCACTGGGTGAACATAATGGCACTCAAAGAGTTAAGGTAGGCCCTCATTGCTCAATTGTTTCATGGGTGTCAACATTTACCATGCAAGACAGAGGACAGGCAGCCATCAGGTGCACACTTAACCCACTGACTGCCACAGGGTTGTCTATCAACTTTTACCACTCAGGACAGACCAGCAGGATAGGGGGAAGTTTCCTCAAAATACTCACACTGTAAACTTCCATTTCCCACCCACTTCTCCTCCTTCCCCAGCCTGTTCCTAACACTTTTTCACATCTATTAAGCCCCAACCCCTACTTGTGATTAAGCCCCTCCCCCTTTAACCCAAATTGCCTCATTGATCTCTCCCCACTAGCACCACAGGAGTCCCCTCCAGGGACTCCACAAGACAAAGTTCCCAGGTATGAACACGCTTGCCACTGCTATTTAACTCTGACATAACACACCAGTGTATACTGCATGCCACTCTATAACTTAACTGAATCCTTTGATTAAAAAAAAAAAAGTGCACAATCCAAACACACACACAGGTATAATATTGCAATTTTGGCCCAAAGTAAAGGTGAAATAAAAAATATAATTGATGTAATGCCATACATCCCAAGTGTCCCTCATTTCTGGAGATCAGAATAAGTAGTGTATATCACATTGCTCCACAGCAATAAAACTCACATAAATCTGCAGCTAATCTTCAATATATGTTTTTCTAAATTAGTCTGTGTAAATAAAATACTTTAGTCTTCTGCAAATAATTTATTCAGTTGCACAAAGAGGTGTCAGTAGGTTTAAACCCTTATACACTCTTAACTTGCAGGAAAGTAATGGAGGGTGGGATGTCGGCTGCCTACACTACTCAAACGGTTAACCCTTGGAGAGCCAGAGGGGTATGTAACGCAATGTGTTGTCAAACCCTCTGCCACTGAAAGGGTTAAAGGAATAGTTAAAATTCTATTAAAGTTTAGCTCTGAGAATTCTTAATATTTTTTTTTTTAACATGTAGCACTATATTTAATTGCTTACAGTGTTGTAGTTCAAACGATATTCAAGCCGAAAGGATCCTCCTCCTGCCCTTTTCCCTGCGTCACTCAACCTCTCAGTCTGGTCCGGATGGAGCTTTTCAAGGGAAAATCTTCAGTAAGCAAAAGGAAAAACCTGCCTTCCTTCATCAAGGGGTTACTGAATGAAGATTGTCCCTCGCTGCATCCATCAGGTCCCACAACCGGATTCCACATCTAATGGGAGGTGTCCAGAAGGGTCGGGATCCTTCTGGCTTGAATAAAGTTTGAACTACAACACTAACTAATTAAATATAGAGGTACATTTTACAAAAAATAGAATGAAGACTGAGAGATAAACTTTATTAGAAGTATTACTATTCCTTTAAAACATTGTATGCTCTTGACTTTTTTTGTATGCTCTTGACTCATCCATTGTGACCATGTTGGGTGTTTTTGGACCCTTTTTTTTTTAGATGGACAGTGGATGTTCTTTCCTCAACTCCCAGACACCCATCACGGCATCTCCCCGGCAGATACCCCTGACAGCCCCTAGGCTCAAGCCTGTTTCCACAGAATTAAAAGTGTTTCTTCCTCCCGCACTGGATCCGCACATTGTGAGGCAAGTTGTGGGGAGCAGAGTGTCTCAGCTGTACCAGGGCCAGTAATGTGAAATTCTGAACCTACATTATTTATGTCATCGGGACAACTTCTTTATACATTAACAGCACTCTATATAACCCTTTGACTGACATAGAGGTAACTAATGCATTGCATAACAATGCGCTGGATACCTTTCTAGCACTCAAAGTGTTAACTCTGACATTACACACCAGGGAGGTGCACAGACATTTTGGGGGGCAGGGGCTCAAATGAAAAAAAAGGGCACTTCTCATAATTATTTATTCAAAATATATTCCTCAAGCACTCAAAGGACTTAATTGTGACGGGCAACACCGTAGCCCTTTTGCTACAATATACATACACACCTGTATACATACACACATACTATACATATAATATATATATATATATATATATATATATATATATATATATATATATATATATATATATATATATATATATACATACACATACACACACAGTATACATACACACATACTATACACACACATATTGTACCTACACATACTGTACCTAGATATATATATATATATATATATATATATATATATACATACACATACACACATAGTATACATACACACATACTGTACATACACACATACTGTACATACACATACTGTACCTAGATACATATATACATACTCACACACACACACCCATATACATACACATACTGTACATATATACATACACACATACTATACATACTCACCCGTATACATGCATACACATTCTGTACATAGATACATACTGTACATACATATATACATACACACATACTGTACATACATATATACATACTATACATACATACATAGACTGTATATAGATACATATATACATACACATACATAGTCATAGACAAACTCACACACTATGAATAAGGCTGTTTATGGTGAGTGGGATGTGAATTCTACCTTTTCCTATTCCATGAGGAGTAATGGGGTGAGAGGAGAGTGGACAGTCTATATATGTGTGTGTGTGTCTGTCCATCGTGCTATGTAGAGTGAATGTGGCTGTTCTGTGCTGTACATTCCTCCCTCTGATCTCCTTCATGTTACAGGGAGGAGTGAATAGCAGAGAAGAGCCTCACAGAGCAGCCGAAAGCAGAAAGAAAAAGTTTACCAGATAAGTGAACATTGCATCTCCTCCAGGACTGATTTAGTGATGGGGGGAGACATCTTAAGGAATGGGGAAGGTGGGAGGGACAGAGTGAGAGACAGTAAGGGACAGGGAAGGTGGGAGGGACTGGGGAAGAGACACTAACACCCTTTGATTGCCACAGGGGTATCCAACGCATTGCTTTGCAATCCATTGGATACCCCTGTGGCAGTTGTTCAGCAACATGACTATTTCATCGAGTGTGTGCAAGTAGAGTTAAAAGTTAGTTGCTCATTCCATCTCAGCACAACTAACTGTTAGCTCTACTACCTGCACAACATCGATGAAATAGTCATGTTGGTGAACAATCATAGAGAGAATAGTATATTGATACAGCAAGAGCCATAGCTGAGGTGGTGGTGACTGCAGGATCGGTGAGGGCATGTGGTTGTTTGAAAATTGTGTGTCAGGACCTTCACAGGGCAGTGGACTTTCAATGCGCAGAGTGTGCGTAGTGTAGTTTATATGGCCAGAGTGTGCACATTGAAAAGCCAGTGCAATATTATTACAGCAGGACATTTCATGCATGGCGACATTGTCATGTGGGTCTTTTGATGATGGCTACCTCGCATGTGATTGTAGGGGGGGTGAACTACACCCACTCCAGCTATCAGCGTAGGGGTATCACACCACCGCAAAAAGTTAACATGTGTGAATATAAAGAAGTTATTTCGGTATATAGGCAATTGTGTAGATCTCCATATGTGGCGCTTAGGCGCCAGAAGCTGTGGCTGCTAAAGCCATGCAGCAAAACAGAGTACAAAGTATAGCTGAGCTGGCTGGACAGGCTTGTCGGCTGGCCAGTTAGCAAATATGTAGTCAGATACAATTACACCCACCACGGCCTCACTGTTCCTGAGCGCTCGGAAGGGTAGGGTCCGGAGCAGGTTCTTGCTGGCACCCGGCGAGTGGGTGACTACATCCCTCAGTCATGCAGCAGTGAATGAAGCGAAAGTCGGCCATATGAAACATCCTGGCAAGGGTGAATGTAGGAGATAGGCAAACGCTTTTGGTCCTTTGTAAACTCCTTGCTGTATGTGGCAGGTTCTTGCTGGCTGGTGATTTGTGTGTGTGTGTGTGTGTGTGTGTGTGTGTGTGTGTGTGTGTATGTGAAAATGTCGCCACTGTGAATGTGTGGAGAGAGGCATAACTCCTCCCCCTGAACAGCGGGGGGGGGGGCGCGTTGGCAGAATGCATGGTCACCTGACCACTTCTTCCTTCATAGTATAGAAGATTAGATCCAGGGACACATTCCAGCTGGGGACAGTGCCCACAATCCGGGGACTGTCCCCGGAAATCGGTGACGTCTGGTCACCCTACTCTTCATGCAGATATGATGTCATTGAGTGGCGAGGCAACTTTTTTTTTTTTTGTTAAAAGGGGCACGAGGGCACTTTGGACAAAAAGGGCAGGTGCTCAAGCCCCCCTTGGTGTCTATGTGTGCACGTGCCTGTTACACACCACTGTATACTACATGACACTCTATAGCTGTCACGGTTTGTTTTGACTCTCAGACACAGAGTAAGATAAAAAAAATCAAACTTTATTGAAAAGTTTAATGGGAACCCTCACGGGTCCTGAACCTACATATATATCACATGCACACAATGGGTTCATACAGTAGCTTTTACAAGATACAGCATGGTAGGCTCTACCGGCCTTGCCAAAGTACCGGGCAGGGCAGCCTATGATATGAATAAAAGTATGACTAAGGCTCTACGGGCCCTGCTAATGTACCGGGTAGGGCAGCCAGGAAGATGATACAATAGCGGGAATAAGGCTCTACCGACCTTGCCAATATACCGGGCAAGGCAGCCTGAATTATGACACTATAACATGGAAACAGGCTCTACCGGCCTTGCCAATATACCAGGCAAGGCAGCCAGGAGGACAGAAGGACAGCTCCACTAATGCTGTATAGATGGGAGCAGCAGCATAAGATGGAACAGTGGAGCAAACCATTATCACAACCAGGGAGACCAAACCGGTGCAATAATGGAGGCGGCAGCAACCGGTGAATGTGGAGTAATCCAGTACTGCGTACTGGACAACAGAATAGCCCAACCGGTTCTATAATGGAGGCATCAGCAACCGGTAACTGAGGAGTAAACCAGTACCGCGTACTGGACAACGGTATCGCCCAACCGGTTCTATAATGGAGACATCAGCAACCGGTGAATGTGGAGTAAACCAGTACCACGTACTGGACAACAGAAACGCCCAACCGGTTCTATAGTGGAGGCATCGGCAACCGGTGAATGTGTAGCAAACCAGTACAGCGTACTGGACAACCGTATCACCCAACCGGTTCTATAATGGAGGGATCAGCAACCGGTGAATGTGGAGTAAACTAGTACCGCGTACTGGACAACAGTAACGCCCAACCGGTTCTATAATGGAGGAGTCAGCAACTGGTGAATGTGGAGCAAACCAGTACCGTGTACTGGACAACTGTATCACCCAACCGGTTCTATAATGGAGAGATCAGCAACCTGTGAATGTGGAGTAAACCAGTACCGCGTACTGGACAACAGTAAAGCCCAACCGGTTCTATAATGGAGGAATCAGCAACCGGTCAATGTGGAGTAAACCAGTACAGCGTACTGGACAACCGTATCGCCCAACCGGTTCTATAATGGAGGGATCAGCAACCAGTGAATGTGGAGTAAACCAGTACTTTGTACTGGACAACAGTAATGCCCAACCGGTTCTATAATGGAGGCAGGGACGTGCACAGACATTTTGGGGGGCAGGGGCTCAAATGAAAAAAGGGTCACTTCTCATAATTATTATTTATTTTTTTTGTTAAAAGGGTACAAGGGCGCTTTGGACAAAAAGGGCAGGTGCTCAAGCCCCCCTTGGTGCCTATGTGTGCACATGCCTGAATGGAGGAATCAGCAACCAGTGAATGTGGAGTAAACCAGTACTGTGTACTGGACAATCGTATCGCACAACCGGTTCTATAATGGAGGGATCAGCAACCGGTGAATGTGGAGTAAACCAGTGATCAGAATGTCGCCCAGATGACCCAGCAACCAGACGGATGACAATCAGGATCCAGCAGCAGGAACAACAGACAGGCCAGGATAACCACTGGAACAGCAGGGTGGCCAACCAAGTCAGGAACGGAGCAGGAACAATGGCAGCACCGGATCAGGAAGGGAAGCAGGAACGACAGCCCAACCGGATCTGGAACGGAGACAGGAACCACGCAGGAGAGACACTGACTACTGGAGAAATGCTGACACTGGTAATGGAGCAAAACAGGCCCAACGATACAGGTACAAGGCAGGTGACTACTGACATAGAGACACCACGAAAGGGCCACCAAAGGGTACCTCAGCCCAGTCTATATAGGCAATACTGGGCGGGCAATAGGCAGGAGGCCAATGGAGAGTACACACACCTGACTGACAGCAGACGTCAGCAATCACAGGCACCGTGATAGTACTCCCCTCTCAAAGACCCCCCCTTAAGGAAGAGGGACCTGGTTTCTGGGGGTACTTGGAATGAAAAATTTGCAGTAATTTGGATGCATGAAGGTCCTTACTATCCACCCAGGATCGATCCTCAGGACCATAACCCTTCCAATGTACCAAATGCTGCAATTTTCCTCTAAATCTGTGAGAATCAATAATACTCTGAACTTCGTACTCCTCCTGGCCCTCTACCTCTATAGGCCCTGGCACCACAGGGTTAGTAGTATAACGGTTGCATACAAGAGGTTTGAGGAGAGATACGTGGAACACATTGTGAATGCGCATGGATGCAGGGATATCCAAGGCATACGAAACAGGGTTAATTTAATACTAGTGCGTAACGTGGCCAATATACGATCAGGCTGTATAATAGGTGCTGGGACCTCGCCCCTGTCAGTCTCAGGCTCAAATTGTCTAGACAGGGCATCAGCCCTAACGTTCTTGGAACCCGACAAGTAAGATACAATAAAAGTAAATCGGGAAAGGAACAACGCCCATCTGGCCTGGCGAGAAGACAATCTTTTAGCTTCTGAAAGATAAGTCAGATTTTTATGGTCTGTGAGAATCAATACAGGATTTCTGGTGCCTTCCAATAAATGACGCCACTCCTTAAGAGCGAGAATGATAGCCAGTAGTTCTCAGTCAGCAATCTCATAGTGACTCTGGGCAACAGACAATTTCTTTGAGAAAAACCCACAAGGTCTGAGGGTACTCCCTTTTTCTGGTCTTTGAGAGAGTACTGCCCCAACCACAATCTCTGAGGCATCGACCTCCAATGTAAACGGGAGAGCTGGGTTGGGGTGGGATAACACTGGAGCAGCTGCAAAGGCAGATTTCAATGTCTCAAAAGCACATTCAGCTGCCTCAGACCATTGGGAAGGATTAGCGCCCTTATGAGTAAGGTCAGACAATGGTTTAACAATTGTGCAAAAGTTCTTAATAAACTTTCTATAATAATTAGCGAAGCCCAGAAATCGATGATTCGTTTTTAAGCCTTTAGGCCGTGGCCATTGCAAAACTGCCACAAGTTTCTCCTGATCCATGGCAATACCCTCTTTGGCAATAACAAACCCCAAAAAGGGCACACTGGATCTATGAAACTCGCATTTTTCCAATTTGCAATACAATTTGTTCTTACGTAGGCGGAGCAACACTTCTGACACATCCTTGATGTGTTGTGACAAGTCATCTGAGTGAATAAGTATATCGTCCAGGTAAACCACCACACAGGGCTGCAGCATATCCCTAAGGATATCATTGATTAGTTCTTGGAACACTGTGGGTGCATTACAGAGACCAAACGGCATCACTAGATATTCGTAGTGCCCAGATTTAGTGTTAAAAGCTGTCTTCCACTCATCACCAGCTCTAATCCGAATCAGGTTATATGCTGCACGTAGGTCCAATTTTGTGAAAATTGAGGAACCTTTTAACCTGTCAAATAGTTCGGTGATGAGTGGTATCGGATACACATTTTTAGACATCAACCTATTTAGGCAAAGGTAATCAATGCATGGTCTTAATTCGCCATTCTTTTTCTTCACAAAAAAGAACCCAGCCCCAGCTGGCGAGGTGGATTTCCTGATTATCCCTCTCTTGAGGGCATCTGAAATATATTCCTCCATAGCTTGGTCCTCCTCACAAGACAAAGGATAAGTACGGCCCCTAGGGGGCACCACCCCTGGGGGTAGTTCAGTTGCACAATCATAGGACCTGTGCTGAGGCAGGGTGCCAGCCTCCCCCTTACTGAAAACATCACTGAATTGTTGGTACTCATCTGGCAATGAAGGGGAGGAGCACAGAATCTTCACTGGGTGAGACACACAATGCTCCATACAATATTGGGACCAGGCAGAAATCTCACACTTTTGCCAATCAAACTGGGGATTATGCAATTGCAACCAAGGGAAACCCAGAATGACTGCATGGTGAGGAGAATTGATTATCTGGAACTGCTGTTCCTCTTTATAAAGTGCCCCAATAGTCATAGGAAGTGGCATTGTTTCAAACGTAACCTGGGCAGGTTGCAGTGGTCTGCCATCAATAGCCTCAATAGCCAGAGGGGATTCTCTTTTAACCAGCGGAATCTCGTGCCGTTCAGCAAAAGTATTATTCATGAAATATCCGGCGGCACCAGAATCAATCAGGGCCAGAACCTCCACAGAGCGATTTGCCTACGAGAGTACCACCTGGATGGTGGGTTTTTGTATGCTCAAACTTGGGGACTGATGAACACCACCTAGGGCCTGTCCCCCAAGGTACCCTAGGTGTGTTTGTTTCCCGGATGTATGGGACAGGTTCTTAGCAAGTGCCCAGATTTACCACAGTATAAACATAACCCCTGCCTCCTGCGAAGTGCTCGTTCCTCTTTGGTTAACCTGGTAAAACCTAATTGCATAGGTTCACCAGGTTCCCGTGCATGGTCATTGGATTTAGGCAACGAGGGAGGGATGAGTGGGCAAAATGAACTGCTAGGCCCAGTGCTTTTTGACCGTACCCTACGGTCCTTAGCCATAATCCTGTCACTGATCCGAGTGTCAATTAGAATTGCGTAATCAATATATTCGTCCAGATCATTAGGCAGCTCTCTAGCTGCAGTTTCATCTTTGATATAATCGCCCAGACCTTGAGTAAAGGCAGCCAACAACGCCTCATTGTTCCAACCTACCTCTGCTGCTAGTGTACGGAATTCTATGGCATACTCGCCCACAGTCCGTTTGCCCTGTTGAATCTCCATTAGACGTTTAGCAGCAGAGGTGGTTCTACCAGGTATCTCGAATTCTCTCCGAAATGTTTGCACAAATTCCCTGAAATTTTTTGTGCAAGGTTTAGCATTTTCCCATAAGGGATTGGCCCATGCCAGTGCACGCCCGGTCAATAAGGATATCATAAACCCCACTTTACTGCGATCATTGGGAAAGGCATGAGAGGTCAACTCCAGAAATATCTCAAGTTGATTGATAAACCCTCTGCACAGACTGGGTTCGCCATCATATCTGAGTGGCAATGGTGCGGAAGTGGTTAGCCCTTTGACTGCAGCCACAGAGGTAATCGTATCATTCTCCGGTGTTGAAACTGGGGAGACCACCGGACTTGAAATAGACTTGTCAGTAAGTACGGTACGCTCAAGGATAGTTTGGATGGCCCATGCCAACTGATCCAAATGCTGCTCATGTATATCCATCCTCCAATGGATGTTCTGCACGTTACCTTCTGTAAGGGATGGGTTTTTTTTTTTGTGATCTCCTCATGGTTAGTTGGGGGTTAATTCTCTGCAGTTTTCGCTGGCAACAGCAGAGGGGCAGACAATGCTAGCTTACGTAGTGTTTATGAGAGATAGGTAGTGTAATCTCCAATATTCAGTGTTATAGAACCAAGCACATACGCATGCGTAGTGTTAGACATCCCTTGTATCCTTGAAGGGCGTAGTCTGTATTTTACCCTTTACTCAACACAACAGAGCTCAGAGCCATTTTGGAGACTTAGGGAGTGTGTACCTGGTCTCAAGTCTGAAAGGTAGAGATTGTACCTCATCCAAACCTGTGTGTTGCTGTTTAGCCATGGACGTCAGGTCTGTTTGGCTGTTCACCTGTGTAACGATACTACGGAGTTTAGTGTGGACGCCTCTCCCACACTGATGTGCAGATCCCCATAGCTAAGTATCTTTTAAGTTCTCTTTTAAGTTCTCTTTTTATATCACGGAGTTGGTATGTCTTTCATACTCATGTGAACTCTGGCAGGATGTTTATCTCATAACCTGTTTAATTATTGCATGTTTAATAAACTGTAGTTCTAGTTTCACTGCAGTGTGTCTTTATCTTTATTCTGAAATTCCAGACCTCTAATTGTTTAGCAAACTGAAGAAATTAACCCGTACAGGGAGTGGGTGCGAGAGGGCACCACAGGATAAATGTATTATGATGCAAAGTACATGACAGGAGCAACAAAAGAGACTAGATCAAATGGGGGACAGTGTTACTTCGTGTGTGGTAAGTGCTGGAAAGGAGAGAAGGAGGCTAAGAGGGAAAAAAAGGGTGATGTCTCCCCAAAGCACTGTCCACATATGAATATTGGTAGCAGAGGATGATTGGGATGCAGTTTATCAATGGGATGGGCTGTCTGATGAGGAAAGTGAATTAGACTGTCACACAGATGCCCCAATATATGGGGCACAACCTATTGCTGCTGAGCGGCAGCAGAACTATGTGACTAATTGCACGCAAACCCCTCAGGCACCAGTGGCTGAAGGGGATGAGGTTGCTTTTGCAATGCATGGAAATTTGTTGGCATGGGTTTTGTGTGCCTGGGATGCTGGTGGTGAATTTGTTACTCTGACCTTGTTGAAATGCTGGCAGGAACTGAAGCAGGAAGGGAAGTTACAAACAGCCAGACTCCAAAGGGTGGTGACTAGTGATGTAGGAATAGGGGGGAGGGTGACTTAGAACCAACTGACATACTCTTTGTGACACCCACAGCTCCACCCCCACCAATGACTACTCCATACACGGAAGCATTTGATGCATTACATGAACACACACAGACGTGAATGCTTCCTGAAACTGTATGACGTGCTGGCCTGTCCCTGTCCCCAAACACTACTGTTTTGTATATAGCAGTACAGAAATCAGGGGACCGCTGCCCATATGTTTGTGATTGGGGACACTGTAGGCGACTACAAGATGTGACAGCCTTGCTGGATACTGGGGCAGAAATGTCACTGTGTCACAGCAATGTGAATCAGACAAAGTACACTAAAGGTTGTGCTATGGGTGAGAGAGTGGGAGAAAAGAAGATACCTGCGTACCGGGTGCAGTGCCGCATACAGATAGGGAATGGTCCCATATTCCCAGCAAAGATTATTCTGGGAATGGGTATTGTGATGGGACAGATCCTATACACACAGACAGGGAGTTACACTTTCGGCGCTGTAGTCCGTATTTTGTCTCTTTCAGCGCTTCAGCCAATAATCTGGGGACATACCGAATGGACCCCAGTGTACATCCCACTGCCAGTAGAACCAAGTAAGTACCAGCAGTACCACAGTACTGGAGAACATACAGAAACGATAGAGACTATTCAAGGCCTTGGTGTGTTGAGGCCTGCTGCCAGCCCCTAGAAGGGTCAGGTCTGGCCTGTGGAGATGCCAGATGGGAGTGGGCATATAACTATGGACTATAAAGAACTGAACAAAGTGACATCCCCTCTAGCAGCCGCTGCCTCAGACCTGCTATTGGTGAAAAAGACTGCACTGACTACTGCGCAATGGCATGCTGCCAGAGATTTACAGGCTATGGGATACCTCCAGTGTCAAGTATACCGGGACTCCGCTGATGATATGGAGAAGCAAGTGGTCGAAGACATGGATGCAGCACAAGTCCTGCTGGGCTTTTCTGTTTTCTGGAGGTGCCTTGTGCCCTACCTGGGATTGTTACTGCATCCCATCTGTGATGTAACCTGGAAAAAGACTGTGTATTATTGGAATGAAGCACTGGCGTCAGTCAAAGAGGCTGTACGTGTCAACAACAATTTGGACCGCATCCCACTAGTGAAATCCGATATATCTATACGTAACTGGGTGCGTCAAGACGGCTTTGTGGCTCGCACAGCAGTTGTGCAGAATCAGACCCTACAGACATGGAAGTGGTGTCTGGTAGAGAGAGGCAACCCAATCGAACAAGACACTGTTGCTATCAGGAAACGCTTGGCGGGTTTTGTGAATCATAAAACCACATGTGATGGGACGTACCATGAGACAGAAGTTCCGGCACAGCCAAATGAAGAAGTGACTGTCAGGCTGGCAACCGAGCAGCAAGACCAATGGACAATCAAAGAAAAAACCCCATGGGGTGGTACTGGATTATGGCAGATATTGTGGGCACAAAGCAACAAGTGGCCCATTGCTGATGGACATACTGGTCTCTTAGAAAATGAGATGGCTGACAGTGTGGCACAGATCCCCTTCCAGACTATGAATGGACTGTTGAAGTTGGGGGACTGGGCTCAAGCCCAGGGTGGACACAGAGAAGCATTAACATTCTACCAGTGGACCGATTTAAAGGGAATCTCTCTGACTATGGATCAAGTGAAAGAGATTGTGATCAAGTGTCTCATTGGTCAGGCTATACAGAAGAAAAACCACAGACCACCTCTGAACAAAGAGATCAAGGCATTACAGGTGGTGAGGTTGGGCAAATGAGTTTCCTCGAGCCCCTACCACAGGAAGATCAAAAGCTGAAACTAGGATCTCTGAGCACCAAGTTCTATGGAACCCTACAAACTGACGATACTGACATGTTGCTGAAGATGTGTGCTCCAACACGGGATGTGCATTGGGTGTACCATATCCCTTTTAACCCGCAGGAAGCGGGTATGTTTGAAAGAATGCATGGCTTACTGAAGGAACAAATACGCAAGTTGACTCCCACACTCTGGGGAAGGGTGTCTTGTTCAGGATGTTACTCCCTTGGAGCGAATGTTGGGTCATGACACACAAGAACAGAGTAGGGTGATTATGGTTGCGTCTAGAGATATTACAGAAAAGACAATTGAGGAAGGGGTGTAGTGTGTCATTGTGAGTGTTTCCTGTTTGTATGTGCGTGGAATGAGATAATGCAAGTGGAATCAGGGAGATATGTACGTAAAATCGGATAATGTGAGTGGAAGAGAGGAGGTGTGTACTTGGAATGAGATAATGCAAGTGGCAGATTGGGAGCTAAGTGGAAGTTTTGTAACTAAAACCCATGTATTTTTGTCCCATAGGTTATCCCTACTACCATGACTGGGAATGCATGTGGGAAACCTGCATCGCAAACAAAGGACAAGGGACATCTGAAATAATAAAAACATTATGCTTTGCTTGCCACGGTGTCTACTGCTTTGGTGTATGAAACTTGTGGTTTTCCATTTTGGTGGGACTGAATATTATGGATTCCACGGGACTATGAACTGCATATACATCCAAGATCTAGTTCAGTTAATCAAGGATATCACTGAACTGCATGATGATGCTTTTCACTTAATCACAGAAGATTTGAGAATGATCCAGCTCAAGCTCCAGCTCAGCTCAAATGACTTTTGTACTAGATTATCTTACTGCTAGTCAGGGGGGCATGTGTACTATTGTAGGCCCATCCTATTGCCATTATGTTAATATGTATCCAATGCAATTGAGGCTCACATTCAACAGGTGGAACAGTTGAAGGAACGTTTTGCAGCTGAGCACCACACTGAAATGCCAGGCTGGCTGGATTGGTTCTGAATCCTGCCGACTGGTTGAAAGGTGTGGGGGGGTTGGTTTGCAGGCATCCTTCAGATCGTGTTGCATGTGTTTATCATAGTTCTTATTGTGTTTATCGTGTGGAAATGTATTGGGTGCCTGCTTTCTCGTGTTGTACCACTTCTGCAGAGGTGCACCACTTACCTATCTGACGTGAGGAGATCAAGGGTGGAGTGTAAGAGATGTTTTTTTTTTGGTGATCTCCTCATGGTTAGTTAGGGTTAATTCTCTGCAGTTTTGACTGGCAACAGCAGATGGGCAGACAATGCTAGCTTACGCAGTATTTATGAGAGACAGTGTCACGGTTAGTTAAGACTCTCAGACTTAAGGTTTAGGTAAAAACATAACTTTATTGAAAAGTTAAGGCAATCCCATAGGGCTATCATACACATACAAACAATACAAATAAGCAAATGACCATATGAATAGGTTCTACCAGCCTTGCCAATAATACCGGGCAAGGCAACCCAGGCGACTAGACGAAATAGCAGTAGCAGGCTCTACCTGCCTTGCCAATACCGGGTAAGGCAACCGTGAGATGGGAACGTACCGGTTCTACCGGCCTTACCAATACCGGGCAAGGCAGCCTGAGGGAATACTGTAAGTAGGCTCTACCGGCCCTGCCAACACCGGGTAAGGCAACCTAAAGGATGGCAACGTGAATAGCTTCTACCGGCCTTACCAATACCGGGCAGGGCAGCCCAAGAGAGGAGACCTTCCTGGAACCAACTGACTGTCAGGTGACAATGACAGTAGGATGGAAGGGGTAGCAACTAGGATAAGCGGTCTCGCTCAAGCAGAAGTCTCATGCCAGAGAACTACAAGACACCTGCATAGGGACTGGACAGCAACTCGGACCTCACAGTACCTGACTACAGTCAGGGAACAAACCAGCGCCCGTACGCTGGGACCAACTGACAGGAATGTGAACCACAAGGCGTACTGGAGTAAACCAACAGGAGTAATGGTACAAGGTTAATGGAATAAACCAGCGTCCGCACGCTGGGACCAACAGTAGTATGAGCCATCAGGTTTAATGGAGTAAACCAGCGTCCGCACGCTGGGACCAACAGTAGTATGAGCCACCAGGTTGAATGGAGTAACCAGCGTCCGCACGCTGGACCCAACAGTGTAAAGGCCACAAGGTTTAATGGAGTAAACCAGTGTCCACACGCTGGAACCAACAATAGTATAAGCCACCAGGTTTAATGGAGTAAACCAGCATCCGCACGCTGGAACCAACAGTAATATAAGCTACCAGGTATAATGGAGCAAACCAGCGTCCGCACGCTGGAACCAACAGTAGGATAAGCCACCAGGTTAAATGGAGTAAACCAGCGTCCGCACGCTGGAACCAACAGTAATATAAGCCACCAGGTATAATGGAGTAAACCAGCGTCCGCACGCTGGAACAACAGTGTAAAGGCCACAAGGTTTAATGGAGTAAACCAGCGTCCGCACGCTGGAACCAACAGTAATATAAGCCACCAGGTATAATGGAGCAAACCAGCGTCCGCACGCTGGAACCACAGTAGGAATATCGCCGGAGTGAAATGAGAGCAATGTCGCCTCAGTGACTGCAGACAGGGAACCACAGCGACCAGGGGGAGGATCAACCGGAACGAGCACCGCTGAACTGACAGGCGACCGGAACATCAGCAACCACGGAGAACAACCGGAACCGACTGGAACGACATGCAGGCAGGTACACAGGAACAGGTAGACTCAGGAACTCAGGAACTCTGAAACACTGGAACACTGGAACACTGGAACTCTGGAACTCTGGTATTCTGGAACACAGGAACTCAGGCCCAATCAACATGGCAGGCAGGACAGAAAAGATACTGTCAGAGACACCACGAAAGGGCAACCAAAGGGTGCCCGGACTGAGTTTAAAAAGGCAATGTGAGGCGGGCTGACAGCAGGCAGCCAATGGGAGCCCCCTGCAGGTGATAGACACTGGATAGCACCAATCACGGGCACCGTGATAGACAGGTAGTGTCATCTCCAATATTCAGTGTTATAGAACCAAGCACATACGCATGCATAGTGTTAGACATCCCTTGTATCCTTGAAGGGCGTAGTCTGTATTTCACCCTTTACTCAACACAACAGAGCTCAGAGCCATTTTGGAGACTTAGGGAGTGTGTACCTGGTCTCAAATCTGAGAGGTAGAGATTGTACCTCATCCAAACCTGTGTGTTGCTGTTTAGCCATTTGGAACGTCAGGTCTGTTTGGCTGTTCACCTGTGTAACGATACTACGGAGTTTAGTGTGGACGGCTCTTCCACACTGATGTGCAGCTCCCCGTAGCTAAGTATCTTTTAAGTTCTCTTTTTATATCCCGGAGTTGGTATGTCTTTCATACTCATGTGAACTCTGGCAGGATGTTTATCTCATAACCTGTTCAATTATTGCATGTTTAATAAACTGTAGTTCTAGTTTCACTGCAGTGTGTCTTTATCTTTATTCTGAAATTCCAGACCTCTAATTGTAACACCTTCACTCTTACTGTCTGAGGTCATGGCCCTTTAGTACTGTCACGGTTTGTTTTGACTCTCAGACACAGAGTAAGATAAAAAAATCAAACTTTATTGAAAAGTTTAATGGGAACCGTCATGGATCTTGAACATACATATATATCACATGCACACAATGGGTTCATACAGTAGCTTTTACAAGAAACAGCATGGTAGGCTCTACCGGCCTTGCCAAAGTACCGGGCAAGGCAGCCTATGGTATGAATAACAGTATGACTAAGGCTCTACCGGCCCTGCCAATGTACCGGGCAGGGCAGCCAGGAAGATGATACAATAGCGAGACTAAGGCTCTACTGGCCTTGCCAATATACCGGGCAAGGCAGCCTGAATGATGACACTATAACATGGAATTAGGCTCTACCGGCCTTGCCAATATACCGGGCAAGGCAGCCTGGAGGGTGACACGACAATCTGAATGTGGCTCTACCGGCCTTGCCAATATACTGGGCAAGGCAGCCAGGAGGACAGAAGGACAGCTCCATTAATTCTGTATAGATGGGAGCAGCAGCATAAGATGGAACAGTGGAGCAAACCAGTATCACAACCAGGGAGACCAAACCTGTGCAATAATGGAGGCAGCAGCAACAGGTGAATGTGGAGTAAACCAGTACCGCGTACTGGACAACAGTAACGCCCAACCGGTTCTATAATAGAGGAATCAGCAACCGGTGAATGTGGAGTAAACCAGTACCGTGTACTGGACAATCGTATCGCCCAACCGGCTCTATAATGGAGGGATCAGCAACCGGTGAATGAGGAGTAAACCAGTGATCAGAATGTCGCTCAGACAACCCAGCAGCCAGACAGATGATAATCAGGATCCAGCAGCAGGAACAACAGACAGGCCAGGATAACCACTGGAACAGCAGGACGGCCAACCAAGTCAGGAACGGAGCAGGAGCAATGGCAGCACCGGATCAGGAACGGAAGCAGGAACGACAGCCCAACCGGATCTGGAATGGAGGCAGGAACCACGCAGGAGAGACACTGACTACTGAAGAAACGTTGACACTGGTAATGGAGCAAAACAGGCCCAGCGATACAGGTACAAGGCAGGTGACTACTGCCATAGAGACACCACGAAAGGGCCACCAAAGGGTGCCTCAGCCCAGTCTATATAGGCAATACTGGGCAGGCAATAGGCAGGCGGCCAATGGAGAGTACACACACCTGACTGACAGCAAAAGTCAGCAATCACGGGCACCGTGATAATAGCTTAACATGCTGGTATAAGTCTCTTTCTCTCTCACATAATCTTTTATTTTCTGCTTTCCACTTCTACACGCCAAACACACAGAGGCAATTCTGCCCTAAAGTAAAGGAAATAACAAATACCATTGATTTAACGGTTTTAGGACCACGGGGGGGGGGGGGGGGATGTCAGCACGGTGTGAAGCAATGTTATCTGGTCCTTAGAGTGCTACATTTTACTTCTACAATGAATACTGCAGGTATTCACATTTTTACCTTCACAGCACTGTACAGCTCCTACACTAACCCAGATTGGCGCAGCCCACACTTATATACTCAGAACCTACAGGTCGGGGGGACCAGCAAGAGCTGGAACCTCCACACATGGGGGCATCTATCACTGTGTCAGTGTCGCCATGTGTGTATATGTCTGTTACGTGTGTGCGCATGTCTAGTGAGTGTGTGCGGATGTCTGTTGCATGTGTGTGTGTGCATTCTGTTGCATGTGTGTGCATATGTCTGTTGCGTGTTTGTGTGTATGTCTATTACCTGTGTGTGAGCATGTCTGTTGCATTCATGTGTATCTGTGCATGTCTGTTTGTGTGTGTGCATATCTGTTACATATCCGCATCTCCGGTGTGGGTGTGTGGGTGTGTGCAAGCATTCTTTTGCATGTTTCTGAGGCTCACTGTGTGTATGTGTCTGCCTGCGTGTTGCATACTTCTGTGTTTATCAGTGTGTCTACATTTCAGACACGTACGCCCAACGGTCATAACATGAATGGCAACGCTGTCCCACATTGCTAGTAAAATTATATATTAAAGAAAAAAAATAATAAAATCCCATTAAGTCGAGCCTTGATCACGATTTTCGCACGTTGTTACTTATACAAACAAAGTAGTTCAATATTCTCATTTAAGCCATTTGGATATAGCGGGTCAAGTTGGAAAATCCAATAGGCTTCTCCCCTATTTAAAGCGGAACTACCACCCTTCAAAAATGTTGTCACATATAATTCCCTATCTAGCGACTAGCTGCTCAGTAGCGCTAGTAGCCAGATTTCTTACCGCGTTGATGAGAATGAGACACTACTCTGGGACTGAGAGGCAGGACAGAGCACAGACATCTTTCCATAGGTAGGACTGCGTGCCTGCTCTGTCAGTCCCAGCTGGCTCTAGGAGGCGTTGCTAGGAGCCGTTTCGGCTCCAAAAGGGACTGACAGAGCAGACGCACAGACGTCACTATGGAAAGATGTCTGCGTTCCATCCTACCTCTCAGTCCCAGAGTAGTGTTTCATTCTCATCAGCGCGGCAAGATATCTGGCGATTAGCGCTACTGAGCAGCTAGTTGCCAGATAGGGAATTATATGGGTCACCATTTTTGAAAGGTGGTAGTTTCGCTTTAAGGCATTAACAAAAGTCCTAAAATCTTTCCAAAATCCAACCATACACTCTCCAGTCCCAAACCCTTTATTAGTTTTGGATCTCTATTATGTATTTCTAAGAAATTACGTGACACAGAATCGGCGGTAATTTGCTTTTCGATATTTCTTTTGTGTTCATATCACCTCCTTTTAAATTATAACTTTGTTCTCCCTATGTACCTAAAACTGCATGGGCATTGCAGCATATAGATAACCCCCCCCCCCACATATGTGAGACATTGTTCAATATAATAATCCCTACCAGTTTTTTCATCTCTAAACCATTCCAATTTTTTTAGGGCAATTGGCACATGTGGTGCAACAACCACACCTGTGCCATCCTGTCACCGGTGACAAGGAGAAGGAGCTCATTTTCTCCCTCTCAATCTCCCTAATTAAGTTCTTGTTTATTGTTATCTTGATATCCATTTTTAAAATGTGTAGCTATAGCTTTTTCTTTATTTTTATCATTATTTATATTAGTATTTTTATAACCATTCTTATTTTCCCTATGAGCTCTCAGAACTGTTAGTGCTAAAATATTTTTAGGATTAAGGTTCTTTTTACAGATGATCCCGACATTTTCCGGAACCATGTCTCAGAGGAACTTGTCCTCCAGGACTACTGGCCAGAGCTTGTCCAGAATCCTCAGAATCTTATATATCTAGTCTGAATACCTAGTTGTTAATACCAGACTATGTTTATTGCCATTTGCGCTTTCCCATACAACATTTTTTTACTTTATTAATCCAAAAAATGCCCTAAGCTTCAATGGTGCCACATACACAAGATTTCCACAACAGAATAAGCCAAACATATAACTTTATAATTTGAGCTTGGCACTGCTAAAAATAAAAAATTAAGAATAAAACAAAAAAAAATAAGAAAAAATGTGTACAGCGCAGAAAGCATTATGACTTTTCTCATCCAAATGGTTTTCACTCATTGGCGGACTGTGATGCTAATGAACTTGGAACTTTGACCTCCATCTATCCGGTGGCACAGTTTTCAACAGGTCAAGTTCCTTTGTTAGATCTGGGATTTCCAAGTCAGGGAGTTAAAAAGAGTAGTTTAACTAGAATCAGAGGAAGAGGAGGGAGAAATTCTCGAGGAAAACGAAGTGGAAGATTAGTAAGACATAAACAACTGGGTAAACGTCTTAAGTGTATGGGGAATGTAGGTCTTAGAGATTTAGGAATATATAACTTATCCAAAATGTCTTTAACATTGGGACAAGTTTCTTTGCTATCAAAGGGACTTAATTTTGCACCTAAAGCACTAGTGAATAAGGGTGAACTTTTCAGAGATTTTGAAAAGCTCATAAGGAAGCTTTTTCTAATGAGATATGGAATGTTAATCTCACTAGAAAGGATATCCTTTTTATGTCGGAGTTACTGGAATGGGCAATATGGGTACAGAAGAACTACAAAAATTGAGGTTTAATACCAATTTGAAAAAACAATCTAGTTCCTACCCAGAGTCACAGAAGGGACCCAATCTAATGCTATTTCAACATCTGGTGAGAAAAGAGATTCAACAAGTGGATTTCACTAGCAAATGGGATAACTTGTCTAAAGCCGAACGCTATGCTCTAAACTCCTTGAAATGAAAGGAGGAGGTAGTTATTTGACAAAAAGATAAGGGAGGCGGAATGATTTTACAAGATTATGAGGATTATTTGAGAGAGGCTAACAGTCTGTTATCAGATAGGAATTTCCATATTGAACTTAAATGGGAAACAACTTGGGGAATCCTCATTAGAGAAAGATTTAGGAGTACTGATAGACGATAGACTTCACAGCAGTATGCAGAGTCACTCAGCTGCTGCAAGGGCAAATAGGGTACTAGCCTGCATGAAAAGAGGTGTAGATGCAAGAGATGCTAATATTATCGTACCTCTTTATAAATCCTTAGTTAGGCCTCATCTAGAATATTGAGTACAATTTTGGGCTCCAGTTCTTAAAAAATACATTGTTGAAATGGAAAAGGTGCAGAGACATGCAACAAAACTGATATAGGGATTGGAAGATCTGAGTTATAAAGAGAGGCTAGCCAAACTGGGTTTGTTTACATTAGTGAAAAGCCGTCTAAGGGGTGATATGATTACCATTTACAAATACATTCAAGGTCAATACAAAGAACTATCCAACTAATTATTTACGCAAAGAGCTGAGCTAAGAACAAGAGGTCATCCATTAAGACTAGAGGAAAGGAGCTTTTGACTAAAACAAAGACAGGGATTCTTTACATTAAGAGTTGTAAAGCTATGGAATTCTTTGCCTATGGATGTTGTACTTGCACATAATGTAACTACTTTCAAAAAAGCAATGGATGCCTATCTAACACAGAACAATACTGAAAATTATGTCAGATGGCTTCAATGTATATAGGATGTTGATCCAGGGATCTATCTGACTATCATTTGGATTCAGGAAGGAATTTTTTTACCCACTTGGGGTTAAATTGGAAATGGCTTCAGAGGGCTTTTTGTTTTTTGCCTTCCTCTGGATCAACAGGGGTGTTTTTGACATGGGCTGGACTTGATGGGTGCATGTATTTTTTCAGCCTCATCAACTCTGTTACTATGTTAAATCTGACCCAACTGACCAATATAAAAGGAACCTGAAAGTGTTACTAAACCAGGCTATGTCGGATGGCTTGATTTTACAGCATAAGTTTAGATCTTTGTGGGTAGAGGAGCCTAGGGTGGCTACTTTCCACTATCTACCTAAGATCCACAAGAGTCTGACCTCTCCTCCAGGCCGTCCGATAGTATCCGGGATTGGGTTCCTATTTCAAAATCCATCTCTGTATGCAGACATATCTTCAGGTGATGGTCCCCTACATAGAGTCCTATTTGAAGGACAGTAGGGAAGCTATAAATGTGTTTGAACATTTCTGGTGGGAGGACGGTGTCATTCTAGTAACAGGAGATGGCAGTACCTTGTATACAAATATTGGTCATTTGGATAGGATTAGAACTATGGAGAGATCCTTTGAGAAATACGGGTTTTTGGATAGATTGTATCATAAGTTTATTTTGGATAGTATTTTGTGTATATTAAGCACTAATTATTGTATGTTTAATCACAAATGTTACTTGCAAACCAGGAGGATGGCGATGGGGACCCGTTTCACCCCCAGTTTTGCAAATGTGTTTCTGGGAATTTAGGCGGACAAAATGGTGTGGCCCAATGGCTGGTTTACCCCACATATCAAACTGTATCGTAGATATATTGACAATATTATTCTAGTATGGAATGGTTGTGTTAAACTTCTTGAAGAGTTTTTTTTAAATTTTGAATACCAATGAGTTGAATTTTTAGACATAAAAGACACAAGTCCATCAAGTTCAACCTTCGCCTCATACCTCAGTAACTGAGAATTTTATAGCTTTCCTGCTACCAATTAAATTAGTCTTTATCAGACCTTCCTGATCAGCCTACTGATAAACAGTATAACTCTGTATGTTCCCTTTAGAAAGAAATGTATCTAATCTTCTCTTAAATGTATCCATTGTGTCTGCCATAACTACCTCCCTGGGCAATGAATTCCACAATTTGACAGACCTTACCGTAAAAAAACCCTTTCTCTGCTGAAGTCTAAACCTCCTTTCCTCTAATCTCAAGGGGTGTCCCCTGGTCACCTGATCAGGCCTTGGAATAAATAGCTCACCTCAGAGATCCTTGTATTGACCTCTCATATACTTGTACAATGTGATAAGGTCTCCTCTTAGTCGTCTTTTCTCTAGAGTAAATAAACCAAGTTTGTTTAGTCGTTCCTCATATGTCAAGTCCTCCATTCCCTTAATTAATTTTGTTGCTCTCCGCTGCACTCTCTCTAGTTCTAGTATATCCTTTTTCAGAACTGGTGCCCAAAATTGCACTGCATACTCAAGGTGAGGTCTTACCAATGATTTGTATAATGGCAAAATAATGTTACCCACTCTTGCTTCGATACCTCTTTTTATGCAAGACAGGACTTTGTTTGCCTTTGCTACTGCTGTTTGACACTGGTCACTGTTTCCAAGTTTGTAGTTGACAAGGATACCCAGGTCTTTTTCTAGCAACGAGTCACCTAAAATTATTCCATTAAGTTTATAAGTAGCCTTGGGATTGTTTCCTCCCAAATGCATGACTTTACAATTCCCCACATTAAACTTCATATTCCACATGTTTGCCCAATCTGACATTGTATGCAAGTCCCTCTGTAGAGAGAAAATATCCTGTTCTGAATTAATGACTTTGCATAATTTAGAATCATCTGCAAATATTGATATTTTGCTTTCTATATCTATTTCCAGGTCATTTATAAACATGTTAAAAAGCAGCGGACCCAATACTGAACCCTGAGGTACTCCACTCTCCACTTTAACTGTACTGGAGAATTTTCCATTTACAACCACACACTGTTCCCTATCCTTCATCCAGTTTTGTATCCAATTGCAAAGGTTATCTCCTAGCCCCAATTTCCTTATTTTATACACCAGCCTTTTGTGTGACACTGTATCAAATGCCTTTGCAAAGTTTAGATAAACTACAACTACTGCCTTGCCATTGTCTAGGTTGCTGCTTACCTCCTCATAGAAGCTGAAAAGATTAGTTTGGCATGATCTATTCTTCATAAAACCATGTTCATTCGTGCTAATGATTTTATTTTTTGTGTTGTAATCCTGAATATGGTCCCTTATTATCCCTTCTAACAGTTTTCCCACTACAGAGGTCAAACTCACAGGTCTATAATTCCCAGGTTCTGTTTTAGTTCCCTTCTTAAATAGAGGCACTATGTTAGCTCTTCGCCAATCCCGTGGCACTGAGCCTGTGGTAATAGAATCTTTAAAGAGTAAATATAGGGGTTTTGCTAACACTGCACTAAGTTCCTGAAGAACCCTTGGATGTATACCGCCATAATATTAGGAGTAAGAGAATTAAAAATCATTATACGTTTTTTAAGATGAATAAAGTGAACAGTGTTATATGGAAAAGAGCAAATGGCAATAATCATAATCTGGTATTAACAACTAGGTATTCAGACCAGATATATAAGATTCAGAGGATCCTGGACAAGTTCTAGCTCATAGTCCTGGAGAATAAGATCATCAGAGACATGGTCCCGGAAAATGTCCAGATCTGTAAAATATTTTAGCACCTACAGTTCTGAGAGCTCATAGGGAAAATAAGAATGGTTATAAAAAATATGAATAAAAATAAAAATATGAATAGAAATAGTGATAAAAATAAAGCTATATCTTAGCTACAAAGGTTAAAAATGGAAATAAAGCTAACAATAAAAGTAAGAACTTAAAGGGATAGTAATGTTTCATAATAAAAGCAGCTCTAATTAATCATCATAGTATTTGGACTTTGGAGAGTGTTATTTCAATTCTGTCAGAGTTGTAATTCAAGAATAATTCTTTTTTTTTTATTATAAGTATTTTATTACGTTTAGAAGATCATAATGGAATATACATAAATATAAGTGCAGTAGACTGCCAATAATAAGTGATATTCCCTGTAGAGCTGTAATAACAATACATTTAACTCAGTATAATAGGTATAACTCGCATTTGAAAGTGCAAAGACATAGTACAATCAGATATAAAATATGACACAACCTGTAAAGTGAGAATGAGAAGAAAGCGAGAAAGAGTAAGCAAGAAGAAGCAAGAAAAAAAAAATAGGGGGGAAAAGGGTTTAGCTGTTGCCCCTAATCAAGGTCGAAACAGAAAGGAACAACCCAACAGGATAGAGCTTAGCTTTGACCAATTCCTCAAGACTCCAGTCCAAAGGAATGCCCAGACACATCCCAATGTGACCAAATTTCCCTATAGAGTTGAAGAGAATGAGTGCAAAAAGCATGCAGTTTCTCCATATCTCGAAAATAGTTCACTTTACTTCGCCATTTCGGTATCTCCGGCGCCAATGGTTGTTGCCAACCACCGCCACACAGGATCTTGCCGCGGTAAGCAGATAATGAAGAAGTCTAAACTTTCTTGGGGTAAAGGTATTGTGGAAAGAAAATAGGTAAAGACAAGGATCTTTAGGTACTGGGAATCCCAAAATTTCCTGTAAAATCTGCTCAGTCCTTGACCAGAACTCCTGAATCACCCTACAGTGCCACCAGATATGAGCCATCGTCCCATCATCCTCTCCACACCTCCAGCACCTACCCGATAGCCCAATTTTCATCTTCTCCAGTCTCGCCGGGGTCAGATACCATCTAGAGAGTAGTTTATACATTCCTTCCTGGGAGGAGGTATCTCTCGGTAGAAGATGTAAGTGTCGAAAAATGGTTCTCCAGGTTGACTCCTCTGCAAGTGCTGGCTCCCCCAGTCCTGTCTGCCAGGCTCTAGTATAAGCGGGAAGGTGCATGTCTTCCGGATTGCCACAAATCTTATATAATTTAGAGAGCGTGTTGTCACGACATCGCGGGGAAGTCAAAAACTCCTCCATCCCAGTCGCAGGACGGGATAAGGAACAAGTACGCAGCAGTTTCCCAACATAATGCGAGAGTTGTAAGTATCTCCACAATTCTCGCTGAGGAATAGCAAAACAAGACCTCAATTCCATGAACTGTCCTCACCAAAGATCCAACTGTCACAAGACCACAGTCAGACCAAGCACGGAAAGCCGCTCTTTCCATTCCAGGCAAGAAACTAAGATTACCACAGAACACCATCATCGGAGATGGGAAAATGGACCACTGACGAGGACTACCCCAGCGATGCCAAAGGTACAAAATCCTACCCAAAATCGGGGACTGTCTAATAGCACTCGGGACCTCCTTCCGGGGCATAAATAGTAACGCATTCGGACTCAGGTCTGGATAGGCAGACAGTGAGATCCGCAACCAATCGGCGGACGCAAATGTAGCGACACAATCGGTCAACTTAGTCAGTATTGCTGCTACATAATAACGTTCAAAATCTGGAACACCCAAACCACCCCTTTTCCTAGGAGTAAACAAAAGAGACCTACTACAGCGCGATGGTTTATTCCGCCAGATGAATTTCCCTAAGGTAGCTTGTAGTGTTTTAAAGAATGATTTAGGTACAAATATTGGCAAGGTCTGAAATAAATATAATAGACGAGGAAGTATAACCATTTTAATCAGATTCAGACGTCCAAACCATGAAATCTGAAGATCAGACCAACCCCTCAAGGAATCCGAAATGGATCGAAGAATGGGCGGAAAATTATGAACATAAAGGTCAGTTGTAACAGGGGTCAAGATACCTAATTGACTTAGACGGCCAAGCAAATGGAAACCTGGCCTTCAGCTTACGGGCCCTATCTGGGGAAAGGTTTATATTTAAAATTTCAGATTTTCCCACATTCACCTTAGAACCGGAGAGGACCGAGTAATCATCCAATAGCTGCATCACCGCCGGCAGAGACTGCTCGGGGTCAGAAAGTGTAAGAAGGACGTCATCCGCAAATCCGGATACTTTAAAGTCCCTCCCCGATACATTAATCCCTCTAATGCCGTCAGCCGATCGAATGGCATTCAGCAAGGGTTCAAGAACTAACACATACAGTAAGGGCGAGAGAGGACAGCCCTGTCTGGTGCCATTATGGATAGGAAAGGGACTCGATAAGGTCCCGTTGACTTTTAACTCTCGCAGATGGAGCAGAATATAACGCTCTCACCATCTGTAGGAAGCGAGGGCCAAATCCCAGATGTTGCAAGACACCAAACAGAAAGGACCAGTTCACACGATCAAATGCCTTCTCCGAGTCTAACGAAAGCAAGATAGAAGGGGTGCCTGACTTCGCTACTTCATGTAATAGGGCAGTGATACGTGCAGTATTGTCCTTAGCCTGCCGCCCTCTCACAAAACCAACTTGGTCAGAATGGACAAGGGATGGTAGCAATCGTTTCAAGCGGACTGCCAACAATTTAGCAAATAATTTCAGATCTACATTCAAGAGTGAGATAGGCGGTAGCTAGCACAACATTCTGGATCCTTGCCCTCCTTCGGAATCACTGTAATATGTGCCTCTAAAGTCTGTGGGGTAAACACCGCTGATCCAGGGAGGGCATTAAATGCGGTGGTAATCCAAGGCAACAGGGTGGGCATGAATTTCTTATAATATACAGCCGGTAGACCGTCCGGACCCGGACTTCTACCTGTAGGCAAGGAACTAATTGCCTGTCGCACTTCGTCTAGTTAAAAATTTCTCTCAAGCAAGAGCACATCAGGTTGTGACAGGCGAATATGGAGGTGAGAATCCAAAAACTTTTGAAGCAGGGAGGCGGTGCAAACACCGTCCGAACCCGGTTCCAAAGATGGCAAATTGTACAAGGAAGCATAGAAGGATCGGAAAGCATTTGCTATGTGGTCATTCCGAATAAACATTTCCCCTTGAACGTCACGAATACATTGGACAGTTGCCGCGCGTTGCTGTTTCCCTATCACCCGGGCAAGTAGTTTGCCCGATTTGTTTCCCTGTAGATACATACGATATCTATACCATTGATACGATTTAAAGGAGGAAGAGCGCAGTAGGGACGCTACATCCAATCTAAGCTGTTGCAATTCCTTGCCCACGTCCACATCCAAAGTGGACTTATGTGTCCTCTCTAATATCCACAGCCGAGCCAGTTTGTCATTCAGTAGTTGCGTTCTTTCTCTCTTCTTAAGAGCCCCTTAATTTAATAAGTTCACCACGGATTACTGCCGTGTGAGCTTCCCACCAAATCGGGGGAGACATTCCCTCGGTAACATTGTCAGCAAAGTATTGTGTCAGGGTCTTGGTCAAAGAAGAACAAACAGACTCGTCGTCCAGGAGTAATTCATTCAACCTCCACAAGGGAGACCTTCGTCCATCGCCTGGGATCAGAAGGTCAAGAAAAACCGGGCTATGGTCCGACCACGTCTGAACACCTATCTCTGAACCCCCCACAAATCCTAAAGAGTACTGGTCGCAAAGAAAAACATCAATTCTAGAGTATCTGGCATGTGGATGAGAGTAAAACGAAAAATCTTTATCAAATGGATGTTCTAATCTCCAAATATCTAAGAGGTGGAAGCGTGTCAAAGTGTCATTAAAATGTTTGATAACTGATAATTTGTATGAGGATTGGGGAGGATTACAGTCTAAAGAAGGATTTAAGGGAAAATTCAAATCTCCCCCTAGTATTAGCACACCCTCCCGAAAAGAGTCAAGTCTGGACAAAAGGGTTTTCAGGAAAGATCCCTGTTGGTCATTAGGGAAGTAAGCATTGACGAATGTGACCTTGGTAGTAGAGATGGTGCCTTTAATCATAATATACCTTCCCTGCGAGTCCACTAAGGAATCTATGTGAACCCAGGGGACTGAGCGATGTATTAAAATAGAAGCACCTTTGGACTTGGAGTCTGCAGAAGAATGCCATTGAAAGGGAAAATGTCGGGAACTCAGGGATGGATGACTTTTTTTACAAAAGTGTGTTTCTTGAAGAAACATTATCTTAACACCCAGTTTGGTCATATCTCGTAAGAGCATGCTTCTTTTTTCCGGGACATTAAGTCCACGAACATTAAAAGAACAACACTTGAGACGGAGCAAGTTAGCCATAAGCCTAGAGACAGCCGGGAACGTATGGGATAAGGAGAAAGGAGAGAAAAGGACGAGGATGGATTAAATGGAGAAGATCAGATAATAAGGAGAAAAAAAAAAAAAAAAAAAAGGAAGAGAACAATAGAAGGTAGGTATAACAGCACTATAGCGTGCCAAAATCAGTTACAGGGTGAGATACTCAAATAACTCTCGCGCGAAGCAGGGGGATGCTACTCACGAGAGCTGCAAGACAAAAATAGGAGTCTTGCGAAGTAACAAGAATAAAGATAAACAGGCAATGCCTAATCGCCCGACCCAAACCAATGGCCAAGCAAAGTAAACATAGTATGTTGCAACTGAACATTAATATATGAAACATATAAACGTAGTATCACAAGGCTCTCGAGCCAGGGGGCACGTCGACCACCCAGGAACCCAGCCTCAAGATCAACTGCATACCCCGAATCGAGAATCCTTGACTATTGGAAAGCCCGGTAAGTCAAACCAGGAAGCGGCTCGTCCGTCCTCGGAACCCAGATGTGAAGGTGCATAGGAGATCAGCATATCACCACACCGAAACCACTATCATAGGACCAAGGGGGGAGGCCCCGCATATGTCACGATTAGTCACCAGACATGTAAATTACCTCAAAAGGAGTCACTTACATATACAGAACTACATAACCAGATAATGTTGGTCACTCCAACCAACTACAAAAACCAACATACGTGGAGATGAGCACACCCAACCCACACATAAACAAACAGTCAAACAAAATCAAACAATCCACTAAAAATTTGTGGAGTGTATCCCGCTTCAGTCTATAGGACATATAAACGGGATCTAAGTACTGGACTACCGGTGCCCCACTACCAGATAGATTGGCTGCACAGTGCTAACAGCCACCACAAATAAGAGCAGCCCATAGATCAATACCGGCAAATCCAATCCCGACTATCAAACAGACGCACTCCCCCATGACTCCAAGCACACATCCTCATGCATTCTCATACAGTCTACCCCAAACATCCTCCATATATACCCAACCACACATCAGTCAAGATCCGACAAATGGCAAGTACAATACATAGAATAACAGTTAGGGAAATAAGAGTGCAAACACTGTAATACAGAGGAGTCAATAAACTAAAACTTCTCAGACACAGTGTATGTCTTATATGAAACTACCATATGAAACCAAACAGCACCACGAGGATGGGTACCGGAGACACGGAGGTCCACAGCTAAGCCATAATATCCTGCGCCAGATAGATAGTCTCCATCCACAGTCCAAGCAAGACCATAACATGACGTTGGGGAAAGAAAGTTTCTCAGGGCTTAGAATCTTGGGACTGATCCGCCCGAGCTGTCGGCCCGGCCCTCCTCCTTCTCCGGCTGGCATCCGAGTAACGTTGCGGCAGTCCAGTTCCAGGTATCAACGAACTGCCCTCTCGAGGATCCAGGGTACACAACTGTAACGGAGGAATCTGTAACGCTTGACAAAAAGTGTCAGACTCATCCATCGAGCGTAGAAACGCTGTCACCTCTCCCTTTTGTGCTTGCAGATAAAATGGAAAACCCCATTTATATTTAATTTGGTGTTGAACCAGGTGAGAAGTAAGCGGTTTCAACGCACGCCTCTGCTGAAGTGTATAAGGAGAGAGGTCATTAAAAATGTGGTATTCTGTCCCTTCAAATAGGAGAGGTTCTTGTTCTCTACTTTTCCGAATAATCATCTCTTTATCTTTATATCTGTGCAAACAGCAAATCACATCTCTCGGTTGTTGATTCTGGCCTCCCCAGGCCCGTAAGGCTCTGTGAGCGCGTTCAAGGCGTATCTCGTAAGAATCCGGGGTTTGCATGATACGCTGGAAAATAGCCTGCAACGTGGATTCCAGCCGTTGAGAGGGAATTGATTCAGGCAAGTTCTTAATCCGCAGGTTGCATCTACGACCCCTATTATCGAGATCATCCAATCTGTGCAGTAAGTTTGAAATAGTGTCTTTTTGGTCTGAGACACATTGTTCAAGGGTCTGTAGCTGATCCTGATAAGATGCGTGGTCCGACTCCACCGATTGCACTCTTTGACTCAATTGAGAAACTTCCATTTTGAGATCGGTCATATCCTTGTGAAAAGAGTCCTTCATATCCCTGAACAACTCCTTGAGGTCCGCCTTAGTAGGCCAATCATGTGTATCCATCCTATTCTTACCATCCGCCATTTCTGTATCAGAGGCCATAAAACATGCACAACGGCGGTTGGGAAAGCACAGGAGACAGCTCCGGATCTTTGGCCTTCCGCAGTCCGGATAATCTGGGTGTAGCACGGGTGGCTGGGCTCTCCGTCGGTGTTTTAATAGAGAGGCGCCCTGGCTTCGGAAAACGTTTCCTCGACATAAATAGTCTGCAGAAGGCACCTGATGTCAGTCACAAAATCAGCAAGCTAGGATATCAGGCCATTACCTTGGGTCTAGCGTCGGAGCCAACTCAAAACACGTCCATCTTGGACGCCAGCTAGCTCCGCCCCCCTCCAATTCAAGAGTAATTCAGTGACAAAGTATCCCCTTCCCGCCCCTTTTACTGATGTATCACTGTTCAACCAGATCAGAAGGGAGGTGCCCAGGTAGAGTGCAGAGAGGGACAATCTTCAATTAAAAAAACCTGAAAAACTTGTTAAGGGGGGAAGGGCCTTCATTGTTCTCATAGGAAGAAAATTGTCTCCTTCTGTTATCTGTCTCGTCTAGCAACCAGATCCCACATCTGAGAAGAGATGGCTTACACTAGGTAAAAGGTGCGGGAGGGGAAACTTTTCTTGTGAATATCTCTCAAACCATAAAGGTTTGAGAGATAAGACTTCTATCGTTCTTCATGTTTTTTTTAATGCCTACAAAATAAAATAAAGATAAAATGAAGTATTACAATCCCTTTAATTAGTTAGATTGAGAGGGAGAAAATAAGCTCCTTCTCCGTCACCAGTGTGGCCGTTGTACCACATATGCCAAAATTGATGAAGGGTTTTGCACTGGAGGGTGTACGTTTAGATTTTAGAAAGGGGAGTTTTGTTACTGCCTTAAATAGGCAAGAAACCTATAAGATTTTCAAATCTGACACACTATATCCAAAAGGTTAAAATGAGAATATTGAACTGATCTTGTTTTTATGAATAACAATGCATGAGAATCGTGATCAAGGCTTGACTTAATGGGATTTTACAATTTATTTTTCTTTAATATATAATTTTATATACATATTTTTTTTTATTTATAATGAAAAGAGGTGACACGGTTTCCGTGAGGAGTTTGAGAAAGAATACAAATAGAACAATGCACTCCAAATGCTGTTTTTGTAGGGGTCGTTTTTGTGTAGGAACCTTACCTTGCCATCCATAGGGTGAGTGAGATTTGTCCTACACTTAGCCCTCTCTTTGTGAGTGGAGCACAAAGCATGTAGATTCTCAGTGTGATAGGTGTGTTTTTTTTTTTAAATTAATCCTGACGTAGTTATATGCTGTCACCATGAGATGGAGGAGGTCAGATGTCATGTAGGTGTGTATGTCACTGAAAGGGTTAATTTGTGCCTCTCTCACTATCCCTTTTCTCTACCATCTATGGGAGGTGTGAGATTTGACCCACTCTTTCCATCTTTGTATTGTGCCTAGAGGCTTAACCTATGGAATTTATGTCACCTTTCCTTACTTTGGACTTTTAGAGATTCCGGAGTAAGTAGAAGTCTTTAAGCCAATTACCCCATTAGGGGAACAGATTTTAAATAGCCGGTAGTTCATACACAGACCACTCGGTATCTGTTTGCTAGATAAAGCACAGTTGGTGGTGTGAAATGCGTTGCAGTAAGATATTTTTGTTCCCGGTCAGGTAAGACTATGCATTGATATATTTTATGCTTTCTATTTATATGTTAATATAATAATATTAATGTTAATATCAATTAAAGCTTGGTAGGGATATACCTCAAGCATTGTTTTTTATAGTGTGACACATTGTTATATTGTTAAGCATATAAGGTTTTATATGTTACACGTTACACTAGCTTTGCTACATTTTTCACACCTTATAAAGTCATGAAAAATATATATATATACAGTTAAGTCTGGAAATGTTTGGACACTGACACAAGTTTTGTTATCTTGGCTGTTTACCAAAATAAATTCAATTTACAGTTAAATCGGTTAAATAATCAATATGGGCTTAAAGCACAGTCTCTCAGCTTTAATTTGAGGGTATTCACATCCAAATTGCAGGAAGGATTTAGGAATTACAGATCTTTAATATGTAGCCCCCTCTTTTTCAAGGGACCAAAAGTAATTGGACAATTGACGCAAAAGCTGTTTCATGGACAGGTGTGGGCTATTCCTTCGTTATTTCTTCATCAATTAAGCAGGTAAAAGGTCTGGAGTTGATTCCAGGTGCGGAATTCACATTTGGAAGCTGTTGCTGTGAACCCACAACATGCGATCAAAGGAGCTCTCAATGCAAATGAAACAGGCCATCCTTAGGCTGCAAAAAAAATCCATCAGAGAGATAGCAGGAACATTAGGTGTGGCCAAATCAACAGTTTGGTACATTCTGAGGAATAAAAGAAAGCACTGGTGGGCTCTGCAACACAAAAAGGCCAAGACAACAGTGGTGGATGATTTCAGGATCCTTTTGTAAGAAAGTCAGAATGGATCAAATATGACTTATAACAGGGGTTTGCCTGTGGAGATATATATCTGTGTTTATGTATGTATACATGTCTTTATCTCTATGGATATGGACATTGTATGCAATTTATTATGTGTGTGTGTATGTATGTGTGTGTATATGTATGTATGTATGTGTGTATATATATATATATATATATATATATATATATATATATATATATATATACACACATGTGTATGGTTAAATGTCTGTATTATGGCTTAGGAATATACAATTGGAAATATGTTTCTTTAATTAAGAAACCAGTGCAATTTCAGCTGTCCCAAACAGCAGGGGGTCACACAATTACACCAATAAAGGTTGTTTCAAGTGGCTTGACAGGATGCATTCCTTATTTAGCCATTTGAGGACTCAAAGGAAGCTCTCTTTTGCTCATATAAGAAAGGAAGGAGGACAGATGTAAAAACTTTCTCTGTTTGTCAACTAAACAAAGATTTCAGAGAGAGGAACAAATGCTTCTGATACACCTGTTTCTGGAGCCCCCCCCCATCAGTAATATCTCTGAGGCCACCATGAAATGGCAAGTGGTGTGGTGAGAAAAGTCAGTTGAGCTAACCAGTTTACACCAGTCCTAAGTGATATTAAAAATGGTATAAAGGAGCAGTATTTTTGGGGTGGAATCGGAACTACAGGAGAATTTGTGGAGGGTATGAGATGAGAGCAGAGGAGAACACAATGAGAGCAGCCTGAGCACAGCAGTCCTGATTCCTGTCCAGATGTGAGCCCAGCAGATAAGAGACCAGAAACCAAGATTTGTGCTGGAGGGTAAGGAGATTTTCATCATATAATTTACTGGTATCCAATTCAATTCCATCTTTTCCATACCTGTAATCTATGATTTTATTCAATTCATGTATATACCACCCAAACTCTAACAGTATTTTGATTCTGTACATAATACAAACATTTTCAATATTATCCCTTATCTGTGTATGATCTTCGTCATTACCGCCCAAAAGGACAATTGATCCCTTGGTAGGAGGGGCTAGATAGAATTTCTTACAGATTGGCGAGCCAGGTAGCAGGGATTTGATGTGACACAGAAGTACATTTATAAGTGGATAATATATACTATTTTGTGCTGATTCAAAATACTGTTAAGTACCTTTTGTCTTTGTATTAATTTTGGTAAAATAACTATAGTCTTCTGCTGTATAATGGAAGGTTTAATGAAGAAGATTGCCAAGGTTTCAAACCCTGAGCTTATAGTAAAATGCATGGAGGGAGTGTCAGACCCATGGGTCCAAGCTCAGAATTATGTGGCCATGGCAATCAGTGAGAAGAAATTATCAAAGTCAAAAGGTAAAACTGCACTGATTTTTGCAGCTCGCTGGGTAGCAGAGCAGTACAAATCACTGCAGAAGCAGAAAGAGAGTTTGGAGGGTAAACTGCATGACTTGAATAATGTCATAGAGTCACTCAAAATATCTGCAGACATTGCCAACCAGCAGACAATGGCTGAAAACAAAGTACTCTGTACTGAGAATGAGCAGCTTTTGGAGAGGCTGAGGGATGCCCAGGGCGCCCTTAGAGCACTGGTATCCCCTAGCACTAAAGAGGCTGATCATTCTCATTGTTTGTCAGAAATTAACAGTTTAAAAGAGCATTTAGGAAAGAGGGATGTGGTTGTTGATGCATTTAATGTTCCAAACTGTAACAGTATTTTGATTCTGTACATAATACAATCATTTTCATTAATATCCCTTATCTGTGTGTCATCTTTGTCATTACCGCCCCAAAAGAACAATTGTACCCTTGGTAATAGGGGCTAGATAGAATTTCTTACACTTTCCATGATAAAGAAAAACCCCTTCACAACATCCAGCCAAGTAAAGAATACTCCCAGGAAGTAGGCATCCAACTCTTAAGATTAAAAAAAGACTTTGCGAGAACAAATGCAGAGGGTTCGCCACAAGGTGCAAACCATTCATAAGCCTCAAGAATAGAAAGGCCAGATTAGACTTTGCCAAAAAACATCTAAAAAAGCCAGCCCAGTTCTGGAACAACATTTCTTGGACACATGAAACTAAGATTAACCTGTACCAGAATGATTGGAAGAAAAAAGTATGGAGAAGGCTTGAAATGTCTCATGATCAAAAGCATACCACATCATCTCTAAAACACGGTGGAGGCAGTGTGAAGGCATTCTTGGCTTCCAATGGCACTGGGTCACTAGTGTATACTGAGGATGTGACAGAAGACAGAACCAGCTGGATGAATTCTGAAGTGTATAGGGATATATTATCTGCCCAAATTCAGCAAAGATGATTTGACGGTGCTTCACTTTAAAGATGGACAATGACCCAAAACATACTGCAAAAGCAACCCAGGAGTTTTTCAAGGCAAAGAAGTGGAATATTCTGCAAAGGCCGAGTCAATCACCTCATCTCAACCTGATAGAGCATGCATTTCACTTGCTGAAGACAAAACTTAAGGCAGAAAGACCCACAAACAACAACTGAAGACAGCTGCATAAAGGCCTGGCAAAGCATCACAAAGGAGGAAACCCAGCGTTTGGTGATATCTATGCGTTCCAGACTTCAAGCAGTCATTGCCTGCAAAGGATTATTGACAAAGTATTAAAAATAAACATTGCATTTATGATTGTGTTAATTTGTCCAATTACATTTGAGTCCTTAAGACTGTGTATGAAAATGTTTGCAGTCCCTAAACGTTTCATACAATATTTTTGTTCAACCCCTTGAATTAAAGCTGAAAGTCTGCACTTCAATTGCATCTCAGTTGTTTCATTTCAGATCCATTATGGTGGCTTACAGAGCCAAAATTATGAAAATTGTGTCAATGTCCAAATATTTACGGACCTAACTGTGTATGTGTATATATGTGTATATATATATATATATATATATATATATATATATATATAGCACAATGGCCTGTTCTATGGCTAATTACCACTCAGAAGCATCACGTACTTATTAGACTAATCCCACCCCAAAAGGGCGGTCCAGTTCCAAAATGACGGCAAGTCCCCTCTGCACGGAAACACCAGCTAACCCCAGGGCACTGAGAACAAGGGGACCGTGTCTGGATTACCCTTCACTCCTAGGGTGACCCCCTAAGAGTATTTGAAACACACATATGTGAAGAACAGGCCATCTTGCTGTTTGTCCTCAGAAGCTTCTCACATTTTGTATGCATATTTTGAATTAGTCTAATATGTACGTGGAAATTTATCCTCTGTAATGGCACTAGAGCAGTGATTCTCAACCAGGGTGCCTTGGCACTTTGGTGTGCCACGGACATCAACTTAGGGTGCCCTGTGTTTTCTATGAAGACTGACAAAAATGTTTTTTAAATAAAGATTTATAGAAATTGTTATGCACAATAGATTTAGTTTTGTTATTATGATTATAAAACCTAATAATAACTGTATATGTATGTATTATACCTTTCTTATGCCCTTGATAAAGTGTATTAAATACGTTAGGGGTGCCCTGAATGTTGTAGATTATGTGTTAGGGGTGCCCCAAACAAAGACTGAGAACCACTGCACTAGAGAGCTAAAATCTGATGTGCCTGAGCCATTACTAGCCGAAGAACAGGTGCTGTTTGTTTGTCCTTAGAAGACTCGTATTTTTTATGCATATTTGTTTCAGATGGTCAATACCTTGGTTGGGACCTCCTCTGGAGCATGGGAATCTAAATAGGGCTTAGTGAAAAAAGTAGAGAAACTAGAGAGGATTTGTTGGATAGAATATTATTTCACCTCTGTTTGAGTTTATTGATTAGCAATGTAACTGCTTTATCAGAGAACTGAATGAATTGTCGGTCTATCCATCTCATGGCCCTCTGTCACGCTCTCTGTCCATTTTTCATCTATTCCATTTCTGGTCTTCACTTACCTTGTTTCTCTGGATTCATTGTTTCCTGTTCTGGGTTTCCTTCTTGCTCCTTTGCCTTTAGCTGGCATCAGTTTCCTAGTACTAGAGCACAATCTTAGAGTTCCAGTCATAGTTCGAGTTCAACTCAGTCTTGTTTCTGTGTTCCAGTTTCCTCCTCTCGTGTTGTTTCTGACCTTAGACTTGTTACAGACTACTCTTCTGATTATTGTTCCTGTACCTCGTTTCTTGTCTGATTCCTCCGTTTACAAACCTGGCTCTCTTAGACTATTTGATTGATAGATGGTTGGGAGGAGCTGGGCATGACCCGGCTGTCATGTACATGTTGGTACTAATGAGAAAATCAGAGGAAAATGGAAGTCTGTTAAGAAGGATATAATCTTAAGTAGAGGACCTCTAAGGTAGCATTTTCTGAAATACTAATGGTGCCACTAACTATATAAGAAAGGCAATGGGAGATTAGGGAGTTAAATGCATGGCTAAAGACTTGGTGTAAGCAGAAGGGGTTTGGGTTCCTAGAGCACTTGGTGGTCTTTTCCCTTGGAGACAATCTTTATAGATGAGATGGATTGCACCATAGAGGAAGGTGAGGGGGTTGGAGGAGTCATTTAACTAGAAAAGGGGGGTAGGGTGATGCAACACAGGATGGCGAAGGTGGTATGAGGAAATGGGATTAGAGAAGGGGCATGGAGAGGAGGAATGGGCTAGATCATATAATAGGGAAGTGCCATTGTTACAGCCTGATAGAAGGCATATGCATTTTACAAAGAATGGAATCTTTCAGAATGGCAAAATTATAAAATGTATGCATGTAAAAGCTCAGTCAGGCTGATAAGATGGGGGAACTAGAAATGACTGCAATGTATGAGCAGTATGATCTAACTTGTGTGTCTGAAACCTGGTTACCTGATAACCTGGTTACATGATACATATTACAATTAGACTGTAAGTTCCTTGGGACAGGGTCCCTTTCCCAGTTTATGATTCCCTACTGCACTTTCCCCCCACAAATAATGCAATGATCACACTTTAGCCTAATGCTCTTAGCCCAGTACTGTATTTTTGTATTATACTATTTCAAGTTCTGTAAAGTGCTGTGTACATGTATGGTGCTATATAAATAAAGATACATACATACATAAGCCTTAGTGGTCAGTGTATAGGGTTATTCCCTTTTTAGGAGGGATAGGGTTAATAAAGGGGAGGGGGTATGCCTATATGTAAAGCCGACTGCAGCTTTCATCTGACGGCTCCAGCATCGTTTCTTTGGCGGCTCCAAACTCATGTTGTCAATGCGGCTCAGCCACTTCCTGCTTCTGGGCGCTGGTGCCTTCCCCCACTGCAGAGGCCGGATGAGGTCTTCATCAGCACACGTCCTAGAGCATGGACGTGCTCTCCATTTAAAGGGGCAGCGGCACAATTGTTGGCTCCTTCTCTTCCTGGCTGTAGGGTACTTGTACTGCCTGGACACTATGCTCAGTCGCCCTTTCATGGTGTCCAGTGCAGTTTGGCTTGAGTTAGTGTATTACCTGGTTTGTCTGACTACCCGTTCTGGTGCCAACCTCTGGCTCTGTCTGTCTATTATCCTTGTGCATGACCCCGGCTTAGTCTGATATCCCTTCTGGTGTGGACCTGTGGCTCTGGTAGACTACCTCCTCTGTGTAGCCTGGCTGACTATGCGTTCTGGTGCTGCAGCTCTGAACAAAAAACAAAGAACAGTAGCGCTTCACTAAGGGGAGTTCTCTAAAAACCGCAGTGATTTTTAAAACCCAATAATATATTTCAACTATGGAATAATGCAGAAAAAATCTTGATATACTAATCAATATTGTATAACACAGGTATATAGCTATATAGTACGTATCAACATTAACATAGAATGGAAAAAATTCCCAGTATAACAGTTATATGATACATACAGTCCAAATCCGTCACTTGCATCAATGTAATAAGAATAATCGGAGTACTTAGTGTCCTTCAACATACGAATATGGATATGGGATGAAATGACATTGATGGAAGATGAAATGATAGAGATGAGATGAGACAAATGGTTTCTATAGTCCACACTTGGTCTTGGCAGCTGTCTGATCCCCGGAGTCCTCACGGGTAAAATATGTAAAACAAAAGCACACAAGACAGCGCATGAGAACCTCTAAGTGTAGCATGTAAAAGTATGTTCATAAACAGTATTGGTTATAAAAACTTGACTTTTATTACTTACATATAAGTTAGTAAAACAATATAAGAAAATCCTACAGCATAAAACCAGATGTGATCTGGTATTTACAATCTAAAATGTGGTACAAAAGGATCTATAGGAGACAGGACCTGTTATTGGGGAATATGTTTGAAACAGTGTGTGGATAATAGGTGATTATGATGGTCTGTCCCTCAGTCTGGGGTGATAAAAGCCAGAACACTGTTCAAGTTAAACGCTCACCAGATCCTTTCTTGCTTGCGGGCCCGTAGCTATTCCATCTGGTAGCCGGCCTGATGTCTCTTAATCCTTTAACGATTCCCCTGGTTCTCTGTCGGTAAACAGCAAACTTTTAGATCCGAAAACAGGTGTCCACTTGTTTAATTATCTTGATGACCATAAAGGTTTCTAATAGTCAATCAAAAGTCTTTTCGGGAAAATTATTCCCCTTTCTCAAGATGATTTGATTGTATCTGAGTTTGTGTTTGTTACAAAAAGCGCAAAGTATCACTGTGCCCGTGATTGTCTCCAAGAGGTATTTTTATTCAGCGACATTGTTACTACCTAGCTGTCGCTCTGAGATGAGTCGCTGTTCTTATAGGTTATTATGGAGGTGATGTCATCTCTCCGCCCACCTGTCAGGCCTTTTAAACCTCAGCATGCCTCATTACCTTTGCCCTTTCGTGGTGTGCCTGAGCTTAGTGCTGTGTTGGTCCATTGTTGTTCCTGTGTATTACTCCTGGCTACGTCTGACTTCCCGATCCGGCTCTGACTCCTGGCTACGTCTGACTACCCGATCTGGCTCAGACCACTGGCAATGTCTGACTACCCGATCTGGCACTGACCCTTGGCTGCCTCTGTTTCTCCCTCTCTGTTGCACTCCGATTGTGATTCCTTGCCTCAGTTAGGAATCCTTGCTGCCTGTGCCTTCCTCCAGCGCTCGCTTCCACTAGCAGCGCTTGTCGGCCAGTCCGTGTATTGATATCACGGTGCAGCTTCTCAGGCTGTCACTCTCACTTGTGCTGCGCTCCGATTGGTTGAGCCTGTTTGGCCCGCCCCTGGTGACCTTTTTATTCTGGGCTAGTGGCATCTGTCAATTGCCCTTTTGTGGTGTTCCTGAGCCAGTTTTGCTGTGCTGTGTTCCTGATCTCCGGTTACCGACTTGGCTATCCCTGACTACGTTCCAGTGTACCTGCTCCGTGATCTGACCCGGCCTGGCTGACATTCCTGCTCACTCTCCTGATCCGGCTTGTCTGAGAAACTGCTCCATGATTCGACCCGGCCTGGCTGACGTTCCTGCCTGTTTTCCTGATCCGGCCTGTCTGAATACCTGCTCCGTGATTCGACCCGGCTTGCTCACGTTCCAGTTCCGGTCTCTGCGGCCGGTCTCCGTTCCTGTCCTGCCTTGTCGCTACGGCGACATAGTGACTGTGCTCTCACTATTCATCTCGGCTCCGTGCCTACTGATTCCTGCCACTGAGCTAATCACTGCTGTGCTGCGTTCTCTCTACCGAGCTGTTAACCCGTGCAGAGCTGTGGCTTTATACCGAGCTGTTAGTCCATGCAGAGGTTGCGTTCCTACTTCTGAGCTGTTAACCCGTACAGTGCTGTGTTCCTACTATCGTGCTGTCTCCAGTGCAGAGCTGTGCTACAACTACTTGCCATTAACCCGTGCAGAGCTGTGTTCCAGCGAGGGTGTGCAGCCCATACAGAGAGTTGCCTTGTGCTGAGCCAGTTCTCTCCTTGCAGTCCTGAGTAGCTCATTACTGTGCCCGGTGACGTCCGGCTCTGGCTATTTCTGTGCACATCTCTGTGGTTAAGCCGTAGGGCTATTGATACAAGCTCTTGCAATCCAGTCTCTCTCTCTCCAGTGGGTTTATTGGCTTAAGCTCTTGCAAATCCATCACGCACGTCTGGGTAATACGCTCAAGCTCTGGTATCAGGTCATCTCCGTAGGCCTTAGGGCTTTTGGCCCAAGCTCTTGCAATCCAGTACATCCACGACGCCCGGAGGGGCTAGTGGTTTCAGCTCCGGTACTCAGTCATCTCCGTTACGCCCGTGGGGGGCTATTCGCTGAGGCTTTGGCAGTCTATTCGCTCAGTTCATACGCCCGTGGGGGCTAACAGTGCCATACAGCAGGTGGGAGGCGGTTTCTCCTTGATGGACATTTTCTTCAGTATTACAGACTGTGGGTGTTGAATATTCTCCACCTTTAACACCTTGGGCTTGCCAAACTACACAACTGAGACGGACTGATTATTCTATTAACCATTTGTATATCAGTACTCAGTGCCTGTTCATTTCTGTATATTGTATACTGTGCATACTACTGCTATCCCGCTATTTCACAGTGTCTCCCCTAGGGGGCGATATTATCTGTCATTATTTTGATCTTAAATAAATTGCATTTTATTTTTACCCACTGGTCTGAGTGTCTTGAAAACCGTGACAGTACGAAAGGGCCATGACCTCAGACAGTAAGGGTGAAGGTAATGCACAAAACATCCACTGGAGAATGGATGTTCACGAACAGCGCCTAGACCAGTTGGCATTGGCATTACAGACGTTGCTTGAGCGAACGGTGCACCTGGATAAGCCTAACCCAAATCCGGTGGTCCCCTCAGTTACGACACCGGACAATCTGTCTGTGGCTCCTCCCAGAGGGTTACCACTAAAATATGATGGCCATCCTAACCTATGCAGGGGTTTTATTAATCAATTGGAGATCTTTCTAGAATTAACACCCCAGGCATTTCCTAACGACCGTAGTAAGGTTGGATTTATGATTTCCCTACTGACGGGCAGAGCACTGGCATGGGCCAACCCTCTCTGGGAGAATGCCAAACCCTGTACTCGGAACTTTGATGAGTTCGTAAAACAGTTCCGTAAAGTGTTTGAGGTTCCAGGCAGAACCACCTCTGCTGCCAAGAGGCTAATGGAAATACAGCAGGGCGAGCGTACATTGGGCAATTATGCTATCGAATTCCGGACCTTGGCAGCAGAGGTCGGTTGGAACAACGAGGCACTGGTGGCAGCATTTGCTCAGGGCATGTCCGATACCATCAAAGATGAAATTGCTGCCAGAGAGTTACCCAGTGACCTGGATGACTTTATAGAGTATGTTATGCTCATTGATTCTCGCATTCGTGAGAGACGGTTGGCTAGAAGGGCAAGACCCAGAAGTATTGGGCAGGGTAATCCTTTAAACCCACCCTCTCCTCCCATTCCTCCTGAACGGTCCCCGGAGGCAAGTGAACCAATGCAGCTAGGGTTCACCAGACTCACTAAGGAGGAACGGGCAAACCGCAAAAGGCTGGGATTATGCTTGTATTGTGGCAAGGCTGGGCACCTATTACGTACATGTCCGGTAAGACCGGGAAACGGATGCACTTAGGGTACCTTGAGGGACAGGCCCTAGGTGGTGTACAGCAGTCCCTTGTTTCTTGCATACAGAAACCCACCATACAAGTGGCATTTTCTTGGGCAGATCTCTCGGTATCAGTCATGGCACTGGTTGATTCCAGTGCAGCAGGATATTTTATGGACCAGTCCTTTGCTGAATTACACAAGATTCCACTACTTAAAAGGGAGTCTCCACTAGCCGTTGAGGCCATCGATGGTCGTCCTCTGGAACCGGCTTTCATCACTATGGAGACTATCCCTATTTCTATGACTGTTGGGGCTCTTCATAAGGAAGATTTACGCTTTCAAATAATTCGTTCTCCACATCATGCAGTTATACTGGGGTTTCCCTGGCTACTACTACACAACCCGCAGTTTGACTGGCAGAGATGTGAGGTTAAGTCTTGGTCTGAATACTGTGTCAAGCATTGCTTGTCCCATCCTGTCAAAATTTGCTGTACCTCCCCCTCCTTGCCTACTGAATACCAGCAATTCAGTGACGTATTCAGCAAGGGGGAGGCTAGCGCTTTGCCCTCGCATAGACCCTATGACTGCGCTATTGATTTGGCCCCGGGGGTGGTGCCCCCTAGGGGTTGCACGTACCCACTGTCTTGCGAGGAAACTAAGGCTATGGAGGAGTACATAGAGGATGCCCTCAAGAGAGGGATTATTCCCAAGTCTTCCTCTCCTGCTGGTGCCAGATTCTTTTTTGTTAAAAAGAAAAACGGCGAGTTAAGGCCGTGTATCGATTACCGTGGGTTGAATAAGCTAATGCCCAAGAATCAGGAAATCTACAAACAGAGCGCAACAGCAAAGAGAAGGAAATGGGAGGACAAAAGAATCTTCTAAGTGTAGTATGATTAGTAAAACTTAAAATACTTTAATACATAAAAATAAAATCACATAAAAACAAAAAATCCATCCCCCCTCTTACATTGCACTTACAAAACGCCCGTCTTGGGCTTTATGCTTCTCAGGGGTCCCAACCCCTATGTGGCCACGTAACTGTGTCCCTTGATTCGGCCGATGATCTCAATTCCGTTATTAGTCCTTAAAGCTCCAGCTGTTCTGTACTCCTTGGTATTAAGTCTGCTTTGATGTTAAAATCATTACCAAGAGCTGGGTAAACTCCAGAGAGCTATCCGAAACAGTTCACAGACACATGGAGCGGGAAACGCTGTGTTCTGCAAACGGCCGAGAGATCTGTACCGTAAAGCCTCAGCCCGGGAAATCTCACAGGGGGCGGGGAGGGACCTGGCACCGAATGAGCAAAGGGGGGGGAGGAGATACACCCAACGCGTATCGTGGACGTCCCGGGTCCACTTCTTCAGGGGAATCAGAAGAGAACCCTTAGACAATAGGTCCTTATTTATAGATACCGCTCCCTTGCTTTGATACAAAACGATCTTACAAGCAAATAGAGATACATAGCGCATACAAATTGCAACAACGTAACTACTCTTATGTTTGATCGTTGCAAAATGTAAAATACAGTAACAATATTAAGATTAGAACTATGTGTATGATAAAATATGGAAAAATAATAAAAGTGGGAATAAAAATAAACCTGATAAAATAAATGTAATGTATATAGTATTAGGTAAAATATAAATGAATAATGAATTATTGTTGATAATAAAGGGTACAAAAGACAATATAATAGCAAGTTGTATGCGCTAATACAATTACAAATAAATAAAATATATAGCATATAAGACTCACTAACTATACCATAATGTATCCCTCTATATTTGAGCAGTGGACAAAACTCACTCATAATTCGAAAAATTGATCGAACAATATTTATTCGAAGAATTATTCGAAAATGTAGACTCCATAACCTTGAAATCCCCTGAATGACATAATATTCTACTTATATTATGTCATTCAGGGGGATTTCAAGGTTATGGAGTCTACATTTTCGAATAATTCTTCGAATAAATATTGTTCGATCAATTTTTCGAATTATGAGTGAGTTTTGTCCACTTCTCAAATATAGAGGGATACATTATGGTATAGTTAGTGAGTCTTATATGCTATATATTTTATTTATTTGTAATTGTATTAGCGCATACAACTTGCTATTATATTGTCTTTTGTACCCTTTATTATCAACAATAATTCATTATTCATTTATATTTTACCTAATACTATATACATTACATTTATTTTATCAGGTTTATTTTTATTCCCACTTTTATTATTTTTCCATATTTTATCATACACATAGTTCTAATCTTAATATTGTTACTGTATTTTACATTTTGCAACGATCAAACATAAGAGTAGTTACGTTGTTGCAATTTGTATGCGCTATGTATCTCTATTTGCTTGTAAGATCGTTTTGTATCAAAGCAAGGGAGCGGTATCTATAAATAAGGACCTATTGTCTAAGGGTTCTCTTCTGATTCCCCTGAAGAAGTGGACCCGAGACGTCCACGATACGCGTTGGGTGTATCTCCTCCCCCCCCCTTTGCTCATTCGGTGCCGGGTCCCTCCCCGCCCCCTGTGAGATTTCCCGGGCTGAGGCTTTACGGTACAGATCTCTCGGCCGTTTGCAGAACACAGCGTTTCCCGCTCCATGTGTGTGTGAACTGTTTCGGATAGCTCTCTGGAGTTTACCCAGCTCTTGGTAATGATTTTAACATCAAAGCAGACTTAATACCAAGGAGTACAGAACAGCTGGAGCTTTAAGGACTAATAACGGAATTGAGATCATCGGCCGAATCAAGGGACACAGTTACGTGGCTACATAGGGGTAGGGACCCCTGAGAAGCATAAAGCCCAAGACGGGCGTTTTGTAAGTGCAATGTGAGAGGGGGGATGGATTTTTTGTTTTTATGTGATTTTATTTTTATGTATTAAAGTATTTTATGTTTTACTAATCATACTACACTTAGAAGATTCTTTTGTCCTCCCATTTCCTTCTCTTTGCTGTTGCGCTCTTTTTGTAGATTTCTGGATTTTGTCAAGGGCCTTCGAGGACACCCTTTTTGATAGAGCTGCACCTAGTTGGATTTGGAAACAGTGGATCTTTTTCATGACATTCCATTTGGGAAACATTTCATCCTCATTCACATTTCATCATCATCTTCATCACTCAATATCATTTCCATTTTTCATCTTGTACTCTCCTTCCATCATGCCTTAGCTAAGTGACTTCTATTTTAAGTACTGTATTATCTGATTACCTTTCACTTCTTAAAGCTTTATTGTATGGACTTTTATTATCATTATTTTTCCAAATATTAGTTGGGTTAAAGATGATATAAAATAGTGCACTGTAAATTATATTGCCTTTAAAAAATTTTTTTATTGTTTCACTTTTTGTATAGATTTATATCCAACACATTGTTAGCATCAAAACTCTTTTTGAGGACTGTGGTAGTTCCCCACGTAGATCTGGTTCTGTTGCGCAATATAGTATCTATTAGTAATGCCCAAGAATGCCTACCCCATTCCACTCATAACCGAATTATTTGACAGGTTAAAGGGATCATCCATTTTCACTAAACTTGATCTCAGAGCTGCTTACAACCTAATCAGAATCAGGGCAGGAGATGAGTGGAAGACGGCATTCAATACCAGATCGGGGCATTATGAATTTCTGGTAATGCCATTTGGGCTATCTAACGCACCGACAGTATTCCAGGAATTCATTAATGACATCCTTCGTGATATGTTGCAATCCTGCGTGGTAGTATATCTCGATTATATTTTAATTCACTCTGCTAACCCCACGCAACATTTTAAGGATGTTTCCGAGGTTTTGTCACGACTACGGCAAAACAAACTATTTTGTAAACTTGAGAAATGCGAATTTCATAGGTCCCAGGTACCCTTCCTGGGGTTCGTGATTCATTTAATGGCATTGCTATGGACCAGGAAAAGTTGGCTGCAGTACTACAGTGGCCGCGCCCTAAAGGGTTAAAAGCCACCCAACGCTTTCTGGGCTTCGCCAACTATTATAGAAAATTCATTCAGAACTTTTCCTCGATTGTCAAACCTTTGTCTGACTTAACACGTAAAGGTGCTATTCCTTCTCAGTGGTCCGAGGCTGCGGAGAACGCTTTCGAGACACTTTAGTCTGCTTTTGCCTCAGCTCCAGTACTATCCCACCCCAACCCTGCCCTACCATTTACATTGGAAGTCGATGCTTCTGAGGTTGGGGTCGGGGCAGTGCTCTCCCAACGACCAGTGGAAAGTGGTCCATTAAAACCTTGCGGGTTCTTCTCTAAGAAACTTTCTGTTGCCCAAAGCCACTATGAGATTGGTAACAGGGAACTCCATTATCCTGGCACTCAAGGAATGGCGTCACCTTCTGGAGGGCACTCAGAACCCAGTATTGATTCTAACCGAGCATAAGAATCTGACATATCTCTCCGAAGTTAAGAGGTTGTCCTCCCGGCAGGCTAGGTGGGCACTGTTTTTGTCCCGATTTAACTTTATAGTGTCCTATCTACCTGGTTCTAAGAATGTCAAGGCGGATGCGCTATCCAGACAATTTACTTCGGACACTGAGAGGGAGGAAGAACCTGTGCCTATTATTCAGCCTGATCGCATCCTGGCTACAGTGCGTACCAGCATCACCTCACTTCTGGGGGAGGAGATTTTGGCATCTCAAGCAAGGGCACCCCCTGAAACTCCGGTTGGAAAGTGCTTTGTGGATGAGTCTTTCCGTACCCGTCTGCTTGAGACTTACCACTCTTCTAAGGCAGCTGGGCACATTGGGAGGGATCAGTTGATATGGTCTATCTCACAAGTATTTTGGTGGCCTTCTCTCAGAGCCGATTGTTCTGCTTTTACGGCAGCGTGTGCCATCTGTGCCCGTGCTAAGACATCCAGGCATCTCCCAGTGGGTCTTCTGCAACCTGTACCTAATGGTGAACGCCCCTGGTCCCATATTTCCATTGACTTTTTGGTGGAACTGCCAGTCTCTAAGGGGTACTCGTTTATCTTGATGGTAGTTGACAGATTCTCTAAGATGGCTCATTTTGTGCCCCCCTCTGGCCTCCTGTCGGCCCAGGAACTAGCTATGGTTTTTGCTAAGGAGGTATTTCGCTTGCACGGGGTACCCAGAGTGGTGATATCAGATCGTGGTAGCCAGTTCGTGTCCAGATTCTGGAGGGCATTTTGCGCTCAGATGGGCATCCAGTTGTCCTTTTCCTCCGCCTACCATCCCCAGACCAACGGAGCCACCGAGCGTGCCAATCAGGGACTGGAGCAGTTCTTGCGCTGCTTCGTGAACGATCATCATGATAATTGGTCCGACCTGTTGCCGTGGGCAGAGTTCGCCAGGAACTGTGCAGTTAATTCATCGTCCGGGAGCTCCCCGTTTCTTATCAACTACGGGTTCCAGCCGTGTCTGCTCCCAGACTCATTTCAAGCGCAACAGATTCCAGCTCTAGATGAGCATATTGAGCAGCTTCGCTCCACTTGGGCACAGGTTCAGAGGACCCTAGGTCAGTCCTTTCGGCGACAACAGCGTCATGCCAATCGCAGACGGCTGCCAGCGGTCTCCTTCCAGGTTGGGGACAGGGTATGGCTCTTGTCCAGAAATCTCAATTTGCAGGTGCCCTCCAATAAGCTGGCTCCCAGATTCATTGGTCCATTTAAAGTTATCCGTAGAGTGAACCCTGTTTCCTACGCTTTGGAACTCCCGGCATCTATGAGTATACATAATGTGTTCCATGTATCTCTGCTGAAACCCTTGATATGCAATCGCTATACTACTTCCCCAGTAGTTCCTGGGCCAATGGATGTTCAGGGCCAAGAGGAATATGAGATACGAAGCATCATTGATTCTAGGAGGTTTAGAGGGAGGTTGCAATATTTGGTCCATTGGAAGGGCTATGGCCCTGAGGAACGTTCATGGGTTGATCACAAGGACCTCTATGCACCTAGATTATTGCGCAACTTCCACTCTAAATACCCCCAGAAGCCAAGACCCCCTGCAGGGAGAGGGGGCCTTTGAGGGGGGGGTACTATCATGGTGCAGCTTCTCAGGCTGTCACTCTCACTTGTGCTGCGCTCCAATTGGTTGAGCCTGTTTGGCCCGCACCTGGTGACCTTTTTATTCTGGGCTAGTGGCAACTGTCATATGCCCTTTCATGGTGTTCCTGAGCCAGTTTTGCTGTGCTGTGTTCCTGTGTTCCTGATCTCCGGTTACCAACTTGGCTATCCCTGACTACGTTCCAGTGTACCTGCTCCGTGATCTGACCCGGCCTGGCTGACGTTCCTGCTCGCTCTCCTGATCCGGCTTGTCTGAGAAACTGCTCCGTGATTCGACCTGGCCTGGCTGACGTTCCTGCCTGTTTTCCTGATCCGGCCTGTCTGAATACCTGCTCCATGATTCGACCCGGCTTGCTCACGTTCCAGTTCCGGTCTCTGCGGCCGTCTCCGTTCCTGTCCTGCCTTGTCGCTACAGCGACATAGTGACTGTGCTCTCACTATTCATCTCGGCTCCGTGCCTACTGATTCCTGCCACTGAGTTGATCACTGCTGTGCTGTGTTCTCTCTACCGAGCTGTTAACCCGTGCAGAGCTGTGGCTTTATACCGAGCTGTTAGTCCATGCAGAGGTTGCGTTCCTACTTCTGAGCTGTTAACCCGTACAGTGCTGTGTTCCTACTATCGTGCTGTCTCCAGTGCAGAGCTGTGCTACAACTACTTGCCATTAACCCGTGCAGAGCTGTGTTCCAGTGAGGGTGTGCAGCCCATACAGAGAGTTGCCTTGTGCTGAGCCAGTTCTCTCCTTGCAGTCCTGAGTAGCTCATTACCGTGCACGGTGGCGTCCGGCTCTGGCTATTTCTGTGCACATCTCTGTGGTTAAGCCGTAGGGCTATTGATACAAGCTCTTGCAATCCAGTCTCTCTCTCTCCAGTGGGTTTATTGGCTTAAGCTCTTGCAAATCCATCACGCACATCTGGGTTATATGCTCAAGCTCTGGTATCAGGTCATCTCCGTAGGCCTTAGGGCTTTTGGCCCAAGCTCTTGCAATCCAGTACATCCACGATGCCCGGAGGGTCTAGTGGTTTCAGCTCCGGTACTCAGTCATCTCCGTTACGCCTGTGGGGGGCTATTCGCTGAGGCTTTGGCAGTCTATTCGCTCAGTTCATACGCCCGTGGGGGCTAACAGTGCCATACAGCAGGTGGGAGGCAGGTTTCTCCTTGATGGACATTTTCTTCAGTATTACAGACTGTGGGTGTTGAGTATTCCCCACCTTTAACACCTTGGGCTTGCCAAACTACACAACTGAGACGGACTGATTATTCTATTAACCATTTGTATATCAGTACTCAGTGCCTGTTCATTTCTGTATATTGTATACTGTGCATACTACTGCTATCCCGCTATTTCACAGTGTCTCCCCTAGGGGGCGATATTATCTGTCATTATTTTGATCTTAAATAAATTGCATTTTATTTTTACCCACTGGTCTGAGTGTCTTGAAAACCGTGACAACTGACCTCCCGTGGCCGTTCTGGTTTGTGTGTTGCCTCACCTAGCCTCAGTGCCGGTTACATTGTCGGCTGTATACCTAGCATTTGGGTATTTGTTGCGCTTCCTATTTCCTGCCGACTGTGTGTGTGGTAGTGCGCTGCACTGTCCTCCCACCTAGTGTCACGGATTTGAAGACTCTCAGACTTAAGGTTTGGTAAAAACTTAACTTTATTAAAAGTTAAAGGCAGTCCCCGTAGGGTAAACATACATAACAATACAGCAGTAATAGCAGATAAAATAGGTTCTACCGGCCTTGCCTAAATACCGGGCAAGGCAGCCCAAGTGACAGTAATAATGACAGGCTCTACCGACCTTGCCTATACCAGGTAAGGCAACCGTGAGATGACATATACCGGTTCTACCGGCCTTACCAATACCGGGCAAGGCAGCCCAAGGAATGCGGAATGGAGGCTCTACCGGCCCTGCCAATACCGGGTAAGGCAACCTTCAAGACGGTGATGTACAAGGTTCTACCGGCCTTACCAATACCGGGCAAGGCAGCCCAGAGGAGTACTGTAGTAGACTCTATCGGCCCTGCCAATACCGTGTAAGGCAACCTTAAGGATGGTGACGTGCAAGGTTCTACCGGCCTTACCAATACCTGGCAAGGCAGCCCAAAGGATTACTGTAGTAGGCTCTACCGGCCCTGCCAATACCGGGTAAGGCAACCTTCAAGACGGTGATGTACAAGGTTCTACCGGCCTTACCAATACCGGGCAAGGCAGCCCAAAGGATTACTGTAGTAGGCTCTACCGGCCCTGCCAATACCGGGTAAGGCAACCTTAAGGATGGTAACGTACAAAGTTCTACCGGCCTTACCAATACCAGGCAGAGCAGCCTGAGTGAGTAGACCAGCTGTCAGATGACTAAGACAGCAGAGAGAAATAGGAATTATGGTCTTACTCAGCAGAAGTCTATTGCCAGGGATAATCAGACGACTGCATAAGAGTGGACAGCCACCTGGCCAAAGTACTGGAACATTCAGGAGCAAACCAACGTCCTCACGTTGGGACCAACAGTAAATAACGCCACCAGGTTAATGGAGTAAACCAGCGGGCGCACGCTGGGACCAATAATAGCTGTCGCCACCAGGTTAATGGAGTAAACCAGCGTCCACACGCTGGGACCAACAGTAAATGTCGCCACCAAGTCCTGGGTGCCTGTATTCTAGTGTTCCTGTGTTCCAGCACCTCACGGCTTAATCTTACTGAGTTCCTGAATCTCCTGCTCCAGCCGTTGCTCCGGCGACATTGTTCTTCTTGCTGCTGATCATATATTGTTGGCTCCAGCGTGCGGACGCTGGTTTACTCCACTAAACCTGGTTGCGATTACATTGTTGGTTCCAGCGTGCGGACGCTGGTTTACTCCACTAAAACCTGGTTGCGATATACATTGTTGGTTCTAGCGTGCGGACGCTGGTTTTCTCCACTAAATCTGGTTGCGATATACATTGTTGGTTCCAGCGTGCGGATGCTGGTTTACTCCACTAATCCTGGTTGCGATTACATTGTTGGTTCCAGCGTGCGGACGCTGGTTTGCTCCATTAAACCTGGTTGCGAGATACACTGTTGGTTCCAGTGTGTGGACGCTGGTTTACTCCATTAAACTTGGTGGCGACATTTACTGTTGGTCCCAGCGTGCAGACGCTGGTTTACTCCATTAACCTGGTGGCAACAGCTATTATTGGTCCCAGCGTGCGGACGCTGGTTTACTCCATTAACCTGGTGGCGTTATTTACTGTTGGTCCCAACGTGCGGACGTTGGTTTGCTCCTGAATGTTCCAGAATTTTGGCCAGGTCGCTGTCCACTCCTATGCAGTCGTCTGATTATCCCTGGCAATAGACTTCTGCTAAGTAAGACCATAATTCCTATTTCTCTCTGCTGTCTTAGTCATCTGACAGCTGGTCTACTCGCTCAGGCTGCTCTGCCCGGTATTGGTAAGGCCGGTAGAACCTTGTACGTTACCATCCTTAAGGTTGCCTTACCCGGTATTGGCAGGGCTGATAGAGCCTACTACAGTACTCCTTTGGGCTGCCTTGCCCGGTATTGGTAAGGCCGGTAGAACCTTGTACATCACCATCTTGAAGGTTGCCTTACCCGGTATTGGCAGGGCCGGTAGAGCCTCCATTCCGCATTCCTTGGGCTGCCTTGCCCGGTATTGGTAAGGCCGGTAGAACCGGTATATGTCATCTCACGGTTGCCTTACCCGGTATAGGCAAGGTCGATAGAGCCTGTCATTATTACTGTCACTTGGGTTGCCTTGCCCGGTATTTAGGCAAGGCCGGTGGAACCTATTTTATCTGCTATTACTGCTGTATTGTTATGTATGTTTACCCTACGGGGACTGCCTTTAACTTTTAATAAAGTTAAGTTTTTACCAAACCTTAAGTCTGAGAGTCTTCAAATCTGTGACACCTAGCCTGTGTGAGTTCCCAGGGCCATTCCATTACTGCTCGCCTGCCTAGTGAAGGGTGAGGAAAGTGAGTTCACTGTTCATCCCTGGTCTCGTGAAGGTGTGCCACTCGTACTGTGTGTGTGGAAGTGCTCTGCACTGTCCTCCCACCTAGCCTGTAAAAGTTCCCAGGACCATTCCGTTACTGCTCGCCTGCCTAGTGAAGGGTGAGGAAAATGAGTTCACTGTTCCTCCCTGGTCTCGTGAAGGTGTGTCACTCTTTGCTGCCACGTTTGTGTTACTCATTACTGCCACTGTTGTGTCATTTGCTGCTTCCAGTATTGTGTCATCATTACTGCCACGATTGTACTTAATAAAGTTTTATCTTAAGTTCATCTGTACTTGTCAGTGTTGTTATTTCCTAGTCACTCCGTGACACAAAGGCTTTAAACTTCACATAACCAATCACAAAGAAGGTCAAATGTTACTGAAAAGTTCAAATGTAACAGAGTTCAAATGTGATGATCAGTTACTAAAAATGATTTTATACTTCAATAAAATGACAAGAGATTTTTTGCATTTTGTGTTTTCTCTCTTGATTCTATATAATTACTGCTTTGCAATGTGCCAGTGTAGCAGAATATCTGTGACATCGCATTGCTGAACAAGCAAATTTTTGTGGTCATTACAAACTAATTTCTGAATGAAGTTGTTAATTCTTGATAATCGTATAGCTAATTACAGTGTTGCAGACAGGTTTATGACAAAAAAGTTATTAAGATTAAATTGGTAAGAAAAAGCCAGTCTAAAAATTAAATATTTTGCAGCAGTGTAATAGCCACGATGAAGCAAATCTTATAGATCAAAAAGATCTCCACGTAACTCTCTACTGTGATCCCCAATAGGAATTGACATTGACACACTGGGTAAAGGAATGTAATTAATTAATTAATTAAAGGCAAAGGAGACTTACACATCCTTTGTTCACCTGGAAATTTGTACAGATAATAAGCCATTTGAATTATTAGTATGTTTCAAATGCAAATGGGCAGGTGTCTTTATTCTCTTTGAAAGGATAATACTTCTTTATAGATGTAAATACTCATACACATTTCGTTTTGGACCTTGGATGGAGTAGAGAGTCTTATGAAATAAATTCACCATCGATGGAATATACATTAGGATCTTAAAGATATAGATACTATTACACATTACATGTGGATATCTGATGGAATAGGAAATCTTATGGTTTAATTTATCGCAGTCAAAAAGATATATGAGTGTCTTCCTGTTGTTCCCCAATATTCCTTTTGTGCTTTAAAGTTTAAAGCCTTTGCGCTTTTTGTAACAAACACAAACTCAGATACAATCAAATCATCTTGAGAAAGAGGAATAATTTTTCTTTTGTGATATACAGTTAGTTCTTACCCAGGGACGTGATTGTGCAGGTGCGGACCTGTTGTAGACTGCTCAGGTGCAGACCTGAGGCTGCCTGTTTCCTCCCTATTGCCTATAGGGCTCCAGTTCTGTACCCCAGGAAGCAGCACTATCATTCCTGAAGTTGACGAAGATTGTTTAGTGTTCTTACTGTTGCCGAGTATTCCTTTACATTGTGTATCTTCATAAAGATTGTGTTACCTACAGTACTGGACCAGTTCTCGTTCTTACTAACCGTGACACCTAACTAGTAGAGGAGCCAACTAGAAAAGAGGCCTTGCTTGACCTAGTGCTCTCAAACAATTCTGATATGATAAACAGTATACAATTCCTGTATACATTCATGTTTTGCCAGCTTACACACTCTGTGTCCAAAATAAGAGCAGAGTTCAATTGGCCCCTGAGGGAAACTGTTTTCCTCATGAAATCAGGGGAATTTTGTGTTGGTGGGAGAGGCCAACAAGAGTCAAGGACAAGGCCTCAATCTCAGTGAGACTCTGCTGTTTATGTCTAGAAGCCAAACAAATACACTCTCCCTTTAAGGTAGCTTTGTATGCGTCACAGAGAGAGAGAATGGGAAATTGACAGAACCTTTGCTTAGAGTAAAGAAGTCTGAGATACCCACTGGAAACTGCAGGAAAACAGAGGATTTTTCAATAGAGAGTTATTATGCTCCACTGCCTGACACCCATGGGGGGACCGAGGTCATCAAACAAGGAGACAAATGGAGAGTGGTTGAACACAGGATCTGTGAAAACTCTTGAGTCATGCAGGTTGTGGAGAGTGGATTGGCTGGCAAATATGAAGTCTGTTCTAGAGTAGCTCCTTGGGGCAGGGTCCCTTTCCCAGGCTGTAAAAATGGCACCTCCCTATTAGATGAACTAGCCTATTTCCCCTCTCCCTGCCCCTCTCCCTGACCATTTCTTCATACCTCCTTCCCCATCCTGTTTTGCATCACCCTAACCCTTTTTTCTAGTTTAATGTCTCCTCCAACTATGAGGGGCTGAATAAAAAGTGTAGTCTACTTTTGTGGGATGTTTCTCTGTCTACTTGTCCAAAACTAAGAGACCTAGAAGATGGGTTTTGAGTGATTGAGTATTGACCGTAATTGGAGGGGGGTCAGTATGTCCCTGGACCAGTCAAGATTGTTGTGAAGGATGGTGTTAAAGTCTTCTCCTATTATAGTGACTGTAGGTGTAATAGAGTGCAGAAGGTGCTATATAAATGTTCATTATGTGAGTTAGGGGCTTATATGCTCAGTAGTGCCATATTGTGAGAATTTAAAATACCCTGTAACATGCAGTCTGACTTTTTATCAATGTCTTCCAAATAATCAGCCAGAATATTACATTCATCTCACAACTTCACAAGTTTGCTTTTCAGATTGAAGGTTATTATGGGCTTCATAGAGCACCAACTGTCTATGTTCTAATGAGCTTAACTTCTTCCCCATACATTGACAATCTCATACAGTAAACTCATACAGCTTCTCATACTTCATAAATTCTCAGCAAACATTGTTTAAGGTCGGCGATGTCAGGTTTATTACAAGGCATATCATCCTGGAGACGAATGTCAGAAGCTGTATGTTGAACTTGAAATTGATGTTGGGTGAGTAGCTTCGGTAGAGATAGGTGGAGACCAGCTAGGCTGGGGAGATGGCATTTCTAGATCAAGGGTAGAAGCCTCAACTCTAGGGAAGTCTTTGAAACCCTTTCCAGTATTTCTATGGTTTCTTTGAATACTCTGGGGGGAAATCAGTAGGAGATAGTTTCAAAAAAATGGAAGACGTGTCTATGGGAACCAGCAAGGTCTAGTCATTACCTAATTTGACAGTGCACCATGATGGAATTACATTAGTGTGAAAAAGAAATTACACCCTCTTTGAATTCTATCATTTTACAAATCAGGACATAATAACAATCATCTGTTCCTTAGAAGGTCTAAAAATTAGGTAAATACAACCTCAGATGAACAATAACACATGACATATTACACCATGTCATGATTTATTTAACAAATATAAAGCCAAAGTGGAGAAGCCATGTGTGAAAAACTAAGTACACCTTATGATGCAATAGCTTGTAGAACCACCTTTAGCAGAAATAACTTGAAGTAATCATTTTCTGTATGACTTTATCAGTCTCTATATCGTTGTGGAGGAATTTTGGCCCACTCTTCTTTACAACGTTGCTTCAGTTCATTGAGGTGTGCGGGCATTTCAATTTCAATCGGGTTCAGGTCTGGACTTTGACTGTGAGGTCAGATATGGCCCAGGGTGATGATGACCATAAGCTATGTTAATTCAAATACAGTACCTTATTTATTTGTGTCGGAACCTCGGGATGAACTGTAGGGCTTTCCAGATCCCACCCCATGTACTTTGAGAGGTAGTGGCAGCAGGCTGCAAGTAAAGGTAGGTGAGAGTGGGGTCAGGACTCAACTGTGGGCATCACTCCCATCAGATCAGTATGGCATATAATGGCAGAGATAGTTTGTATATGTCACTACTCACATTCTCTGATGGGGAGGGATGCCTGAACTTGGTCCATTGATCGTGGTAGGAGTCCACTCCACTTAGATTGTTGTATGTTTGAACTTGAGGCTGTAAGGCCTAGGATGTGGCCTCCCTTCAAGAAGTCTTTAATTATTGGATTGGACAAAAAGTACGTCCAAACCAGTGCTGTATATGCTCCTGGATGTAGGGTGGGGTGGGGTAAATAGTATTGGAGAGTCAAAATTAGTATTCATCATCATCATCTTCAGCCATTGTTGATCCATTGCAGGATAAAGGCCTCCTCAGCTAACCTCCAACATCTTTGGTCCTGTGCCTAACAAATTTGGTAGTTTCATCTACCCACTTTGTGTTTGGTCTTCTTCTTGGGCATTTGGTATCGAGTGGAATTTATTCCAAAATTCTTTGGTCCATCTACGATCAGGCCTTCTTGCTAGGTAGCCTGCCCATTTCCTTTTCAGGTATTTGCTCTTTCAATTATGTTATAGACCTTTGTTTGCTGATGAATACATGCACATGTTTTTCTGACTCTTTGTTATGTTTAGAATTCGCTGCCATCATGGTGTTTCAATCTGTTGACATTTCCTGTCCAAGGTAAACATATTTTTCCACTTCTAGCACATGTCCAACTATGTGATTTTCCTTTTTATGGTAAATGTTAAACATGACTTGCGTTTTATTGATATTCAACTGCAGACCAAAATGTTTGCTTTCCTGTTGTAGCTCTTCAATGCTTTCTTGCAGTTCTTCAGGACACTTGACAAAGCAATGCGTTCCATACCCTCTGGCACTGAAAGGGTTAAGTAATTTATGTGCCAATTTAATTTGTGTAAAATTTGTACTAAACAAGAAAAAATTATTTGGGTAGATTGTGTCTCCTTGTCGGACACCTTTTTCTATGTTGATCTGCATTTTTTCATTGTTGGCCTGTATTGATGCAGTTGCATTTTCATATATTGATTGGAGGATATGATGTAAGTTCTGTCTATTCCTTGTTTGATCAGGGCTTTGATTATTACTGGCTTTTTCACTGACTCAAAGGCCTTTTCCTAGTTAATGAAGGCTATGCATAATGGAAGTTTGTATTCATTGTGTTGCTATATAACTTGTTGGATATGGTCCATTGTTCTTTAGGCTGTGCTTCATTAAGTATTGCGTCCATTCTTCTTGATAGTACCTTTGTGAAAACCTTGCAGACCACTGGTAATAGGGTTATTGGTCAGTAGTTTTTGCATTTGCCTTATCACTTTTTTGTGCAATAGGATGACTTCTGCATTTTTCCATGTTTCAGGCACTTTGACGAACATTTGGCATTCTGAAAACTGTTGTGGTGTGGTTTGAATAAGGGTTGCCCTCCAGCTTTCAACATTTCAATGGTAACTTTATTAGGTCCAGTTGCTTTGCAGTATTGCATTGCTATTATGGCAGCATATACTTCTTCTACCAAAACTTCTGGCACTGCATTGTTGTCCTTCATTCTTATAAAGATTTGAATACCACTCGTTTCAGTATTTTTTGTTCAAGACAAAGAACCAAACAGCATATTGATAACAGCAACACTGAAGAGACATAGACTAAGATCAATTATTAAATGGAAAAAATACTGAGGAAAAATTGTCAGAATTTAAATGTTAGTTGTATAAATATATTCAACAATATAAACCCCCAAATAACAATGTAAAAATAAATAAATAATAGATCACAACCAGTGATGTTGAATGCAAATGTAAAGAAGGAAATATTAAGTTAAAGAACATATTTAGATTATTTAAGTCTTCAGGAACAGATAATTCTTTCTCAAAGTTTGCAGCAAAGATTGCAAAAAGGCAATGAGGTTAGCAAAACTAGAAAATGAATCATGAATTTCAAATGAAAGCATGACTAAGTTATTCGAATACATAATTAGCAAAAGAAGTAGATGACAACAAATGTGGTTAAGTGCAAATGAAAAGAAGGAAATAGCAAGGAAGAAAAAACATTTAAGCGGTTTAATCTAAAGGAGCAGAAAACAATTTCTTGAAATACAAGGGGTGCAACAAAGATTGCAAAAAGGCAATTAGGCTTGCAAAATTGGTAATGAAACTTAAATTGCAAGGGAGAGCAAGACTGATCCAATTTTTTTTCAGATACATAAATAGGGAAAAACTTATGATTAGGGGCATTTGACCTTTCAAAAAGAAGATGATCGAATTGATTAGCATGGATAAATACAACCATAACATTATCAGTTGTAGGGTTAACATAATAAGAGGTTGTGAGAAGACTCGACAAAATTAAGATGGACAAAGCATCTAATCCTAATGGTATGCATCCATGGGTTCCTGTAGTGTTAGAAAGTCCACACTTTTTAATCTTTTAAGACTGATGTAAAGCCAATGTGGTGCTTTTATTTAGAAAGGGAACTGAAACATAACCTGAAAAAGAAACAAGATGTGAGGAGAGAGATACTATCTTCAGTACTAAACAGTTTGTAAGGCTTGACCTATGTCAATACTCTCATAAATCATTCAACCGGGTCCAAATTTTGGACCCCGATTTTTGAGCTGACAATGAATTTGGATGCTTGTTCTCCCCACTACAAAACACAACTAGACAGCATCTGTTACTTCCACTGTAGTATTCACCATGGGAAAAGGAAAAATCTCAAAGCAGACCAAGTAGTATAAAAAGAAAGATGTTTTATTAAAAAATATTAAAAGTCCCTTCAAACCACTTCATCAGGAGCACAAAATACATATAAATAAAACCTAGTCTGCAAAAAGAGATCTAACATTTATATACTGTCTGGTTAATGAACGAATCACTACAATTGGAAACAAAGAATTCAAATGAACCAACCAGTTCTGCCCAACCATAGCGACACTCCCAAGCCGCCCAAATTAATTCATAAATTGAACGAAACAAGTGTGAATATATCCTCACAAATATAAGTAAGCTCTAATTTAACTAGTGTTACAAACACAATAATGGTTAAAAGTATCCACCCTTTCAGTGCAGGGGTAATTTAAAGTGACTGTAAATATTTACCACCAGGATGGCAAATGTATAGCTGTCAGCACATTTCAAACAATTAGGAACATCCACCCCCTAAAGTGCGAAAAACAAAGCCATTGACACGTATAAAGCGATAAAAGGTGTAAACCCCTAAATGGCCAGAATGTGGAGTATTGGCATGATTTTGATGATGGGGGAAAACAAGTCCCTCCGATAAAGGGTTGAAATTTTTTACTGCACCTGTAGATTCCATTAATTTTTCTGAGCAGGGGTCTTTTGACACCAATGCATTTTCTCCTCTTTAAGTGGTTTGGAGCTATAATGATTTTCAGCTTCTTATTCCTTCTATAGACTAAGTTGAGTCTATTGGTTATTACTTTCTTTAGGAAGGCATCTTTCAAAAGAATGGGCAAATGTTTTCCAAATGCTTTTTGATTTCCTTATGTGCCCCTGTAAATTTAGTAATAAAAGCTGTCTTGAACTGATTCCCATTTCTACCACCTATATTGATGTCCCTTTTATTTTATTTTTTATATTTAAAAAAAAGAAGAGTTTCCCTATTTAATTTGAATGCACTCACAATGGCCCCATCAACCAGCTATTCCGGATATCCCTTTCTCTGTCGTCCAATACAGGTTGCTGGTAACTCTGGGTAGGTGATCCGCCCCTTTAAGTAAGCAGGAACAATTCTAGAATTGATTGCAGGGGGTGAAGCCTACCTTCCCTCCTTGGCTGAAGCTAGCCAACCAGCTCCAGAAAGATTTGTTCCTTGGTGAAGACACGTGCAAGAGAACAGTTCTGCTATAGTTTCAGAATTGTTTTTATTTTTCTGTTAGAAATGGAATACCGCTATTAGGTGGATTACCATAACTGACAATGCCCTTAGATGCGGCTAGCTCAATATCCAGGTGCTTTTTGTGGACCTTAAGCCCTGGGGGGAAAATCTTGGGTTCAAGTTCTCTCCTCAGGAGTCATCCACCGAGGCTTCTTCTTTAAACATGGAAATCTGAAGACAGAAGATCTGCAGGAAAGGTGAGCAACCCTTTCAGTGCTGCAGGTCCACATGTCACACAGTGCCCCTCCGCACAGGGGTTTTTTTCCTTTGGAGTTCCTATTGCACACTCCTGCACTCATTGGGTCTATCTGTTTGTCTGTTGGGTGTTTAGAGCAGGTTTATGTGATAATTAACCCTTTAACTGCTGGTTTTGCATCTTTTTTTTTTCTTTTACACTTTCCCTACTGGTTCAGTGTTTTTTGGGTCTCCTAACATGTTCTAGTTATGTTTCATGTAATTTTATTTTACTGTTTCAACTTTGTAAAATTTTAGTTAAAAACGCTCTGTACTGCATAGGTGCGATTGCTCCATTCACTCCTATGGGACTGTACAGTTTGGGACATATCTCCTCAACCGCCTCTCAAGTGTAATCACTTTTTCACTCCTTTCAGACTGAGACACGTCCGGTGAACCAGGCGGTTCCCTCAGTTCCACGTGCCTCCTCCAAGCACAAACATCAGTGAAAGCCCAAGGTCTCCTCCAAGCCTAAGGCTTCCAAGCCTTCTTCGGCATGACTCACCGAACCCAGGTCCCCACTCTGCTGTGGGTGGCCGTCTGCGTCACTACCACAGCATCTGGGAGGATTCAGGAGCGGACCCGTGGGTTTTACAGGTGGTGACGGAAGGGTACAGGATCCCTTTCTTCTCTCTTCCTCTTTTTCGCTTCTTTCCTTCTCATACACCTCAGGGCGCAGAGAAACGCCGTCTGTTCAAAGGCGCTATCCAGACCCTTCTGGACAAGGATGTCCTAGAGCCGGTTCCAGTTCAGGACAGAGGTATGGGTTTTTACTTTGCGGTCTCCAAAAAAGAAGGTGGTTGTTGTCCCATTTTGAACTTGAAGGATCTCAATTCCTTTGTGATCCGGACTCATTATCACCAGGAGTCTCTATGAATGGTGATTGCTGCTATGTCCCCAGGGGAATTCCTTGCCTCTCTGGATCTTCAGGACACGTACCTTCATATTGCCATTCATCCAGAGAGCTAGCAGTATCTCAGATTTGTCTGTGACCAAGGGCATTTTCAATTTTCAGCTCTTCCCTTTGGTCTGACTACAGCTCCTCAAGTCTTCAACCGTTTCCTTTGAGCCTTAGTGTGTGTCCTCCACCGGGACGGCATCAGAGTTACCCCATACATGGACGACCTGTTTCTGAAAGCCCCTCCTGCGGAACTTCTTCATCAGCAGGTTCAGAACTGCATTCATGCTCTCACTCATCATGGGTGGATCATCAACATGGACAAGTCAGACCTTGTCCCATCCTAGCATCTGGTCTTCCTGGGCCTTCTCTTTGACACTTGGAACAGCATAGTGTTTCTCACGGACGAGTTGTCTCACCAGATCACCCACAGGGTTTACGTTGTTCTGGCTCACGATCCAGTTCCAGCCAAGAAGCTGTCCTCTCTAGTGGGGAAATTAATTTCCACCATAGACGCGGTCCCATTTGTCATGGCTCACACCAGGGAACTCCAGAGGTTTGTGATCCAGGTGTGCAGGGGTCAGCCGGACCTTCTGAAGACATCAGCATCCCACCCTCTTCATGTGGAACTGAGTTTGTCGTGGTAGCTCAACTTCTCCAATCTACTGAAGGGCAAGTCCTTCCTGGTATCCTTCTGGACCACGGTGACAACGGATGCCAGCCTCTCTGGCTGAGGAGAGGTCCTGGGTCGCCTGAGTGTTCAGGGTCGGTGGTCTCAGGAGGAATCTCCACTTCCCATCAACATGTTGGACCTTCGAGCGATCTTTCATGTTCTTCGTCATTGGACATCTCAGCTGGAAGACTGTCCAGTCTGGGTACAGTCCAACAACACCACAGCCGTGGCTTACATCAACAAGCAGGGAGGAATAAGAAGTCTTGCCACTTGGCTAGAGGTCAAGGCTATTTTGTCCTGGGCAGAAGAGCACGTTCCTTCCATATCTGCAGTGCACATTCCTGGTGTAGGCAACATCATGGCGGACTTCCTCAGTCGACTCACAGTGGACAGCGGAGAGTGGGAGCTGCACCCAGAGGTGTTCACCCTCATTGTTCAGAAGTGGGGTCTTCCTTACATTGACCTGATGGCGACAAGACACAACAGGAAGGTTCTGAGGTTCTACTCTCGATGGAGGGACCCTCTAGCTCTGGTGCTGGATGCTATGTCCATTCCTTGGTTATTTCCTCTGGCCTACATCTTTCCTCCCCTGCCAATGTTGCACAGGGTGTTATGGAAATTGCGACTGGAGTGCTGTCCAGTCATTCTGATTGCTGCGTACTGGCCTCGCCAAGCTTGGTTTTCGGAGCTTCTGGATCTGTCAGTGACGGAGCAATTCCGGCTCCCTTGCCGTCCGAATCTTCTTCTACAGGGTTACCTGGGGAAGGAGGACGTTCATCGGATAGCCTTGGTGGCTTGGAAATTGAATCCTCAATATTGAAGAAGAAAGGTTTTTCTTCTGGTGTGGTGGGTACTATGCTCCGTGCCCACAAGCCTGTTTCTTCCAAGATCTACCATCGCGTCTAGTCAACCTTTCTATCTGTGCTGATAAGGACCTGTCTCAGGAATTTGATCTGCCTAGAGTCCTGGCATTTTTGCAGGATGGTGTAGATAAGGGCCTCAGTTTGAGTTCCCTTAAGGTTCAGACTTCTGCTCTCTGTTTTCTTTCAGAGGTGCATTGCCATCCTTCCTGATGTCAAGGTTTTCTTCCAGGGCGTTGCTCATACTCGTCCTGCCATCAAGAATCCCGCTTCTCCGTGGGATCTTAACTTGGTTTTGGGTGTTCTTTAGCGCCCTCCATTTGAGTCCTTGGCTACTATTTCTCTATGCCTGTTGATATGGAAAATGGCTTTTCTGCTGGCGATTGTATCCGTTCGCTGTATAGTGGAGTTACATGCTTTGTCCTGTAAACCACCCTATTTGGTGTTTCACAAGGACAAGGCGGTGCTTCACACTTCTCAGGAGTTTCTTCCGAAGGTGGTTTCAGAGTTCCACATCAATCAGGAGATTGTGGTGCCTTCTTTCTGCCCTGACCCCACCTCTGACAAGGAGAGAGATCCCCACTTGTTAGACATGGTGCTCGGTCTTAAGTTTTATGTACGTCGCACTGAGTCTGTCAGGCAATCTGACGAGCTCTTTGTCATTCCTGAGGGTCCCAGGGCTGGAAGACCTGCATCCAAAGTGACTATTGTGTCCTGGATCAGGTTCACTATTCGTAAGGCTTTTGAGTTGAGGAAGAAGCCTGTTCCCTTTCGGTTCACGGCTCATTCTACAAGATCTAGTGGGGCATCTTGGGCTTACAAGAATAAGTCCTCCGCTGATCAGTTGTGCAAGGCTGCCACTTGGTCTTCCGTGCACACCTTTTCGAAGCACTACCATGTTGATGTGCTGGCATCTACTGATGCCAGCTTTGGGAGGAGAATCCTGGATTTTCTTTTCTTTGGTTCTTGGTGCTTCCTTCACTTTTGAGCTCTGTTGGCTCTAGTTCAATGTGCTGTGTAACAGTTGGGGTGTTGTTACCCCTGTTCAGTGTCTGTTGACGCTTCATTGTTGGGCTATCTCTGATTTTATGGTTCATATCTGCTCTGGTAACTTTGGGGGCCTTGCTCCTGGTCCTTGCCTTATTTCCCGCCTCTGGGAAACTCAATGGTTTGACATACCAGAGTTACCAGTAACCTGTATTGGACGACAGAGAAAAGAGGATTTTAGTCTTACCTGTTAAATCCTTTTCTCTTAGTCCATACAGGTTACTGGTCTCCCACCCTGTCAAGGGACCATGCTTGGCTCTCCTGTGGTAGATTGTGGTGGTCCTTTGAGGTCATGCTCACAGGAGTCTTCTTTCCCTTCCACTATCTAGTCAATAGTTCTCAAACCTTTCTGGAGCTGGTTGGCTAGCTGCAGCCAAGGAGGGAAGGTAGGCTCCACCACCTGCAATCAATTCTAGAATTGTTCCTGCCTACTTAAAGGGGCAGATAGCCTACCCAGAGTTACCAGTAACCTGTATGGACTAAGAGAATAGGATTTAACAGGTAAGACTAAAATCCTCTTTTTCAAGGAATTGGTTTGAATTAAATTCTCCATTGTATTCCTGTTGTGATGCAATCAACAAAACTGGCTGTAGGGAACATTGTGCATCCACTTCCTGAAATGACAGCTATCGTAGCTGAGGAAACTACTTGCAATCCACTTCCTTGAAGTGGTGATTGTCTTCACCCCAGCAAAAAGACCTGCTGAAAGAACTCACACTCTATCATTTTCTTATTTAGTTCAACATTGTCTTAGGAAACACTTCCACTCCTTTATATATTCAATTGATTGATTTTTTGGTAACATCACCTTATCTCACTGGATAGATTCTTTACTTGAATTCATTTAATGGGTACACAATGTTTATTTACTTTCTTCACAGGACTTTATTCAGGTTTATCAGACTTATTGTTTTTATTTATTACACACACATATATATATATATATGTTTAAGTTTTATGTAGATATACACATATTTTATATATACATTGCCAGGGTGCAATGTGTATACAGTACTTTCCACTAGAATACTTACTTATGTTGTACCGAATGTTACCGATCGCGATTTATGATGCTGATTGGGAAATGTTTATATGAGTTTGATTTGTTCACACCCAGGTGCCTAATAAAACATCTTTGCTTTTAATACTACTTGGTCTGCTTTGAGATTTTTCTTTTTGCAATTGTGAATACTACAGTGGAAGTAACAACAGATGCTATCTAGTTGAGTTCTGTAGAGGGGAGAACTAGCATCCAAATTCCCCACCGGCTCAAATACCAGGATCCAAAATTTGGACCCGGTTAGATGATTTATGTGAGTATTGTCATTGGTCAAGCCTTACCAACTGTTTAGTATTAAAGATAGTATCTCTCTCCTCACATCTTGTTTCTTTTTGTGTTTTCAAGCCCTACCAGGTGGTGTGGCATTTTGAGTGATTGAGAGGTCAGCTTCTTGCTATCTGCTTGGAGGCAGAGTCAATATCCTCCAGAGGCGATATTAGTCATCATATATTATTGATGACAATTTTAAGATGTGAGTACATTTGAATAGAAATCCATTAAGATTGTGAATATACTGCAATATGAATCGCTTCCCTCTTTTTTTTTCCTGTTTAAAACATAGCCTGGGAATTATAGACCTGTGACAAATCTTTTGAGCATCTATGAAGAAGTAAGTAGCAACCTAGATAATGGCAATCAGTGGATTTAGTATGTCTACATTTTGCAAAGAACAGTGATGCAATGCCAAGCAAGAGGCTGCCATATAAAATATGGGTCTAGAAGATAACCTTCGTAAATAGGTAGAAAAGTGGTAGAAAAATAGGGAACAATGTGTTTTAAATGGAAAAACTCTTCTATAAAGATAAAGTTGAGCGTATAAATATAAATTATTTAAAATTCTAAATTTCAATATTTGAAGATGACACTAAATTATGCAGGTGAATACATTCAGAGCAGGGTGTTTTTTTCTCTATAGAAGGACTTACATAAAATGGCAGATTGGGTGAACAAATGTAAGCTATAAATGAGCAGTGTTAAACAGCAGAAACAAAAGCAAACAAAGTGCTCTTTTGGATAAAAAGGGGGTATTGAAGCAAGAGTGAATAACATTATTTTGCAATTGTATAAATATGTTAGACCTCACTTTGAACATGCAGTGCAGTTTTGGGCTTCAGTTCTGAAAAAGGATATTTTAGAACTGGAGAAAGTACAGGGAAAATCAATAAAGTTTATTAAGAGATTAGAGAATTTGTGTTATGGAGAACATAGAGCCAAACTTGGTTTATTTACTTTAGAGAAAGATGCCTAGGAGGGAATCTTGTTACATTTTATAAGTATATGCAAGGCCAATAATAGGATCTCTCTAGTGAGCTTTTTCAATCTAATGTACCATATATATAGCTAACATTCTCCTTTTTACAATATTACCCCAGGTCATTGGGCATGTTGTGATGGTGGCAGCACTATCCTTGGAGCGGAGTGTGCTCCCTCTACAGTTGCTACTTGTGGATTTCTCCACAGCAGCAGCATCCTTGCAACTCCTCTTGTTCACTGACCAGCAAGCAAGTTGTGACAGTACTGTCTCTTGCTTTTTCAGCCATCTCTGTCTGTGTCTAATACAAATCTGCAACCACAAAGCGCTCAACCTCCGCTGCCAAAAGACAATACTGCAGGGCTCACGTACAGTAGCAGACTACGTTATTGAATTCTGTACTCTGGCAGCTGAGGTAGGATGGAACAATGAAGTCATAGTTGCCGCTTTCTCCCAGGGCTTGTGTGACACAATTAAAGATGAGACGGCAGCCCGAGACCTGCCTGATGACCTGGAGGAGCAAATCACAGTCACCATCCTGATTGATACTGTGGAGTGCTGGGACATAAGTTCCATGTCATACATTCTCCCCATCATGCCATCATTCTAGGTTTTCCCTGGTTCCAGACTCACAACCCAAGAATTGATTGGCAGACTTGTGATATTCTGTCGTGGTCTTGCCTCTATCAGCCTACCAGGATATTGTGTACCTCTACCTCCTTACCTGCAGAGTACCAGTCCTACAAAGAGGTATTTAATAAGGTAGAGGCCAGTATGTTACCACCACACAGGCCGTATGATTGTACTGTTGATCTGGTGCCAGGGGCCAGACCTTCTAAGGGTTGAGTATGCCCCTTATCAGTGGAGGACAATAAGGCCATGGAGGATTATGTGGCTGACACTTTATCTAGGGGCATTATCCAGAAGTCCACCTCACCTGCAGGTGCAGGTTTCTTTTTCGTTAAGAAAAAAAATGGGAAACTCATACCATGCATTGATTTCAGGGGTCTGAGTAAACTGATCGTAAAAATTCTTACCTGATTCCATTGATCACGGAGCTATTTGATCTTATCAAAGGCTCGACTATTTTCACAAAACTTGAATTGAGGGCTGTGTACAATTTGGTAGGAATAAAAGAAGGTCGTGAGTGGAAGACAATGTTTAACACCCAGAGCGGGCACTATGAATATTTGGTGATGCCTTGCTGTCTTCCAGGAATTCATTAACTTTATTTTGAGAGACCTAGTACATAGTTGTGTTGTAGTATATCTGGAAGATATACTCATCCATTCTCCTACCTTGGAGGTACATAGAGCATATGTAGCCCAGGTCCTACAACTGCTCAGGGAGAATAAATTGTTCTGCAAGCTAGAAAAATGTGAATTTCACAAATCCTAGGTGACCTTCCTAGGATATGTTATTTCATCCTCTGGCCTAGCCATGGACCCGCAAAAACTGTCTGCCTTATTACTGTGGCCACTTCCAGTGGGGCTAAGTTCCATACAGAAGTTCCTGGGCTTCACTAATTACTACAGGAAGTTCATACAAAACATCTCCTCTGTAGTCAAACCTCTCAAAGACATGACTCAGAAGTGAGCTAATCCTTCAGACTGGTCACCTGAGGCCTTGCAGGCATTTGAGGATCAGAAAGCATCTTTTGCTAAAGCTCCAATATTGTCCCACCTGAATCCCACCCTACCTTTCACCATGGAGGTTAACGCCTCAGAATCTGGAGTAGGCGCATTGGTGTTCCATAGCGCGGTCCCTGGGAAACCTTTGCTTCCGTGCAGTTTCTTCTCTAAAAAATTGTCTAAGACTGAGAATTTATATGATGTAGGCGACCGGGAGTTACTCGCCATCATCCTTGCCCTGAAAGAATGGTGATATCTGTTGGAGGGTACCACGGTCCCTATCCTGATACTAACAGACCACAAGAATCTAACATACCTGTCACAGGCGAAGAGGTTGTCTCCACGTCAGGCCAGATGGGCCCTTTTCCTCTCGAGGTTTAATTTTGAGGTCTCCTACCTCCCTGGTACAAAAAATATTTGAGCAGATGCTCTGTCTCGACAATTTGGGGCCAAATCCCTGGAGGAATCTCTTCCGGTACCTATCATTCCTCCTACCTGCATCTTGGCTACGATACGTACCAGTATTACATCTCAGTTGGGGAAGGAGATTTTGGCTGCTGAAGCTTCCGGCCCTGGGGATAAGCCTAATGGAAAATGTTTGGTGCCTGAATCCCTCTGTAGCAGACTGCTTGAGACTTACCATTCCTCAAAGGCTGCAGGGCACTTTGGGAGAGACCAACTAATATGGTCTATTACTAGACTCTTTTGGTGGCCCAGCCTGAGGGCAGATTGTTCCGCATTTGTTGCTGCCTGTTCCACCTGTGCTCGGACTAAGATCCCTAGACACCTTCCGCTTGGTCTCCTTCAACCCGTTCCCATTGGGGAGCGGCCTTGGTCTCACTAATCCATCGACTTAACGGTAGACTTGCCTGTCTCAGAGGGTTTCACCGTCATCCTCATGATTGTGGATAGATTTTCTAAGATGGCCCATTTTGTACTCCTTTGAGGGGTACAAAATGGTACTACTTTGCTCCAAGGAGTTGGCCGAGATCTTTGCCAAGGAGGTGGTTCGTCTCCACGGTATACCCAAGGTGGTAGTCTCAGATTGTGGGAGACAGTTTTTCATGCGTTTTTGGAGAGCATTCTGTGGTCAGATGGGCATCCAGCTCTCATTCTCCTCAGCTTACCATCCACAGTCTAACCGGGCTGCAGAAAAGTCTAATAAGGCGTTGAAACAGTTCCTCCATTGTTTTGTCTCGGACCATCATGACAATTGGGCAAACCTGTTTCCGTGGGCAGAGCTGGCCAGAAATAGTGCAGTCAATTCCTCCTCTCGGAACTCACCCTTTCTGATTAACTATGGGTTCCAACCTTCGCTGCTGCCAGAGTGTTTTGAGGCTCAGGAGCACTCGAGGGCACTTCGCTCCACATGGGTACTGGTTCAGAGATCCCTGCAGAGTTCCACATTGAGCTATAAGAGACAAGCAGACCGCAGAGGCTACCGGCTCCAGTGTTCCAGGTGGGGGAGAGAGTATAGCTGTCCTCACGCAATCTCCATCTCCAGACGCTTTGTAAAAAGCTGTCTCCCTGATTTGTGGGCCCCTTTTGGGTTCTCCGTAGGATTAACCCCGTAACCTATGCCCTTGAACTCCCTGCTAATATGCGCATCTCTAATGCTTTCCATGTGTTGCTACTAAAACCATTAGTCTGTAACAGATATACTACTGCTCATGTCCGTCCCAGACCTGTCCAAGTGGGGGACCATGAGGAGTATGAGGTACAAAGTATTTTGGACACTCGCAGGGTCAGAGGCCAAGTACAATATCTAGTTCACTGGAAAGGTTATGGACATGAGGAGCTTTCTTGGGTAGCTAAGAGAGATCTACATGCTTCAGTCCTTCTCCGTGATTTCCACAACCACACCGCCTCTAGTGCTGGTCCTCTTCCGCGGGGGAGAGGTCGTTAAGGGGGGTGTACTATCACAGTCTCCCTTGGGCTATCCCGTGCTTCCTTACCTCTGTATGGGCACCGGCCAGCATGGCCGCTGGCCACTTCCTCATTGCTACATCAGGGAACAAGCACTAGCACGGATGCCTATTTATGGGCCTATTCTGGGTGGCCTAACTGGGTCCCACCTCCTTCTGCTCCTTTATAAACCTCCCTGGGCCTAGGAGTCATTGCCCTTAAGTGGTGTTTCTGCTATTGTGTTTTGTGCTCCGTTGTGACACGTGTCTTATCTGAGAATCTGCTCTATATATGACCCTGGCTTGTCTGACTACCCACATTGGTTCTGACCTGTGGCTCTGGCTGACTAACTTGCTCCGTGTATGACCCCAGCTTGTCTAATTACCCACATCGGTTCTGACCTATGGCTCTGGCTGACTACTCGCTCTGTGTATGATCCTGGCTTGCCTGACCTGTGGCCCTGGCTACTACCTGCTCAGTGTAGCCTCCGGTTGCCTTCCCTGTGGGTCTTGTTACTTTCACTCCTTGTAGTCCTCGGTTTTCCTAACCAGTGGTGCTGGCTCCTACTCGCACAGCATAGTCTCCGGTTGTCTGACCAGTAGCCTGGTTACTCTCACTCCGGGTAGTCCCTGGCTTGTCTGACCTTTGACTCTGGCTGCCTACTCGCTCCCTACACTACCTGCTTGCATGGCCTGTATTCTCTGTGCCTCCTGGCTCTGGTCTGCTTTCGCTCTCTGTTGCCTCCGCTCACAGACCAAGTGGTGACTTACACATATTCCACCATTTTCTGTTGTCCCACTTGAGTAGTGCAGTGCATAGCACAGTGTGCAGCTCTGGAGGGACTTTGGGTCCTATTTGCTTGTATGGGGTTGTGTGGGCTATACTATTATTGCTGTACATGATAAATAAAGGTGGTATATTTTTTGCGATTGTGTCTGTCCTTCTTTTGCCTGCACACCGTGACAAGCACCAAAACTGGGGTTATGTCACGGTTTTTTAGGACTCTCAGACCAAATAAGTGAAAATAAAATACACTTTATTAAAGTGAATAAGGCACAAGTACGCCCTCTAGAGGTGGTAGGTAATACACAGATAAGTAAACTGAGATATTTACAACGGTAATAGCACAAAAGACATAAATGCAAAACAGTATGCACTAGGATGATATTGACCCCCAAGGGGTTAATGTCCATATAACAGTCTGTCTCAGATGTGGAGGTTTGACACGCCCTGGATGTTAAAAGGGCTGTGCTGTATAAACAAAGTTCATCAAGTGCTGAGGATAGAGCTGCCTTGCCAAGGTGTTGGATAGTAAGCAGAAAGGGAATCAACTTAGCCCCCACGGGCGTAGTTACAGGAACTGCTTTCATTTGTGCAAGTGCCAATAGCCCCCACGGGCGTAACGGAAACCGGCCGGCGGTGCAAGAGCTAACAGCCTCCTTAAGTGTAATCGAATGCTGGAATAAGAGAGCAAGAGCCACTAGCCCCCTCGGGCGTAGTACCGGATAAGCCAACACTGAAGCCTTTCTGCCAACACTCTGTGTCAAATGATATCGTCGGTAGCCAATACCGGAGAGCCTTAAGCGCCCAAACGGCCCAACTATGTGAACACTCTGCAATGGTGGACTAGAGTTGCTGACGGAGAGCGGCCAACTCAGCAGCAGTATCATGGGTAATGAGGCTCGTACAGGAGATAGCGAGAGTGAATTCGAGGCAGCACTGCAAGAGTTAAAATGCTCATTTACTCGAGGTTTCAGCGTTACTGCAAGGCTTTGCACAGAGAGGAAGGCCCACAGCATACACACAACTCTGCACAAAGAACGAGGCACAGCACTAAATCGAGGGAGGCACCAGGCAAGGCAGTTACTCTGACGCAGGCAGCAGAGACTGGAAATGTCGCGGCGGCGACAACTGAAACGCAGGTCACTGGAACAAGCTGGAAGTCGATCTCCGGAGCAGGAAGTCAGCCGGGCCGGGTCGGAGCACGTAGGAGGCAGTCATACAAGCCAGGTCATACACAAGCAGGAACGTCAGTCTAGCCGGGTCAGGTTCCAAGGGTGGTACGCAGACGAGCCGGGTCATACACAAGCAGGTACACTGAAGAATGGTCAGGACAAGCCGAATCGGTACACAGGAACTCAGAATACAGGAACACAGCAACAGCACTACTGGCTCAGGAACACCATGAAAGGGGCATCTGACAGATGTGATAGCCAGGTATAAAAAGGTCATCAGGAGGCGGGTCAAACTCAGTTAGCAAATCAGTGCCAGCCACAACTGAGAGTGACAGGAATCACAGGCACTGTGATAGGTTAGGACCCAGCCAAGTTCCTGTATAGTAATAGGTCGCCACAGATGGAGATCAGACTGACGAGGCCTACGGTCAGTCTCAGAGAGGTACTGGGCCGGAGCCACAGGTAACACCAGGTGAGTAGTCAGATAGAACCGGAGTTCAATACTGAAGTGGGTAGTCAGCCAGAGCCGCAGGTCAAAACCAAGTGGGTAGTCAGACAAGCCACACAACTGGTACACTGAGAGCAATGGAGTCCAAGCCAAAGGTCATACATGGAGTCACAGGGGCAAAAGCAAATGACTGCACTGGAGCACCACGTAAGGGTGACTAAAGTGGTGTCCAGGCAGTTTATATATACCCCCATCAAAGCAAGGAGGTGCAGCACACAATAGGTACTATAGCTTTAAGAGTGGAGTTCAACGCCTCGTGACGCGTCCGCTCTGATGCTGGCCAGATGCGGAAGAGCCAGTATCGAAGATGCGGCATGACAGCCGCGAGGAGAGCTGTCAGCCAATGGAACTGGCCGCCCAGGAAGGAGCACAAAAGCACCCGCTGCAGGTAAGCGCACAGAGCTGACACTCCTTTGCTGACTAATGAGTCATATAGTGATTTAAATAGGGTCATGTGTCACTGATGTGAGCTAAAATACCCAGACTTAATTAAGCAAACAAGGATTTCTGATGTTCGAGCATATGTTTATCAGTGCTGTATTTGTTCAACAATAGTGCATATGTTCTTATGTTTCACACATTTAGGGGAATAAATTCAGATTTTTGTCCCCTGTAGTTTGTGAATAAAAACTTTTATGACATCCTCGTGTATTTTATTATTATTCTTAATAAAGATTTATTATTTTTTATTTTAGATGTTGCATAATAAGCTTAATGGTTTTGGTCTCACCATGGGCATGTCATCTACTATATTGATGAAAGAGAATTAGGTGTGCCTTTGTAGGTGGTTTCTTTTTATTTCTTTTTTTTTGTTAGGCCTCATGAATACTCTGCTAAAACATAGAAAAGTGCTTTCAATAAATTAAATCATTATTCTATGAACAAGGGAATAATAATCATCCTCTTCAGCCATTGTCAATCTACTGCAGGATGGAAAAATGTTGGTTATTTAATCTATCCATCTTGTCTTTGCTTTCCTTCTTGGGCATCTGAAGCAAATGTTTGCTTTTCTGTTGTAGCTTTTCAATGAGTTCTTGCAGTTCTTCAGGACTACTGGCAAAGAGTATGATATTGTCTGCAAAACATAAGTGATTTAGGTTGTCACAATTGATCTTAAGTCCTCTTTTGTCCCAATTTATTTTGCAGAAAATTTCTTCTAAACAAGCAGAAAATCATTTTGCGGAGATTGTGTCTCCTTGTCAGACACCTTTTTTATGTTGATCTGGACTTTATCATTGTTGACCTGTACTGATGTGGTTGCATTTCCATATAATGATTGGAGAATACTTGATGTAAGCTCTACCTACTCCTTGGATGATCAGGGCATTGATTATTGCTTGCATTTTCACTGAGTCAAAGGCCTTTTTGTAGTCAATGCTGGCTATGAAAAATGGAAGGTTGTATTCATTATATTGTTCTACAACTTGTTGCACCATCTGGATATGGTCCATAGTACCTCTCCTGAAGCATACTTGTGCTTTAGGTTGTGCCACGTTAAGTAGTGTGTCCATTCTTCTTGATAGTACCTTCGAAATACCTTGCATACTACTGGCAATAGGCTTATTGGCCGGTAGTTTCTTTTTTAGACCTGCCTTATCACCTTTTTCTGCAATAGGATGATGACTACATTTTAACATGTTTCAGGCACTTTGCCGAATTGTAGGCATTTTAAAAATAGTTTAGTTAGGGTTTTGAGTAAGGGTTGACCTCCACTTTCAATATTTCAATATTGAGTTTATCAGGCCCAGCTGCTTTGCCATTTTTTATTGATTTTTTTGCAGCTTCTATTTCTTCTACCAAAACTTCTGGCGCAGCTTCAGCCTCTTGCACTTCATTCAGTTTTGCTCCTTTGTTCTTATAAAAATTTGAATAAAATTATTCCACTCGTTTAAGTATTTGTTATTGAGTTTTTGCTGTTGTATGATCTTCCAACTTTATTGCAAACAATTGGCGCTTATGTGTGACCATCTTTTGATTTGCTTTCTTTAGCCCTTGCTTTCTTTTGATGAGCCCATCATTGAACTTGTGTGTTTCTTCTTTATGCACATCCTTATTGTCTTGCACATTTCTACATATTATACCATTTCTAAAGTTACTGTTTTGTTTACTTTCTCCTCATTTTTCATCACGACAACTGTTTCTTTCGATGTTCTGGTTGGCTGTTCTCACAATTCTTAAGATTTTTCAATAACTGGCTAGTGTCAAAAATCAAAATTTACTGCAAGAAAGAAAGAAAGAGAATATATGTATGTATGTATATATATATATAAAATGTACGGTAAGGGGATGTACTTTTTATGGTCTCCTCATGGGTGGCCAAGGGTTAACTCTCTGCACGTATCAGAATAAACAACAGAGAAACAGTTATGCAACACTCAGTTATGCAATCCTCAGTTATGCAATACTTTTTATCATGCACTATGATAGGCTTATATCATATCAATTAGGGCGTAGTTTGTATGTACCTCATATTAACAAGTTGCGACACGTCTCTAGGCTCTCAGAGCCATTTTTGAGATAGAGCGAGCGTGTAACTCATCTCAAGCCTGTGTGTTTAAAGGGATAGTAATACTAAAAATGTAAAAAAAAATATGTTGTAGGGTTTATCCCACTGAGTAAAACAAGGGTACTCCCACTGCTGAAAGGTGTTTCATTCAAAAGTTATTAATTTTCAAAGTTGAATTTTTTAGGTGCAATATCACAGTGGCCTGAAATTGTACAGTGGCGCTGTTGCTACACCATCCTATGGAGATTTATGGTCAACTGACCAGAGCTGTCCATACGATCATGTAGCAACAGCGCCACTGTACAATTTCAGGCCACTGTGATATTGCACCTAAAAAATTCAACTTTGAAAATTAATAACTTTTGAATGAAACACCTTTCAGCAGTGGGAGTACCCTTGTTTTACTCAGAGGGATAAACTCTACAACATATTTTTTTTTACATTTTAAGTATTACTATCCCTTTAAAAGATTGTTGCTGCAGGGGCATATGGAGGGCTCTCCCATACTGATGAAAACTCCGGCAGTAGCTAAGTATCTTTTATGTTCTCTTTTTGTAATGCATAGCTAATAAACAGTAGTTATAGTTTTCACTACCCCTGTGTGTATGTCTTTTCTTTATCTTTTCTGGAATTCCAGACCTCTAATGTAACATGTACTCAGCCTGGGATTCCCTGGTTGTGGAGGGAGACAGCACACATCTGGATGTAGTGAAGAAAAGTTAGACTCTTTATTATTTCATCATAAAGACATGGCACTTTATGATGAAATAATAAAGAGTATAACTTTTCTTCACTGCATCCAGATGTGTGCTGTCTCCTTCCACAACTGGGGAATCCCAGGCTGAGTACAATTTATATACTTATACCTATGGGACATGCACCTAATTAAACTAGTTTATGTCTATTTATGCTTAATGTGTGTGCCATTGCCATTGTAAACACTTCATATATATACTAGTTTAAAAGCCCGTGTACACGAGCCACAGTTCCACCCAGCAGCCTTGGCTGGTGCCCGGTGCATCTCTGCTCACTGGCTGCGCGGCAGTCATGCACAGCTCAGAGTGAGTTTGGTCACTCTGTACTGCGCATGACTGCAGCACAGGCAGTTTCTGCTGCGCATGATGGCTTCTGACAAACATCCTAGCTAATTATTTTATAGGATATAATATGTGTGTGTATATATCTGTTCACATGCATCCAAAAATACCAAGTCAACCAGCACTCGTAAAAAAGATATAGAATAAAGTAGTGTTTATTCAATTGTCTCTATGTTTCAATGCATCCTCATACATTTTCATCAGGACAATTAGAAATTACCCCATCCCCCATTAAATACAGACTTAGAAACTCCCTTCCCCAAACACCTGGCGAGACATCAAATTGACATCAGAAAGTCCTCTTAGGTAAAGGTGAGAACCTTATCAGGGCAAATAGTTTGAGCTAGCGGAAAATGCAAAAGCCTTGTTCCATAAACTATAAAGAATAAAAAAGTGTGAAATATCCATGTGATCAGTGTTAAGTTTCAATATTAAGTTTACAAAACCTTTTCCTCAAGTACATCAAAGGACAAGCCATAGATAATACATAGAGTGTGCTATTAATTTATAGTTCACCACTGTTTCATATAGTGCTCCCCCACTAGATTGAAATGGGAAAAAATCAGCTCCATAAACGAAATGAATGAAATTGGCAACAATCTATAGAGCAGGGATTTGTGAATGAAACCAGTGGCCCCATACTAAAAATTAATGGACTGGTGGAGTAGACAACAAACTTGGACTTTAAGAATGGTAGATAACATTTTAGGAGGGCAGAATTGGCCAGTGAATAATGTAGCAGCCCAAAATAGAGGGACTCCGCATATTGCGCGCTTCATCGAATTGCACAGCATAGAAGAATGAGAAGAAATAAAAAGTAACAATACCACTTGATCAGCCTAGTACATTGGAGCAAATATAAGTATCCAATGATACACATACGACACTATGGGCTCGATTTAAAGGCAGATGTTAGCCAAAAAAAAGACTAATGGGTGCGTTAAGATGCAGTAAGCCATTCAAAGGTCCGTGTTATGTGCAGCTAACGGCAGAGCACAAGTCACAATGGCCGATACATTTACATGCATTGGAACCCATAGAACAAAATTCCCCAGAGCAATTTAAAGGAGTGCAGGACTGCTAACAGCAGCGAAAAAGATACATGTAACGGCCAAGAGTTAAGACCCAGTTTTGTTAGACTTTAGACACCTAAAGGACAAAAAAAAAAAAAAATGCTACATGGTAAAACAGACGAACTGCTACCCGCACAAGAATACAAATGGGAAAATTAACCCATGCAATGCCAAAATAACACAAAAAACATACCCACACACCACAGATCACTGGCACACACAACACAACAACCAAGCAACACCACACGAACATGGTCCAACAAAAAACACCAACACAACGTGCCACAGAACAATGGGGGTTAGCACACAACACAGACACCTGCCAACACAAAACAAGCTCACCTGTGCAACATCAGCAGACGATCCAGACACAACCTGCACCCCACAGCTCCACACCCGCAACTGACAGGGACACAGCAACCACAACACAGCACACTTGTAAACATAGACACACCTGCAAACACTTACCTGGACAACAAACACCTTCCCATTGGTCAGCACTCACCGCATCACCACACCTACACAATGCCCCACCACCTATTTAAAAGGACAGCACACCACACCCACTTGTGGCTTGTTTTCTACTCAGGAGAGAAAGCGATAGAGAGATAGATAGAGAGCGCAATCAGTATGTTGGGTTACATATTGTTGCGAAGACTGCAGAGAAGGCGTGCAAGGGAGAGAGCTAGGGAACACCAGCAACCCCCAGGCACACCTGATCAATAGCCCTCACCTGTTGCAAAGGAGGAGGCTCCGGCTCATGAGCCACACAGTAGCCCATCCCCACCTGGAGGGCACCTGCCTGCAGATGCACAGCTGCAGCAACAGGATGCTCCCCAGCTGCCTCAGGGACCCCTGGAGCAGCACAGGATGCATAGATGACCACCAAGGCCCAGGGTATACCACCCAAGGGTCACTCTTTTTGGAATGACCGATGACAAGGTCATTGATCGCTACAGGTTGAGGCCGTACAGCATCATTGCCCTATACGAGGTCATCAAGGATCAGGTGGATCCCATATTCCCCCACAACCATGCCCTAACTGGCCTGCAAAAACTCCTGTGTGCCATACACTTCATGGCAAGTGATGCCTTCCATTCAACAGAGGGTTATGCATCTGGCATGTCCCAGGCCACATTCTCCAGGATGCTGGCCCAGGTCTTGCCAGACCTCAAAGGCTAGGCTAGTAGGTACATACACTTCCCCACCACTGACATGGAGTGGACACATCTCAAGCAGGACTTCTACGAAAGGGGAGGCATGCCTAGGGTCATGGGTGTAATAGATTGCACCCATGTCAGCATCAAAGCACCAGCATGTCGGGGACATGTGTTCATCAACCAAAAAAACTTGCACTCCATGAATGTGCAGATGGTGTGTGACAGCAACCTGGCAATCATGAATGTCTGTGCAAAATATCCTGGAAGCTGTCATGACTCCCATATACTCAGAAACTCATCTGTGCACAGAGATTTCGAAAATGGGACCTATACAGGCTGATGGCTTCTGGGTGAGTTAACAATACCAAATCTCACCACATACACACATGCTAGTACGTTCACCTCATGAAATAGCATTCACACAACATGTGCTCCTTGTCTCACCATGTCACTCACTTTCCACAGGTGATGCTGGCTATGGCTGCAAACCATGGCTCCTCACCCCGCTCGCCAATCCCCAAACCGATGCCCAGGAAAGATATAACCAGGCTCATGCCAGAACTCGCAATGCCATTGAGTGTACCTTTGGCCTCCTCAAGTCCCAATTCCGATGTCGTGACCACACGGGGGGAGCGTTGCAGTATGCAACAGGCAAGGTCTGCGACATTGTCATGGCATGTGCCATCCTCCATAATATCCCGGTGGCCACCAGACTCATCGACGATGTACAGCCCCCACCCAGACCTGATGACCCACTGGACATTGTCCAGGGTGAGGAAACCTTAACAGGAATGCAGACAAGACACAGACTGATCAGGGATCACTTCAGCTGTGAGTATAATACATGAATGCACACAATCCATGCATGCACACCCACCACAACACACACATCTTCTGTTTCACTCCACAGGATCAGTGACACAGCCCTGACACTGGCTGCAGTATGGCCCACCACCATCAACCATTCCATGGACTAGTCAGATTGGGCATAGAGATTCCAATGACATCTGACACCCTGTCGTCCATGTTGTTACTGCTACCTCAAGGATATCATGCATGTCCCCCTGGAAACCAAGGTACAACACTTTAACCTTGTTCATCATATTCCATGGCTCCCCAGGCACCAACTAAAATGTTTTGCTAGCATCACACCCATAGCAACCATGGTACCCCTGTAGTGAGAGAGTCTCATCTAAGGCAATGCATCTGATAACACTCTATCACATCAGGTGTTAAGGGGACATTTGAGTGAAAATGGGACCTGTAGTTTTCTAGAGCTGAAAAGAGCAGCAGAGGGATGGATCTACAGTGGTAGTGTGTTACACAACATAGAGCTCATTAAATGTGGATCATGTCTCCAGGGACACCATGCTGCCCTGTGTGTGTGTGCAGTGATATGTGCCCCAGAGAGAAATACACACATCAACAAATATGTCCCAATAGCTCCATGAACCAAACATATTTGGACTGTCTCTTACAGTGGCAGTCCAAATATATTGTTGTCAGGAAGCTATCAGGACATATCTGTTGATGTGTGTAACCATGTCAGGGGCAGGTATTCCTAAAGATGGTTAACATCCCCTTAGTTCCCCCCATGATGATTCATAGACCAGTACACAACACATTCCACAGCAATGGCTCGTGTAGCCCCATGTAACGAGGAAGATGAAGAGGATCATGATGTTGTAGCTGTTGCATGATGAACAATTCGAGGGTGATCTTCCAAATACTGTCCTCTTGTCCCACAGACATCCATAGCACAATCCATCCTTGAACAGAGGAGTTTCCATGTAACTGGACTGAAGTCTGGACAACACTTCCATGAAGCTCACCCCTTGGTGTTTCCAGTGATTGTGTTGGTGATGCAATGTTTGACTTGATGTTCACAGCAACCTCTACTGGAACATTCACATATAGACACGAATTCATGTGTGTACCACCACCCAGGTATCAGGCCTGTACAGTAAACTGCTCATCACAGAGTAGACAAACCATGTGGACAACACATGAGCAGTTCCCCAGTGTTACTAAAGTATCCCTATTTATTTCAGATGTACCGTTTGTGTGCTCATACAAGTGTTTCATGCATATAGGCTATATACCCAGAAAACACATCTATGTGTTACTGTAGTTTGAGACACAATAAAGGAGAACCATCACTATTCAGTATGTGTCTGTCTGTATGAATAAATGCTGGATTTGACATCTCTCAATTATGAACCATACTCAAGGCTACAGTATACCTCATACATAGGAAGGCATGACCTACATCACAGGAGTCCACTGGTTTGACCATGAGTGAACATTGTGATGTATCCATGCAATGGGATGATGGCAGTGATACACTAGTGGGTGTTGTGGTGATAGGAGGTGATACAGGGGACATCATTACTTCCACAGTGATGTCACATCCATGGTTTGTGTGTTGCTCAATATAATCAATGTCCTGAGATTGCTGTAGGTTGACATATCTCAGTACATGGGCTACATCAACAAACAACAAGACCACGTGGACAAGTGTTATCACTGGTGAAGTGTGTTACAACCTTAGTTAAACAACAACACAACTTAGTACATAACGCAATGCCCAGCCTAAGTATTCAATGTGTGTGCTACACATTGACATCTTAAGAAAATCATTGGGATCCTAGGGTGTACATTGTCTTCATCAGTAAGTAAACTGCACAATAGGTGTTTGATCCAAAGTCAATAGTGAAGCATGTTCCCTCTGTCCTGCTTGTTACATCCCTTCTAAGTCACATAGCTGTTTGCTTTTCCCTTCAAACACAACAATTGATGCAGATGAATGTTCAGTGTTGCACCAGTTGTTATGATGAGGGGTATGTTCAGAACAAATCTAACACACATCATGGCCATGTAACACTGTCGTGTTATATGGCAACAGGGATGGGTTGCCAGGTGAATTTTGACAATGGTGTGTGTGTGTGTGTGTATGTGTGAACCATTGTTGGAACATCCCACAAACATTTCACCCAGGCAGAAGCTGTGTTCATTGCATTGTTTGGCAATGCATTGGGGACAACCCTGCCACCCAATCCATAACTGAAGACACAGCAGATCAGACAGGAATCAAAAGCACAATGTTTCTTTATTGAGGGGGCAGTTAACAGGTTGGTCCTTTCATTTCTTCTTTTTGGGGGGACATTAGACTGGGTGTCAGAGGTGGATGCCCTTGTTGATCGCCTGGTCACCCTCTGCCCCCTAGGTGTGGCTTCAGGGTTAACACTGGAGGGGATGGTGGGTGCAGTAGACCCCTCCGTGGAATGCAGGTTCTCCTTCTCCATCCTCAGGGTCTCCCTGCGGTTGATCCCTCGCAACTCCACCAGCACCTGTGTGAATATGTCCATGATCCCCATTTGGAGCTGGTGGAGTTGTGTGTTCACCCTGGCCACCTCTGACTCCAGGGCTTGGATTCTGGTCTCCAATCTGCTTGTGTTCCTCCTGGATTCCCTCCGGCTCCTGGTGATGTTCACAACTGTACTCCAGCTCGATCAGAGTAGTCTCCTCTGCAGGGCCATACACTCTGCCTCCATCCCTGTGGGGCGTGCAGTGCTGGAGGTGGACGTGCCCGGTGACCCTGGTGCTGCTGTATCCTCTGCTGCTGAGAGTGCTGTGTCCTCTGCTGCTGCTGGAAGTGCTGTGTCCTCTGCCACTGCTGGAAGCGCTGTGGCTGCTGTGATAGCTGTTGGAGTGGCTGGTGCAGATGATGGGCATATGCCCACCACATCAATTGACTCAGCTGCCCAATGATGTCTGTGCTGGTGGAGTTGGTGGTGTGAAATTTTCTCTGGGTAGAGGGAGCTGGGGCTCCCCAATCAGGCCCAGGTTTTGGTAGTCCAGTGGCCAAGGGTCATATCTTGGGCATTGATAGGTGCTTGGACCCCACGTGGGATCATACCTCTGGGCATGCTGTGGAGCCATCCAGGAGGGTGGGTTAATCTGGGATGGATATGGCCCATATTGGGTGGTGGCCACTGTCCCTGGCAGCCATTGCCTCCCTGGTGGTGGTGGTGGTGCTGCTGCTGGAGGGTAGTAGCTGATGGAGGTGTTTGGATACATCCACCTCTCCTCCTGTTGCATCCAGCCACTGTACTGGGGAGGTGCAGCTTGCATGGGTGCAGCCTGTGTTGGTGCAGCTTGGAGGGGTGCAGCCTGTGTTGGTGCAGCTTCGAGAGGTGCTTCCTGTGTTGGTGCAGCTTGGAGAGGTGCATCCTGTGTTGGTGCAGAAGGTGGTGGTGCAGCCTGTGTTGGAGGAGATGGGGATGGTGGGTATGGTGACCACCGGCTGGTCCCCTCCTCTGTGTACTCCTCACTGGGGGGTAACGTAGCCTCCTCCATGGGCTCCCGCTGGGCTTGAGGGCCGTAAGCTGTGTGGAGAAATGAGATGTTGTGATTAGTGAACGTAGCCATAGGTTTGAGGAGACAGTAATAAAAATCTGGTGAAGAAAAGTATATGTGTTTGGGTTAATCCCCCTGAGTAAACAAGGGTACTCCCACTGCTGAAAGGTGTTTGATAGTTGAGTTATTAAGAGTAAAGGTTTCATTTTGAGATGCAATATCACAGTGGCCCGAAATAGTACAGTGGGGCTGTTGCAACACCCTCCCATGTAGATTTCTGGTCCCTGTACCACAGCTGTCCATATGATAGTGTAGTAACAGCACCACTGTATATTTTCAGGCCACTGGGATATTGCCCCTGACATATCCATGTTTGAGCTGTGATACCTTTTGAACAAGCTAAGAACAAGAGGTCATCCATTAAGACTTGAGGAAAGGCGCTTTCGACTAAAACACAGGCAGGGATTCTTTACAGTAAGGGTGGTAAGGCTATGGAATTCTTTGCCTCGGGATGTTGTGCTTGCAGATAATGTAACTGCATTCAAAAAAGCAATGGATGCCTATCTAGCACAGAACAATATTGACAGTTATGACAGATGACTTCAAAGCAAATAGGATATTGAGCCGGGGAACTATTTGACACACACACACACACACACACACCTACACTGGAAATTGCTCCAGAGGGCTTTTTTGTTGCCTTCCTCTGGATCAACAGGGGTGTTATTGGCATGGGCTGGACTTGATGGACGCATGTCTTTTTTCAGCCTTATCTACTATGTTACTGTGTTACTATGTTACCAATTAAAACACCTTTCAGCAGTGGGAATACCATTGTTTTGCTCGGGGGGTGAATCCTACAACATATATTTGTTTTTACACATTTTAGGGATGGTCCACCTTAATGTCATATTGTAGGCATTGTGAAAACAGATGTTGTTCACTGTTAGTCCTATCCCTCTTCAGCAGAGCCCTAATCGCCCCAATTAGATAACAATACTTAATTGTAATGGTCTACAGAGTGTGCATGGTTTGCAAGCACACTCTGTGGACCATTCCAAAGAAGTATTTATCTCGAAATGTGGCAAATTTGGCTCTGCTGAAGAGCCTCCGTGTGGTCAAATGACAGATATCTCCATCTGTCACATAGAGCAATATCTGTATAACCATGAGGGTTGGAGGGATAGGACTTACATTGAGACACATCTTTTTACGATGCCATCAATATTACATCATGATAAAATTACCCATTGCTATCCCATTACAGTTACACACAAGGAGAAATGGTCAGATATGTTTGTCGATATGTACCCTTCATATGGATAAAATATATCCTTCCAAAATGTGAAGCTAGAGAGCAGTTCAGTATGTGTGCCTTACTGGCTATATATGTGCACCCATCCAAAAATACATTGGATTGATATGAACATACCTCGTATATCCCATCTACCTAGAGTGAGATATACTATGTATGTGTATTTGGATGGTAGCAATGTAGGTTAATTTCTGATGGGTGCACATATCTTGCCAGTAAGGCAATCACATGCAAGGAACTGATCTCTGGGTTCACATCGTGTTGGGACATATTTTGAAACATTTGAAAGGTACATATCTGACCGTTTTTGTTTGTGTCCATATCTTTTGGGAATAGACCTGCAGTGGTATTCAAGTGTTATTCAACCCTATCTTCTTATTTGATCCTGTACAATGCACAATTTTGGATTACTTGACATGTGACTGTCATGATGATATCCTATGCGTTACATTGTGATGCATGGGATACCACCCTGGCAATCACAGATTGATGAATTTGACAAGATCCTGTCCATGTAGTGTGATCCAAATGAATCCTGAAGGGCAACAATCAAGCCAGTAGTGAGGGATATCTTTGATTGAGGCCTGTTTTTCTCTGTGTATGAGTCCATCCATCCTTCTGTGTGAGGCAACCGTACTCAATCCGAGATATCCATCAGTCTTGGCCTGTTGGTAACCAAAGTACAATGGTTGATATTTGGTTCTCGTGTATACTGCAACAGTGGCTGGTGTACAATCCATCCATGGCATCAGCACCCCTGTGGATCCATGTGGGAATCAAATGTGAGATATGTCATTTCAGGTTAGAGTAAATGATTGCAGCCACAACACCAAGGCCTACTTCATCCACCTTTAATTCTGTGGAATTGTTTGTGGCCTGTGTGTTGCACATACAACCAGTTATTCTCTGGGACACTGTGATGTGTGACCTGATCCATTCTTTTTGTGATTCAGTAAGCGGTGATGTTGAACTGATAAAGTGAACATGATGCTGACTTCTCCAGTGATCTCCTTTCCCCATTTCCAGTGTTTTCCATGGAGTCTGTACAATAGGACCTTATCAACTTGATTCATGTTATTGCATATTCTCCACAGACTAACACTGGTATTGGTGAAGTGATGGTGTGTGAGGGTTAGTTTCTCTCCACCATCTCTTTGTCACCGCTTAGTGAATGTCCCCTGTGTAGCATGTGATCGTTGGCCTATTGACTTGTTTGTTGTCTGGTTAACCCTTTGAGTCCCATAGGGGTTGCCAAAGCTTTGTTGATCGATGCATTGATGATCCCTCTAGCACTCAAGGGGTTAAGTGCTGACTTCCCTGTGGGTACATGGGTGAAATTGTGTGTAAACAGTGATGATGTTTAACAGATGACATTTTGAACAGCATGGTTTGTGTATTGTGTGTGATGAGCACAGCGACAGGAGGGTTGAACTAGGACTTTGACAGGTTTGGCCCAAGTTGGACCTTGACATTTGTCCTGGTGTTGTGTCCTGCTTTTAACACTCAGGGTGCTGTGTTGGCGCAGTTGTATGGATGAATGCTGGGCATGTGTTGAGATGTGACTGTGTTTGCAGCTGGTGTTGGTTGATGTAGTGTGTGGTTATGTAGTGTTGCACTTACTGGTAGTGTGGAGGCTCCTCTCATCCCCAGTGTCCGCTCCTCCAGCGACCCACTCGATCAGGGTCAAGGACATATTCTGCCGCACCATCTCCTCCCACCTGCAGAAGGTGATGCGGACAGGTGCCTCGGGCTTGCTTGGCCATGTCAGACAACTTGTTCTTGACCACCCTCCTACAGTTGCCCCATCACTTCTTAACGGACTCCACGTCCCGCCTGCATGTAGCCACTGTGTTCACCCGGCTGCATATTTGATTCCAGGCTGCCTTCCTCCTCGCTGATATTCCAGGGACCTTCGCCGTCAGGTGGAGGACACTCTCTCTCTCGAGGACAGCCTCCATGTCCTCGGTGTATGTAGGATTCCTGATCCTGCCCTCGTCAGCTCCAGCATGGGAGGATTCTGAGCCGGAATGTCCTGCCTGCCTCTCGTCCCACTGCTGGTTCTGTCCCTGTCCTCTGTGTGCCTGCTCTTGTGGCCCGGGTCCCCCTCCACCCTGTGGATCTCCCTCTCCCACCCCTGCTCTGCTCAGGGATGCCCTCCTGACCTTCCTGCTCCTCCACTACTCTCCCCATCCCTCTCTCCTGTCCTCCTCTCCTGGCCATCACTCACCCACTCACACCCAGGCACTCCCACAGGCCCTCACAGACACACTTGATCCACTCACTCTCTGTCACACACTTTCACTCACAGATTCACACTGTCAAATAAAATTAACAAAATGTGTAAGGTGTTGGAAACAAAAAAGAATATGTGTATGTATGTGTAAATGTTTGTGTTTGTATGTGTGTATGTAATATGTGCAAAAGTGTAATATGTGAATAGTTAGTGCACCTCTCTCCAAACTCCAAAATCTCCTTCTACCTCCAATGAACGTTCCTGTGTCCCTCTCTCCGATCACTATACTCCGCTCCTGGGTCCTGATATCTAGCTCGCAAGAACTCGATAACAGACAGTGTGTGATGGTTATTTTTGGGTATATATAGGTGTATTTGAAGTTTTTGGATACTTTGGGGCCTTGGGATTGGCTGTGTGTTTGAATTTGTTGTTGCATCAATCAGGGTTGCTAGCCAACTGCAGCCGTTATGTTACAAGTTGTTTTGAGCTATGTGATCGGGTGATTTGGCCGCACGTTATGCATTAACAGGTGCGTGTTACGTGTTTTGGCTGTGCCTATGCTCAATAGCTATTCTTGTAGAGTACCTATTGAATCTGCCGTAACTCATTTATTATTTGCGAGCGATGTGCCTTTTTCACTTAGCGGCTGGTTTAATGTGAGCCTTTAAATCTAGCCCTATGTCACCAGGCTTGCTGAGAAAAAGAAGAAGAATATGCAGGCTAAGGGGACTAAGCCACCGGGTTACAGAGGTTGTCCACGACCCGGTGAGTGTAGTCACCACAACTGAGGGTAAAACTGACATAACCCACTGGGGCCAAAAGGTTACCTCAGCTCCCAAGTGGATAGTCTGGGGGTAAAATTAAGTGTGCTCATGTAAATCAGAGAATTACACAGACTTCTTAGAATAAATTATTCCAATTAGGGGAATGGAGTAGTTTGCAAAATACAGAGAGCCACGAGGGGCAAAGAGGCTATCTCAGATCACTTGTGAGTGATATCACTTGTCAAAGTATGTGATAATTGAACAAGGAGACGGCACACATTCTAAGGTATGGTTAAGCCAGACATAGTCAAGTGAACACATGTAAAGATACAATCCTGCTGTATAAAGTGGTGCAAGAGAACAGGAGAAAAAGAGAGACACTCTGCAATATGAAGTGAGCTGCATGTTGATTCCTTATCTACTTGTACCGCAAACATTCATAAAAGTCATAAGTGTAGTCACCAACTACAAAAACATGTCATGGAAATAGATTCATTCAAGCCTTTTAGTGAGATTGTATCGAGATGGTATATCCAATTCACCTCCCTTTGCAACAATATCCTGTTTCTATTTCCCCCTCAGTTGAGTGGAGTGACTTGTTCAATTAGCATAGCTTTGACAGAGGATAGACCATGTCCCATGCCAGTATCTGGCAACCAAATTGTCTGAATGTCCTTTGGCTAATTCCAGTCAATGCTCCAGCTATGGTGTTTCATCCTCTCCTGGAATTTTTTGAGGTCTTCCCTATGTGGTATAAGTTACACGGACACATGATCAAGTATATTACAAAATCTGTAATACATGTGAGTCTCTGTTGAATGTTAATCTTTATATTTGTGGTCGGACCTTACTACGAGATGGTTTAGTAAAGATAAATACTGAATTGTGCCCTAGTTCCCGCTTGTTATGAGTTGAGGTTCAGAATTGGTGGGTCAACCTGAAATAAGGGTTCACCATAGTGTTGAATTCTAAATGAAGGGAGAGGTAACTGGATGGGGAATGGACCAACCAATGCAGAGGTATAGGGGGCGGACTGGACTTAAATAGTCCTCCAGCTCCTCCCACAAATACAGGCTCTGCCTTATACTTGTATTAGTGTAACGGAAGTAGTAAGTGTTAGGACCTTTTGAGTCGAACACAAACTAAGGAGTCCAAGTCCTTTATTATAAGAGGTAGAAACTGGTTATTCAAACACTGGTTTCTAGAGTAGTCCAAGGTTGACATCAGAGATTGTCGACCCCACTGAGTTGACTGGAAGTCTGGTGGTAGTCGAAGGTATTGCAGTTGTGTGGCTGAGCTCTATCCGAGCGGCTGTTCTCAGTCTGCTAGGACCAGTTGGAGATCAAACTTTCGCAGATACTGGAACCCAAGTTACCAGCTTCTTTGCGTCGACTGGAAGTCTGGTGGTAGTCAACGGTATTGCAGTCGAGTGGCTGGGATCTATCCAAGAGGCTGTTCTCAGTCTGCTAAGCCCAGTCGGAGATCAACCTGCTGCGGATACTGGAACGCAAGTTACTGGCTTCTTGGCATTGACAAAAAGTCGGGTAGAAGTCAACGGAATAGAGTCGATGGCTGGGATCTATTCGACCTGCCGTTCCTAGTCTATGAGGCACTGTAACAATTTTCAGTACACTCAGAGGCAGGCTGTTTGGTAAAACACAGTTTTATTGAAACCAGACAGAATAAAGTAACCCTCGCGGGTCCAGTAATAGTTAACATGTAATACTGACACAGGACAGGTTACAGAATAACATTAACCCACACGGGTCCAGTACGTATATCTGAGAGCAAAATATATATTACTGACACAGGTTAGGATACAGTTCATGTGAATCAGTGAGACAATAATATGAAGGTTCTATTAGGCTGGGAGGCTGATAGGCCCTAATAGTGGAAGGCCCAAGAAACACTCTCTACTAGAGAGTGACACAATAGCGACTTTGCCACAATGGGTGAGTGAGGCCCTGAAGGAATCACGGACTACCGGTCAACAGTATCACTGTAATCGGAGGAACAGTGTAACGCCAAACCGAACCAGCAGGAACTGCAACCCAAGGATAACGGCACCAGACATCAAGGGTTAACGGACGCTCAGGCTTGATGGCAACTGCCAGGTGGTAGAAACAAACTGAGGCACCCAGGAGACCAACCTCAGTAGTAGTGCAGTAACAAGCCAAGCGTACAGTGTGCAAGCGGGAATAGCTCCTACGTGGGGGTATGGAGATACAAGGCACAGTAGCGTAAATGGGTCACAGTAGCTGAATGGCTAGAGCAGCAATCGAGGCAACCAAACGGGTCTTAGCAAGACCTGGACAGAGCACCAGAAAGTTCCCCCAACCGGATAACCGGACGAGGTAGTGAACCGGGCCTAAGATACACAGAGCAGGAGTCTCAGCCAATCCGGGTCGATACGCAGAGCAGAAACGTCCTCCAAACCGGGTCGGTACACTGAGCAGGAACATCAGCAAATCTGGGTCGATACACAGAACAGGAACGTCAGCCAGGCCGGGTCGGTACACAGAGCAGGAACGTCAGGCAATCCAGGTTGGTACACAGAGCAGGAACGTCAGCCAATCCAAGTCGGTACATGGAGCAGGAACGTCAGCCAGGCCGGGTCGGTACACAGAACAGGAACGTCAGACAATCCGGGTCGGTACACAGAGCAGGAACGGAATCAGACAGAGTAGTCAGGCAGTCCGGGTCATACACAGGATTCACACGATATAGACAGCAAGCACTAAGCAACGGGAACACCACAAAAGGACCCTGCAGAAGTGACAGGGCTCAGTACTTAAAGGCTACCACTGGGTGGAGCCACATCATGCTAGCCAATAAGAAGGCATCAGGAAACAATGCTGTCAAAATGACGCCAGCAATACACGGGCACCGTGATAGTACCCCCCTCTCAAAGACCCCCTCCCCCGAATGGAGGGAGCCGTCTTCTGAGGGTACTTAGCATGAAATCTGCGCAGCAGTCTGGGAGCATGGAGGTCACTCTGGTCAACCCAGGAACGCTCTTCAGGCCTATAGCCCTTCCAATGAACCAAATATTGCAACCTTCCTCTGAATCTTCTGGATTCAATTATACTTTGCACTCCATACTCCTCCTGACCTTGCACCTGAACAGGACCAGGGATCTCAGGAGTGGTAGTGTAACGGTTGCAAACTAAAGGCTTTAGCAGGGATACGTGGAAAACATTATGAATCCGCATGGATGCTGGGAGATCCAGAGCATAAGAAACTGGGTTAATCTTGCGTATAACCTTAAAGGGACCGACAAACCGAGGAGCCAATTTGTTACATGGAACCTGCAGATTAAGGTTTCTGGAAGATAGCCATATCCTGTCCCCAACCTGGAAGGAGACCGCCGGCAACCGTCTGCGATTAGTGTGACGCTGATAACGCTGGAACGAAGCACTGAGGGTACCTGTGCCCAAGGGGAGCGGAGTTGCTCGATATGCTCATCCAGAGCTGGAATTTGCTGCGTCTGAAATGGGTCCGGGAGCAAACATGGTTGAAACCCATAATTGATGATAAACGGGGAGCTCCCGGACAATGAATTAACCGCACAATTCCTGGAGAACTCTGCCCACGGCAACAGGTCGGCCCAATTGTCATGATGATCGGACATGAAACAGCATAGAAATTGTACCAATCCTTGATTGGCACGCTCGGCGGCCCCATTGGTCTGGGGATGGTAGGAGGAGGAAAAGGATAATTGTATGCCCATCTGCTCACAGAATGCCCTCCAAAACCTGGACACAAATTGGCTCCCTCGGTCAGATACCAGCACCCTGGGTATACCATGCAACCGAAACACTTCTCTGGCAAAGACAACAGCCAACTCCTGGGCAGAGGGAAGGCCAGGAAGAGGCACAAAGTGTGCCATCTTAGAGAATCTGTCGACCAACATCAGAATAAATGAGTATCCCCTAGACACAGGCAATTCTTCCAGGAAGTCAATTGAGACATGGGACCAAGGACGCTCGCCATTAGGCACTGGTTGAAGTAGGCCAACAGGGAGGTGCCTAGGGGATTTGGCATGGGTACAAGTAGTGCATGCTGCTGTGAAGGTGGTGCAATCAGCCCGTAAGGAAGGCCACCAGAATACCTGTGAAAGAGACCAGATCAATCGGTCCCTGCCTACATGCCCAGCTGCCCGAGATGCATGGTAGGTTTCGAGTAGGCTGGTACAGAAAGGTTCAGCCACAAAACACTTGCCCACCGGGGTATCAGGGGGTGCGGTAGCCTGGGTAGCAAGAATCTCCTCCCTCAGTGGTGAAGTGATGCTGGTCCGCAAAGTGGCCAAAATGCGATCTGGCTGAATAATGGGTACCGGAGTTTCATCAGTCTCAGTCTCATAACCAAATTGCCTAGACAGGGCATCCGCCCTAATATTCTTGGAACCGGGCAGGTAGGATACAATAAAATTAAAACGGGACAGAAACAAGGCCCATCTGGCCTGCCGAGAGGACAATCTCTTTGCCTCAGGAAGGTATGTTAAATTTTTATGATCAGTCAAAATCAATACCGGAGTTCTAGTACCCTCAAGTAGGTGTCGCCATTCCTTAAGGGCTAGAATAATTGCCAACAGCTCTCTGTCCCCAATCTCGTAGTGGCTCTGAGCACTGGACAACTTCTTAGAGAAAAAGCCACATGGCCTTAACCTACTCCCAGGGTCCAGACACTGTGACAACACTGCCCCTACCCCCGTTTCAGAGGCATCGACCTCCAATGTGAATGGAAGGGAGGGGTTGGGGTGGGACAGTACAGGAGCAGAAGCAAATGCGGATTTCAGAGACTCAAAGGCTTGTTCAGCTTCCTGAGACCATTGGGAGGGATTAGCACCCTTGTGCGTGAGATCGGACAGTGGCTTTACAATCGTGGAAAAATTTCGAATGAACTTCCTATAATAGTTGGCAAAGCCAAGAATGCGTTGGTTAGCCTTGAGTCCCTTAGGATGTGGCCACTGCAGGACTGCTGCGAGCTTCTCCTTGTCCATTGCAATGCCATCTTTAGAGCTCACAAAGCCTAGAAAAGGGACCATAGGCTTGTGAAACTCGCACTTCTCAATTTTACAGTAGAGTTTGTTCTCACGGAGCCTATGCAAAACTGCGGTCACATCCTTGATGTGTTGCGACAGATTGGATGAATGTATGAGAATATTGTCGAGATAAACCACAACGCAAGTTTGGAGCAAGTCACGGAGTATGTCATTGATAAACTCCTGGAACACTGCGGGAGTGTTACATAGCCCAAATGGCATCACTAGGTATTCATAGTGTCCAGATCTGGTATTGAACACTCTTTTCCACTCATCACCGGCTCTTATTCTAATCAGGTTATATGCTGCACATAAGTCTAACTTGGTGACAATGGAGGAACCCTTTAACCTGTCAAACAGTTCCGTGATGAGTGGTATCGGGTATGCGTTTTTGGACATGAGTTTATTCAAGCCACGATAATCAATACAGGGTCGTAACTCGCCATTTTTCTTTTTGACAAAGAAGAAACCAGCCCCCGCGGGCGAGGATGACTTCCTGATAATACCCGTCTCAAGGGCATCCGAAATGTATTCCTCCATGGCCCTATTTTCCTCGCAGGACAACAGGTAAGTCCGACTTCGAGGAGGAACAGCGCCAGGAGGCAGATCAATAGCGCAATTGTAGACCCTATGTACCGGCAAAGCGCTAGCCTCCCCCTTGCTAAAAACGTCACTGAATTGATGGTATTCAGCTGGAACGGAGGGAGAGGTACACAGAATCTTGGTAGGATGGGAGATGCAATGCCTATTATAGTATTCAGACCAGGCCATGATCTCACAGTTTTGCCAGTCGAACCTAGGCTTGTGCATATGGAGCCATGGGAACCCCAAGATCACTGCATGGTGAGGAGACTGGATAATCTGAAAACACTGTCTTTCAGTGTGGAGAGCCCCAATACTCATAGACAATGGTATAGTTTCCTTAGTGATAAGAGCTGGTACCAATGACCTGCCATCAATGGCTTTGATAGCAAAGGGAGATTTCCTCTCAATCCGTGGAATTTTGTGTAACTCGGCAAATGAACTATCCATAAAATACCCAGCTGCGCTGGAATCTACTAGGGCCAGAACCTCCACCGAGAGTTCTGCCCAGGAAATCATGGCCTGTATAGTAGGCTTTTGATTAGCCGGATCTATGGACCACTGAACACCACCTAGGGCCTGTCCCCCAAGGTACCCTAGGTGCTTTCGTTTCCCGGCCGTGTAGGACAGGAGCGCAACAAATGTCTGCGGCGATGAGCCCTTTCTTCCTTGGTCAACCTAGTGAACCCTAACTGCATTGGTTCACTGCTCTCACGGTTACACTCAGGAGGCATGGGAGGTGAGGGAGGCATGGGTAGGAAACTTTGTCTCACCCATCCCAAGTCTCTGGCCCGTTGTCTACGGTCCTTTGCCGCCATTCTCTCCCTAATGCGGGAATCGATTAGTATTGAATAATCAATAAATTCCTCCAGATCACTCAGCAAGTCTCTGGCTGCTGTTTCATCTTTAATGCTGCCACGAGCGCCTCATCATTCCAGCCCACCTCCGCTGCCAATGTGCGAAATTCAATAGCATATTCTGCAACAGTACGGGACCCTTGCTGGATCTCCAACAATCTTTTGGCAGCAGAGGCGGCTCTTCCTGGGATTTCGAATACTCTACAAAATGCTCTTAAGAACTCATTAAAGTTCTTGGTACATGGTTTCGCTGCCTCCCTCAAGGGATTTGCTCACGCCAGTGCTCTGCCCGTTAGCAAAAAAATCATGAGACCAACCTTACTTCGGTCACTAGGAAAGGCTTGAGAGGTTAACTCTAGGAAAATCTCCAACTGGTTTATGAACCCTCTGCGCAGGGTAGGTTCGCCATCGTACCTTAGAGGTAATGGAGCAGTAGCAGTTAACCCTCTATTCGAGTTTGCTTGCGTCACGGATTGAGCTTCTGGTGTCATAACTGGGGGGACCACTGAGGCCTGTACTGGTTCTCCCCGCAGCAAAACCCCACGAGTTTGCACCCAATATCCGTAGATGTCAACAATGATATATTGAAAAATCTTCCACAGCAGTCCAGGTATAAAAATATAAAATGTATTTTTTATTTAAAAATCAAATAAAATATACTCAAAACATGTTTTGTGGCACTGTTACCACTTCATCAGGAGAAAATACAATGTAACTAAAAATACAAACTGGACTGCTTCTGATACACAAATATTTATACTGGGAATCCAATTAGCAATCCATGCTAACTGGTTAATTGGATTTCAAACCTGCCTATCAGTATACTTCAAATCAGATTGCCAACTGGATTAACCCGTTCACACGTTGAATGGACATACAACAAAACTAAAAGGAATCATTAACCCTTTATACAATTCCTATTGGGAATTCAAATATACACATATCTATTAACCTTATATATAAAATATATATCAAAGATGTACGTATAAATATACAGTCTGCAACCTCAAACACCAACTGTTCTGGTATAAAAAATCTAATACATCATATATATAAAAGAATTCTAAAGTAAACCCCCATCAATAACTAATATTCACAACATGAAATAAATATATCCATATATAGTGAAACCACATCTAAATTCCTATCCCCTATACCTCCATCTAAATACTCAAACCCAAATAAATATTGGGGGATCTAATACTGTGCCCACCTAAATAATTATAAGTGATGTATAAATATGTTATGTGAGCTGTGAAAACTACATAAGAACTGTAAAGCTATGGTGTTACTGTATTACCTCTGTGTGCACCTACTCCAGAATGTATCACGATTTCCTATCACTGGTGTAACTAAAATAAAATGTGTATGATATAAAACAAATACCAGCATGAGCATACAACCAGTGACAACTTGAATACGCAACTTTCACATTCATGTGCATGCCATGCCAATAAATCTCTATTAAAAATAAATTAAAGGTGATTTTTAACTGTGTTGATCATAGTGTATATATACTATATATAACTCAATTGCACAAATACACATGACCCATGATCGCTATACATAAACACAACAAATACATCCAAAACTGATGCACAAGCCATGTATCATGAAACGTGACCATAAAATACACATGTACAAAAAAAAAACAAAACAAAAAAAACATCTCTTCCTTATCATTTCTTTAATATTTTTTAATCATATGTCCCCTCTACCATTTCATTGAGTCCCTCTGGATATAAAGTTCTCAATTTGAAAATCCAAAAAGATTCTCGATTTTTGAGAAATTGATCTCTACTAATACCCACAAGAAAATTCACCTGTTCAATTGGTGTAATATTAATAACTTTTGATTCCTTACTATGTCTCTCATCACAGTGTTTAGAAACACTATGTAATTTAAAACCATTATGAATGTTCCTTCGATGCTGTCCAAACCTTTGTCTAATGGTTTGGACAGTTTTGCCCACATATTGGGAGCCACAGGTGCAACTAAGGAGATATACAACGTGACTGGATCCACAATCAAAATGGGCTCTGATCTCGAAAGTATCACCAGTTTGATTGGATTTAAAACTAGTAGCACCATGATTAACAAAAAATATGGTTGCCCCAAGTATTTTGAGAACTCAAGTTCCCAATGAGAAAATTAGTATGGCCCACAGTAACAACATTGGGGTATACAGGTGCAACGGGGTTAGATGTCTGACGTGTCCGTATCATGGTGCTACTAGTTTTAAATCCAATCAAACTGGTGATACTTTCGAGAGTATTGAATTCTCCATATATTTCGATCTGTATATTGGTTTTAAGTTGCAGTACAGCTCTCCTCTTTTCTTGTGTTTTGTGTGTTTCAAGTTCCACCGGAGGGTGAGACATTCCAGGAGGATCGAGCGCATAACAGATTGTGATATCTGTGTGGAGGCAGTGTAATATCCTCCACATGCCTGCATTGTCATTGGTATTACATCCATGACATTATTTAAATGTGAGTAATATATATGAAGTATTATAATTGGTCATCATATGATCCAGATGCCTGCACAATAAGTCTCTCCCTTTCTTCTTTTTGTTTGTGTTGTGTCTAAGGTCATGGCCCTTTCATACTGTAACGGTTTTCAGTACACTCAGAGGCAGGCTGTTTGGTAAAACACAGTTTTATTGAAACCAGACAGAATAAAGTAACCCTCGCGGGTCCAGTAATAGTTAACACGTAATACTGACAAAGGACAGGTTACAGAATAACATTAACCCACACGGGTCCAGTACATATATCTGAGAGCAAAATATATATTACTGACACAAGTCAGGATACAGTTCATGTGAATCAGTGAGACAATAATATGAAGGTTCTATTAGGCTGGGAGGCTGATAGGCCCTAATAGTGGAAGGCCCAAGAAACACTCTCTACTAGAGAGTGACACAACAGCGACTTTGCCACAATGGGTGAGCGAGGCCCTGAAGGAATCACTGACTACCGGACAACAGTATCACTGTAATCGGAGGAACGGTGTAACGCCAAACTGAACCAACAGGAACTGCGACCCAAGGATAACGGCACCAGACAGCAAGGGTTAACAGACGCTAAGGCTTGATGGTAACTGTCAGGTGGTAGAGACAAACTAAGGCGCCCAGGAGACCAACCTCAGTAGGAGTGCAGTAACAAGCCAAGCGTACAGTGTGCAAGCGGTAATAGCTCCTACCCGGGGGTATGGAGATACAAGGCACAGTAGCGTAAATGGGTTGCAGTAGCTGAACGGCTAGAGCAGCAATCGAGGCAACCAAACGGGTCTTAGCAAGACCTGGACAGAGCACCGAAAAGGTCCCCCAACCAAATAACTGGACGAGGTAGTAAACCGGGCAGGAGTCTCAGCCAATCCAAGTCGATATGCAGAGCAGGAATGTCCTCCAAACCGAGTCGGTACACTGAGCAGGAATTTCAGCAAATCCGGGTCGATACACAGAACAGGAACGTCAGCCAGTCCGGGTCAGTACACAGAGCAGGAACGTCAGCCAATCCGGGTCGGTACACAGAGCGGGAACGTCAGGCAATCCGAGTCGGTACACGGAGCAGGAGCATCAACCAATCCGAGTGGGTACACGGAGCAGGAACGTCAGCCAATCTGGGTCGGTACACAGAGCAGGAACGGAATCAGGCAAAGTAGTCAGGCAGTCCGGGTCATACACAGGATTCACACGATATAGACAGCAAGCACTAAGCAACGGGAACACCATGAAAGGGCCCTGCAGAAGTGAGAGGGCTCAGTACTTAAAGGCTACCACTGGGTGGAGCAACATCACGCTAGCCAATAAGAAGGCATCAGGAAACAATGCTGTCAAAATGACACCAGCAATACATGGGCACCGTGATAGGCACAGTCAGAGGTCAGCCTGCCACACAGAGTTTAAGGAGGGCACTCTCAGTCTGCCAGGGCTCAGTCAGTGCATTATCAGGTGAATCAGAGCAGAATAGTCAAGGATACAAGCCAGGGTCAAGCTGGGAAGATGAGAGAGGAATCTCAGTCTGGACACTAAACAGATCGGATAACAGGTAAGCACGGAAGGGTAGAACAAATGGTAGTCGGTAACAAGCCAAAGTTGGATCAATAATAGACAACAGGAATGCTGAAATGCAGGATAGCTCGAAGATCAAGCACAGGAGACCAAAAAGAAACAGTTCTTATAGGAGAAACTCCCAATCAGGAATAGGAGGGTGGAGAAATCACAGCGGGAAACCTGCGATGAAAGGCCTGGACCAAGGCAGGGGCATTAATTTGCGAGGCCAGAGTCCAGGAGCGTTCTTCAGGTCCATAACTCTTCTAGTTCAGCAAATATTGAAGATGTCCTCAGACCAGATGAGAGTCAAGGACCTTCTCAAACTCAAACTCCTGATGGTCATCAATCTGAATAGGAGGCGGTGGAAGAGAAGTTTTGGAGTATCTGTTATGAGCCACCGGCTTCAGCAGAGAGACATGGAAAGCTGATGGAATCCTAATGGAGTGAGGTAGTTGTAGCATAAAAGATACCAGAAATAGCTGCTTCTTAATGTGGAAGGGTCCAATGAAGCGTGGACCAAATTTGGCTGAAAGCTGGCGAAGTATCAATTTCTTAGTAGACAACCAGACCTTATCCCCAGGGGTCAGGGCTAGTGGTGTTCTGCAATGCTTGTCAGCAGAGCATTTGAATAGGTTGACTGAGGACTCCAAATGTTCCCTAATAATAGACCAATGATCATGAAGGTCATTCACCATGGTATCAGAGGCAGGAACACCCGTGGATGCAATAATTGGCAAGGACCGAGGATAATATCCTAGGGCAGCGTAGAAGGGTGAACATTGAATGGATTCATGTCGCAAGTTGTTGAAAGCTAATAGTCTGACCAGTTTGACTGGTGTGAATCCACATAATGTCAAAGGTAGGACTCCAAGAACTGATTTGTGCACTCCATCTGCTTTCTGATTTGTGCACTTCGAGGAGAGACGAAGTTCAAGTCCCAAACGAAGACACAAACTTCTCCAAAATTGGGAAACAAATTGGGAGCCCCAGTCAGACAAGATTTGAAGAGAAAACCATGCAGGCGAAAGATTTCACGTAGGAAGACAGTCGCTTGTTGATGCTGATGGAAGGGCTGGCAGAGGTATGAAATGAGCTTGGTGAGAGAATCGGTCTACTACTACCCAGGTCACGGTGCATGCAATGGTTGGATGGTGGTAAGTCCACAATAAAGTCCAAGGGGACTGTGGAATGGGTAGATGCACAAGGAGCCCCAAAGGTTTCTGGCAAGGAGTTTTATTCCGAGCATAGGAATCACAGGCTTTAACAAAATCCTTGACAATAGTAGAAAGCATAGGCCACCAGAACTGCCATTCCAAAAGTTCTTGGGTGCAAATGATCCGCAGATGCTCGGAAGGAGTAGAAGAGTCAGCCCAAGTCAAGACCTCTACCTGGAATTGGGGTGGAACAAATAAGGTATTGGGCTTCAGAGCTGGATCAGGATTAGAAATTTGAGCCTTTTGGATCTTCATGAGGATCTCGGAGGAGATGGCATGGACAAATTTCCCTGGTGACAAGATGGGTTTCAGATGTAAAGCGGGAGCAGAAAGAAATTGACGGGATAAGGCATCCGCCTTCATGTTCTTGGATTCAGTTTGGTAGGAGATCACAAAATCAAATCTTGTAAAGAAAAATGCCCACCTCGCTTATCTTGAGCAGACTTGAGAAACTGCAGATTCTTATGGTCCATGAGAATGGTAACCAGGGAAACTGTTCCTTCAAGCAGATGCCTCCACTCCTCCAGGGCAAGCTTTATGGCCAACATTTCACTGTTCCCCACGTCATAGTTCTTTTCTGCTCAAGTGAACTGTCAGGAAAAGTCGACACAGGGATGTAGCCTGCCAGTAGTGGAGACCCTTTGAGATAAAATAGCTCCAGCACCTATTTCAGAAGTGTTCACCTCTACCACAAATGGAAAAACAGGATCAGGAGGATAGGAGCTGAAGTGAAGGCTTCCTTAAGACGTCGGAATGCTGCCAGAGCTGCTGAAGACTACCTTTTGGGATCAGCTTTCTTGCGGGACAAGGCGGTAATAGGTGTTGCAATCTTAGAGAAATTGTGAATAAATCGCCTGTAATAGTTTGCAAAACCAAGAAACCTTTGAACTGCTCTTAGGGAGTTTGGTTTAGGCCGGGTGCGAACATTTTTCTACTTTAACATAAAGATTGCTCTCCCGTAAACGTTGCAGGACAGCCTGCACATGTCTTCTGTGAGACTGCAGATCCTTGGAATAAATTAAAATGTAATCTAAGTAAACCAACACATGGGACATTATCTTGTCGCAGAGTAGGTAGTTCATCAGAGCTTGAAAGACTGCCAGCACATTACACAGGCCAAAAGGGCATTACCAAGTACTCATAATGCTCGTAACCCTTATTGAAGGCAGCCTTCCACTCATCTCCCTCCTTAATGCAAACTAAATTGTAGGCTCCTTGTAAATCAAGTTTAGTGAAAGTGGTAGCATCCTTAATTTGGTCAAATAACTCAGAAATAAGAGGCAGAGGGTACAGATTCTTGATGGTCATCTTGTTTAGCCCCCTATAATCGATACATGGCCTGAGGGAACCGTCTTTTTGGCAACAAAGAAAAACTGGCTCCTGCCTGTGATGTAGATGAGAGTATGAAACCCTTTCCCAGGTTCTCTTGGATGTAAGAGGCTAAGGCAGCTTTGTGTGGTCCAGAGAGCAGGTAGGTCCTGCTCCTAGGATGCATAGCCCCTGGGTGCTAGCCTATGGCACAGTTGTAAGGCCTGTGCAGGGGCAAGCTGTTAGCCTCTCTTTTGGAAAACACATCCTTGAACGTGTGGTAGGCCTCTGGAACTTTAGTTAGGTCTTGGGTTTCTGGGACAGGATGCACAGAACAGAGGTTGAGAGTCCTGGAAATGCAAGGCCCAAAACAGGAGGTACCCCAAGAAGTAAGTTCCCCAGAGGCCCAATTGATTACAGGATTATGCAGTCTCAACCAAAGAAGTCCAAGAATAACAGAGGCTGAAGGAGACTGAATAACATCAAGATTCATAAACTTGGTGTGAAACAGGCCTATGTATCACGGTGCCCATGATTGCTGCCTTTACATGTCAGTTACCTGTAGGGGGCTCTCCATCGGCTGCTTGTCTTCAGCCCGCCCTGCATTGCCTATTTAGACTGAGCTTGGGCACCCTTTGGGTGCCCTTTCTTGTTGTCTCTATGCTGTTTGCACCTGCATTGAGTTCCTGCACTTCTTGAGCCTGTTCCTCTTCATCCTCGGCTGGGTTCCTGCTTGTATCATCTACAGGGTGCCTGTTTCCTCCTGTGGCCTTGTCGACATTCTTATTCACTTGCTGGTTTCCCAGTACGCGGGTACTGGTTCGCTCCACTGTAACCATCTGCTGATGCACCAGTAGAGTCTTTTGTTATTCCAGTACGCGGGTATTGGTTCGCTCCACTGTAACCGGCTGCTGATGCACCGGTAGAGTCATTGGTTATTCCAGTACGCGGGTACTGGTTCGCTCCACTGTAACCAGCTGTTGATGCACCGGCAGAGCATTGGTTATTCCAGTACGCTGGTACTGGTTCGCTCCACTGTAACCGGCTGCTGACGCACCAGTAGAGTCATTGGTTATTCCGGTATGCGGATACTGGTTCGCTCCACAGTAATCGGCTGCTGTAGCACCGGTAGAGTCATTGGTTATTCCGGTACGCGGGTACTGGTTCGCTCCACTGTAACCGGCTGCTGTAGCACCGGTAGAGTCATTGGTTATTCCTGTACGCGGGTACTGGTTCGTTCCACTATACCGGCTGCTGTGCACCGGTAGGGACATTGATTATCCCGGTACACGGGAACTGGTATGCTCCACATATCAGAGGCTGTTCAGTCCTAGACAGCTGACAGATTGAAGGTTTCCACCAGTACCCGGGTACTGGTTCGCTCCCAGTATAAAACGGTAGCGAGCTGCATTATCTGACAGCACCGGTTGTGACTGTGGTACGCTGCTTGTATTTGCTCCATTTATGCATGACTGGCAGTCTGTTCCATTCTGTATATCCTATGGGCCTTGCTTGTCATCTTAGGTGACTGGTTTCTCCACCTAGCCAGTCACCTTGGCCCCAGCACTGCCATCCTTATCAGCAGTCTAGGCTGCCTTGCCTGCTATTGGTAAGGCCGGTAGAACCTAGTCGTCTCTATTCCTTTTTGGGTTGCCTTACCCGGTATTGGCAAGGCCGGTAAAGCCTCATTACTTGCAGTCTCAGTCCCTTGGCTGCCTTGCCCGGTATATTGGCAAGGCCGGTAGAGCCCTCACTGTTAGTGGTACCTGTCTCCAGGCTGCTTTGCCAGGTATATTGGCAAGGTCGGTAGAGCCTCCTCTTCATTGCACTAGTCTCCAGGCTGCCCTGCCCGGTATATTGGTAAGGCCGGTAGAACCTGTTACCATCTTGTGCCAACTAAGGTTGCCTTACCCGGTATTGGCAGGGCTGGTAGAGCTTGTATCTCATTCCGTGTATCAGTACTATGCTACTATGTAAATTCGCTCTATATATCTTGTATGTGTATGCTACCCAATAGGGTTTTCTTTAACTTTTCAATAAAGTTGTGTTTTTACCTAACTCTGTGTCTGAGAGTCATAACAAACCGTGACACTATGGTAGATTGATTTGGTCGGGTTTCTAGAGAGATTAGACCTTGACCCAGGGGTGGTCCATCAACAGTTGTAATTTTAGAAGGTTGGGCTTTGGAGTAAAGAGGTAGATCCACTGCAGAAGCCCGTTGTTGGTCAACAAAAACCCCTGCAGCCCCAGAGTCCACAAATGCTTGTGTCGAGACAGAACCTCCTGACCAAGTTAGAGTCAATGGTAGCAGCATACAAGCCGAGTTATTCAGGAGGCAAGAGTCAGTGCTTATAGGGGTGTCTCCTTTAGCCTCTAAGACTGTCCATTTCCTGGATGCACTGGGCAGTTGTGAAGGAGATGACCCTTCTGACCGCAATAAATACATAGGCCTAGAGATCTTCTTCTGTTCTTCTCGGTGTCGGTGAGTTTGGTTACCATGTTCACTTCCATGGGTTCAGCATCCTCTGACGGAGCAGTGGAGGAATACGAGAGGTAGTGAGTCCATCTGGTTCTCCAGGAACGCTCTCGCTCTTGTTGCCTCTCTTGCATGCGACAGTCTATCTCATGGCAAAGGTAGATGAACTCCTCAATATCATCTGGAATCTCTTTACATGCTAAGCCATCTTTGAGGCTTTTGTTGAGACCCGTACGATATACTGCCTTCAAGGTTCCCGGGTCCCAGTCAGTTTCATGGGTCAGGGTTCGAAACTCAATAGTATAATCACTCAATGACCCGTGCCCTTGGCAGCGGTCCATGAGAGAAACCTCAGCCGCAGCCTGGGAAATCGAAGACCAACCAAAAGGCAGACAGAAAGGCTTTGGAGTCCTCCAGGAGCGGAGAGTCCCTTTCTACAAGAGGCGATGCCCAGGCCAGGGAATTCCCTTTCAGAAGGGAAATAATAAATTAAACTCTAAGAGTGTGTAGAAAAACTTCTGGGGTTCTTGAGTCTGGGCCAGAGTTGGTTCCACTGAGGTTAAGGGAGCGCTAAGAGTAGGTGTTTGCAGCATCTCCAGAACAGTGTCCAACTTGCGGTCCAATGAGACCATCTGAGATGCATGGGTGGATAGGACCTGTTCTTGTGGCTCCTGTCTAGAGAACAGATAGTTGAGATCTGCTGGGTCCCTTATGGCTTGATCTTTCTGTAACCAGAACTAGTAAGCGTTAGGACCTTTCATGCAGAACCCTAAATTAAGAAGAGGAAAGAGAGTCGAACACAAACTAAGGAGTCCAAGTCCTTTATTATAAGAGGTAGAAACTGGTTATTCAAACACTGGTTTCTAGATTAGTCCAAGGTCGACGTCGGAGATTGTCGACCCCGCTGCATTGATGGAAGTCTGATGGTAGTCAGAGATATTGCAGTCAAGTGGCTGGGATCTATCCGAGGAGCCGTTCTCAGCCTTCTAGGCCCAGTCGGAGATAGACCTGCCGTGGATACTGGAACCAAATTTACTGGCTTCTCAGTGTCAACTGGAAGTCTGGTGGTAGTCAAAGGTATTGCAGTCGAGTGGCTGGGATCTAACCGAGCGGCCGTTCTCAGTCTTCTAAGCCCAGTCAGAGAACAACCTGCTGCGGGTACTGGAACGCAAGTTACCAGCTTCTCGGCATTGACAGGAAGTCTGGTAGAAGTCGATGGCTGGTATCTATTTGACCTGCCATTCTCAGTCTATGAGGCCCAGCTGGAGATCAACCTGCCACGCAGAGTTTAAGGAGGGCACTTTCAGTCTGCCAGGGCTCAGTCAGTGCGTTAGCAGGTCAATCAGAGCTGGATGGTCGAGGATACAAGCCGTGGTCAATCTGGGAGGACGAGAAAGGAATCTCAGTCGGGACACTAACCGGATTGGATAAAAGGTAAGCACGAAAGGGTAGAACAAACAGTAGTCGGTAACAAGCCAAAGTTGGAACAGGATCAATAACAGACGAATGGAATGCAGGATGGCTCGAAGATCAAGCGGGGGAGACCAGAAAGTAACAGTTCTTAAAGGAGGAACTCCCAATCAGGAAGAGGAGAAATCACGTCTGGAAATGACAGCAGTGGTGACAGTTAGGCCCTTACTGCGAGATGGTTTAGTAAGGATAGGTAAATACTGAATTGTGCACTAGTCCCACGCTTGTTATAAGTGGAAGTTCGGAATCGGTGGGTCAACCTGAAATGAGGAAAATTATATATATCAGCCCAAACAATCTTTATTATAGCAGGGACTGAAAGGAGACCATGGTACTTAACGTGACAAAGAACATTGAGCAGTTTTAAGTTCTTTTTTCTGGGTTATAGACATATCAGCATTCACAATTTGACTTCCAACTGCCTAATTTTTTAATGATGTGTGGTGGTACCTTGTGTTTTGATGCTGCTGTAGCAGCTCCTATACGGAAAGAATTACTGGAGTAGTTGTTTGCATTTAGCCTGAGCCAGGATAGTAACCAACCAACATGCTGTATGAAAACTGGGATTTTTAGGGGTGTTCCTACCATAGGTAGTAGTGGATAACTGGTGGGCTTGTCCGCAAAATTGATGTGAGTAACTGGAGTGCTTGGACTGGACACCAATGATCGCGGGTAGCATGGTAAGTGATATGATTACCTTGAGCTAGTTGGTCTGTCTTAGAATGTGGTAGGAAGCGAGTGAAATAGTCTATACCAAAGGTGATGTGCCCCAAGCTAAGAAAAGATGAATTTGACACTGAAACTGTGAATTCACTTCGTCTGAGAAAACCGAAGAATCACAGGTGTATAGCTGCTAATATGAGGTGATTTCTGAGGAATTCAAATAGTTATCATTGTAATTGGTTGACCAATAGTCTGAAAAATTTGCTGTCTACCTGTAGTTGTACTTTTGGGGTTACTGTTTGCAATTTTGCAAGACATTTCAAAATTCATTGTACTCTATAGGAAGAAAAGATAGTGATTTGGTAGTAAAAGTCCTCGGTGGTGTTGCATCCAAGCTAAGTATAATGTTATGGTTGACTGAGAAAGTTTGAGAATGGTTGTACAGAATAAAGTGAACGCCAAAATATTTTTGATACTATATGAGTGATGAGGTCTGAAGGTAGCTATGAATTTCTGGAAAACATTCCATGTTCTAGAATAGTTATTTTTGGTATTGGTAGCTAGAGCTTTGTGGAGGATTTCTTCAGCGTTTTGCAATGTGATATCTTAGGGCATAATGAGCTCCTGGAACTGAGGTGATGTGTGCAGGTGAGGGTTTGCTTGAGGCCGGAGCTGGAAGAATTGCTGAAATTTAAAATGTGACAGTCAGTCAGCCACTTGATTTTGTGAACCTGGGATGAATGTACATATGATGTGAAAATTGTGGTTAAGTGCAAAGTATGTAAGTTTCCTTAAAAACATCATAATATTAACATTTGAAGATCTGCCTTTTGAATGGGGAAACATTGTGCTAGGTTAACTGTATGAAAATTAATATTTTGGCTTCTCCATTCCTGACCCCATAATGCTGTTGCTGCCACTACCAGATAGATCTCAAATAGAGATGATGTAGAGAAAAAATTTGGTATCCCGTGACCTCTGCCAGCAAGTCTTGTGCAAACCATTCTGTATTTGATATGGCTTCGAAATCTTGGCTGGTTGAAGTGTCAGTAAAGACTTGTGGTAAATCAGGGCATACAATGGAAGGAAACATGAAATGGTCGTTCCAATATTTTAGGAAGCAATCCCACATGGCTAGGTCAGATTTGGCTACTTGGTCAATAAGAATGTTTAGTGTATGGGTGTTGCCTATATGAAGGGTCAGTAGGTGAGATGTGAACGATCTGCCTTGGGGAAGGATTCTAGTAGTGAACATGAGATGGCCAATTAAGGATTGCAACTCCAGCAGTGAACATGACTGTTTCTGTGTGAAATCATGAATCATTTGCCTGATTCTGAAAAGTTTATCCTCTGGAAGCCTGGCCTCCAGAATTGTAGAATCTAATGTAATACCAAGGAATTCAATGGTGGTGGCCAGGCTCCAGAATGTAGAGGTCAGTGAACAGTTGTAACAACTTAGTGAGACTGGAAGGGGTCTGTTGTGGTTATTCTATAAGCAGAAACTTGTCCAGACAGTGGATTACTATTGGACAATGGGCCTTATTGAGTAATAACCAAGCTAGAGTATCAGCAAAATCCTCAAATATATTTGGGCTACTAGTCAACTTTGTAGCAAAATAGTAGTTTTGTCGCCAATGGATACTGTGCAGATGCCATAGTGAGGTATGAATTGGAAGTAATTTGAAGGCATTTGTGACAGCCAGCAACCTTGCCCGCATTGCTATATATGGAATATGGTGTTGTAGATTCTAGAGTATTCCATTTATACTTCATCAGATGGAATTATGGAATTGATACTTAGGTGTGTAGAACCGTGTGGCGCTGAAAAATCAATAATCAGCCTTTTTTGTGAATGTCACATTTTTTGGAGGTGATCCCTAATGGACTTACAGGAAACAGAGGAGAGGGAAAGGGGCCCATGATAAAGCCTTTTTGTGCTTCCCTCATCAACTATGTCTGGGGCGGAGACAGCTGATTGCAAATTTGGGCATTCTACTTTTTGGTGGTAGGATCGAGAATGATGAAGTATTTGGATATGAGTGCTACTTGTAGTTGGATTGTCTGGCCCCCTCTGACGATGGTGTTGCTGGTCATAGGTGGGAAGCATGTGAATGTGACTGGCAGTAGTGCTAATTTGGTATTTTTAGTCCGGCAAAGTGCCAACAAAACAGTTTATTGTCTAGTGAATTCCAATCTACATTTTAATTAAATGGAGAGAGAGCTACGGTAGCTTTGGCAGCAAAATATTTATGAGAATCGTAAAACTCAGTGACTCCATATTTATAGCCTACATCCACCAGCAGAAACAGGTAGTGGCCTAGTTCCTGTCTAAGTAAGGGAAAAGATGAACAAAAAATATTCCTATAAACACTAAATTAGCTTATGGGCTAATCTGGGGTCTTTAGCCCTTAGTGTAACTGGGACCTCCCTGTAACTAATTATTTTGTGCTCTGTGATATCCTGGGAAGCCAACAGGAGTGCTGCTAGGTTCACTTCTTTTCCTTCCAGGATATCCTTGAGTAAATGTTGTGGCACCATGTGTGATGGTGTTATGCGTGGGGGCATGATCTGATTACCTAGTGCATGAGTGGTTGAGGAGATCATCACAGGAGCTAGTGTAATAGTGTGGCATGATTCCAAATTAGATAGTCTTGACTGTATATTGGTGACAGCAGATGTAAGATCTGTCAGTAGTTGGAAGACTTGATTTTGTTGTTGGGGGGTGGCTGTGATGGTGCCAGGGATGCAACAGGAAAAATAATTGGTGATGGCGCTAATGAGGGGCCTGGAGGTGGTGGAGAAAGAGATGCTGCTGTGTTAGAGCATAACAGTTGGTATAACTCTGCTTTCCTAGCAGAAGTGGGGTAAGGTATACCCCACCTGGTAAGTTCTGTCATCAGTTTCGCTAAAGTCCAGGCTCTTAAGGTGGACCCTGTAGAAAGATCGGAGAAACCAAGATGCTTTGGAGTCTGACGGACCTGCTAAATCTTCCATTTTGCATATGGGAACCTATAAGAAATAATTGGTTAATATGCTGCCTAACAATTACTTTTGATGAAGTTTTTGTCTGAAGAAACTTTTTTTTATTTTCGTCCTCATGAAGAGGTAAGGTGTGAAGAGATAAGGTACAATGAGTCTTTGGCCTCTGGGTATAAGAGCTATGTGTAACCTTATGAGGTTGATACTTCTGCTTCTTAATGTGTAATCTAGGGTTAGGTTGTCTGCCCTTCTGTCGCTCTAAATGATGTAATGTGCCTTTGTCTGAGTCCTTCAGCGTCTTATGAAGAGGTAAGGTGTTTTACTTGTTTGGCCTCTAAAGAGGTAAGTGTATGTAGCCTTCGGCCTCCCTGGAGAGGTAAGGTGCAAATATATAAGTTGAAAGTAACCTAACGATCGCTCGATGGTACTAAGAAGAGGTAAGGTCCTAGTGAAGATAAGTTCTCGGGTAAGTGAACCTGTTATTCCTACCTCCGGTAAGGAAATAGGGAATACCATAGTTAGGTTAGTGGACTAATCTATGAGAGGTTGGACCAGATTCTTAAGCGTAAATCCTTACAATATGTGAGAAGGAAGTAGATTAATTTAAATATAACTTACCTTGCTGTAAGGATTTAGACCTATTGGAGTGTTATGAATTCCCTTGACACCTGAAGAGAAGTAAGGGAAAAGTACAAATTTTAAATGGTCGGTAAACTAATCCTTCAGCCTTAACGTAAGGTAAGGAAGTGACTTTAACCATATCTATTCTGTGACCTTCAGCCTCTATGTACAGGTAATGCTATAGACTTAAATGATAATTCATAGAATCTGGAAGAGAAATCATGATTAATTTGGTTAGAACCTGCTGATTTGTGATATATGGAACCATGTAACCAACCTTGATGTGACCTGGGAGAAAAGGGTATAATGAGTTATGATAACCAGGGTACTGATGAAGACATATAACAACCTAATATAGTTACTAGTTAGGGTAAAAGGAAAAACCCCAGGCACCCATGGTTAAGGTTAGACTTAAGTGACGGAAAGGTGGTTAGAACTGGAGAGTGTACTGGTTAAAAAGTTAAATTAGCAGTGAGTATATGTGTGAGCATATGATGGAAGGAAACCTTCTGAGCTATGGCTCACCTGATGTGCTGGAACTGAACGGGAAACAGTTATTAGTTACTGAAAGTGAATGCCCGAACCCTGAGGCGACTCCTTATAGAGGTTATTTGAGACTATCACATAGTCATACCAAAATAATAGTTATCCAGTGCTTATTTCGATACCTCTTAATGGTATCTGTAGCTTTTGGAGAGAAACATCAAGGTCTGTGTAGTACCTGTTCTTAACCAACTGTACTGTTGAATTGTAGTAACAATGGAACATACCTACCGCTTCTCAGATGGATAGCCACTAGCTGTTATGAGCTGCTGTTACTTCCAATATTCAGACTGTGGTTATATGGAAGGATTTTTTAGAATATGCGATACTGCATGAGTATATTATAACAATATCCCTATTTAATTAATAGAGACGTCTGTTGTACCTATAATGGTTGCAAGTTTAATGTACAATAGGCCATTTGGATATTCACCTACTTGGATGGGTGAGAAATTGGATGTGAATGTAGGGGAGGATCACCTTGTGACCTGTAAAGTATAACTGTGGTTTTAACTTGTGCTATGCTGGAGTCTTGCGGCAGATTGGCATTGGTATATATACTACTAAGGTTCCTTGCATCCTAACCATACTGCAGTATTCCATAGGCTGTTGATCAGGCTGGACATATTAATGGTGTAGAACCCTAAAGGATATACTTCCCCAGGTTTAACCTTGTGTACTAATAGAATTCCTCTCTTCCTCTAAAATGTAGAGCTTTAACCAGTTGGGGGGTTTACAGTACAGATGTGCATCTGAGGGGAACCTTCTTGCCATTATAAATATGTCCCACAAAGTGACAACCTTTAGTAAAGAATGAATACAAGGCCAAGCATAGAACACAGAACATGTATTAGAATAGGGAGATGGGAGCAGTTCACTAAAGCTTTGTACCAGATTTTAACCCTATGATGGTAAGGCAAATGTGATCCTAAGGTTTATTGGCTTAATAAGTAGAAATAATAAGTATGAATGGATGTACTGTTATCTAACTGGAAGACTTGATCCTACCAAGGAACTGAACGTGCAACTTCTGTGTTGGAACACCTATAAGTCATTTGCCGGCATTGGGTGTTACGTTGTTGTGACGTCACTTCTGCTGATGCATTTGGATGGGACCGAGTGTGAGCATGTTATAAAGAGGTTAAGTTGTGAGCTTAGTTTTTAAGCTAACCCCTATTAATAAATGTAACGGGCCGTAGGCCGTTACATGGAACATGGTGGAGGCATAGAGAACCAATTATTTTCCAAAAACTCCTTCAAAAGACTAAAATTCACATAGCCAGGAATGGCAGCCAGAACTGTCCAAAAGGCCACCATAGTTTTAAACGTTGTCCGGTTCCTGATTGGTTGATCTGAGTTAAAGGGCCGCAATTGACTTTGCATAGGGAAAAGCTGGCTCCTCTCTGACTGCCACAAGTTTAAAGGGACTAAACTGTATGCCCGGTGGATTGTTGACGAACTGCAATGCATCTGACAACCAGCAGGTGTCTCCCTATCAGAGTTAATATGGGGGAAAGTAGGCGGCCCAGGGATTGGTCGGTTAGCTGCCCACCCAAAGGGTCCAGTAGGCCGAGATGGTCATGATGATCTTGACCAGGATTGGCCAGCCGATTCCAGGCTCCTGATTGGCCAGAGGTTGAAGCGGAATATTCAAACAGACTAAAAAGATACTTCAACCCTCTGGCCATTGTTTAAGTTGTGTATTTGAATCCCCCAGCCCTTTGTCATAGTGTTTGCCCCTCATCAGTCCCTTTGTCTAAATGATTTAATCATGTCTGGCCCTTGGTATTAAGTTTACACCATATGTCACTGTCCATTGTATTATTTGTCCAGTATTATATTGTAATGTGGTTAACATTGTATGAAAGAGCTGAAGTTTGTGAAATAAAGGGTGTTAGTTTTTGGAACTTCATCTGTGTCCTGTTCTTTTGTTGCTGAGTGGTATCAAGGGTCTCCTTTTGACCCCCATTCAAGGAAGCAGTTCTGGAGATTGACCAGCAAGGCTCCCAGCTTGTAGCAGACCTCAGAAGGGAGAAACCCGGCACGACGGCCTAGGTCCATCAGCGGACTTAGGTATCCGTTACCATAAAAGGCCCTGGTTCAGCATAAGATTATTGTAATGCGAAGTCGGGCATATATTTATTGTAAAATTAAAGATGCTCTTACCGACATCTAGTACTGCTTGGTCTCTTGACCGGATGTGAGGTGTGTGGACTGTAAAGTGGGATGCATGACCCACCAATGCTTAAATAGTCCTCCAGCTCCTCCCACAAATACAGGCTCTGCCTTACACTAGTATGTGGGTGTCTGAAGGTGTTTCTTGCCATTATTGTGTTGCATGTTGTGCAGTTAATACACCTGGCTTGGGTTTGGGTAACCATCTTTCTTGCTGAACCTGAGTCTGTCGGGTTTTCATGGTGATACTGGAAATATCACTAGTGACCAGAATGTCCCTTAGTCTCTTTCCCCTCCTGTATGCCACAAAAGGGGCTTGCATGTTTGTAAAAGGGCAGTGCTGAGTGTGTAGTTAACTGGGGCCAAAATTATTTCACTGTCTTGTTTATCTTACTTGCATAAAAAGAGTAGTTACAGATGAAAGCTAGTCTTGGTTTGTTACTCTCCTGTTTCTTAGTATTATTTTATAACAAGGTCTTTTGTGTACAGTATTTGCATTTATTAAGTTGATTGTCAAGCAGTGTTCTTCTGCATCCTTTGTTCTCAAACTTGTTGTATTTGTCCTTAAATTGGCTAGTTTTCTCGTCTGCGTTAGAATTGTTACATATAATTAACAAAAACTGAGAATAAGGTATTCCATTGATTTGTGAGGGAGGGTGTTCACTCTCTGTCTGAGAACAGAGTTTTTGTCCATGGGTTTGCTATACAGAGTTGAGCCCGGAGACATACCTTCTTTGAAAATTCTGATATCCAAAAATTCAATGTCAGGGATGGAATGATTAAGTTTAAAATGTATAGGTGATGGTAATAAGTTGAGGTCACCGTACCAGTCAAAAGCTCCTCAAGGCTCCCCTGCCACAAAATAAATCATCAATCTAACGCTTGTAGAACTGGATTTTCTGTTGAAACAGATGGAGTGTGCAATACTGGGGCTCCCTCAGTCTTGGCTACTACACTATTCACTGGCCAATTCTGCCCTTCTGAAGTGTTATCTACCATTCTCAAAGTCCATCTTTGTTGTCTACACCACTAGTCCATTCATTTTAATATGGGTCCACTGGTTTCATCATTTTAAAACTGGTCCGCTGATTTAATTCATAAATCCTTGCACTATAGATTGTTGATGATTTCATTCATTCTGTTTACAGAGCTGATTGTTTCCCATTTCTATCAAGTGGGGGAGTGATATATGAAGCAGAGGTGTACAATATATTCTTTATAGTTTATGGAATGAGACTCTTGTATTTTCCACCAGCTGGAACTATTTGCCCTGCTAAGGCTCACAACTTTACCTATGAGGACTTTCTGATGTCAGTCTAACGTTTCGCCAGGTGCTTGGGGAAGGAAGATTCTAATTCTGTATTTAATGGGGGTAGTTTCTAATTTTTCTTACGAAAATGCACGAGGATGCATTGAAACGTTGAGACAACTGAATAAACACTACTTTATTCTAAATCTTTTCTGCGAGTGCTGGTTTCCTTCATAAATCCCTGCACTATAGATTGTTGCCGATTTCATTCATTCTGTTTATGGAACTGATTGTTTTCCCATTTCAATCAAGTGGGGGAGCTCTATATGAAACAGAGGTGTACAATAAATTTATAGCACTCTGTACCCATGCCTTCTGTTTTGATATACTTGATGAAAATGTTTTGTACATATTGTAGCTCAGCACTGATCACACAGATATTTCCCACTTTTTTATTCTGGAATGAAACTTTTGTATTTTCCACCAGCTGGAACTATTTGCCCTGATAAGGCTCACAACTTTACTCATGAGGACTTTATGATGTCAGTCTAACATTTTGCCAGGTGCTTGGAGGAGGGAGTTTCTAATTCTGTATTTGATGGGGATAATTTCTAATTGTCCTGACAAAATGCATGAGGATGCAGCTTTTCTGTGAGTACTGGTTGACTTGCTATTTTTATATATATATATATATATATAATTTTCAATCTTATGATTTAAGTAATGATATTTCAAAATACTTAACTCAAGCAGGTTGCTCAAGCTTAATAATTACAAGGCTTCCCAAATGGAAATGGATATAGGTATGCGGGAATTGAATGAAGGTATCAGACATTAAAAAAAACAGACCCAGATCAGTTACCTTTACTATTTTGTTACTTTCTTTAAAGGGGATCTATCAACCCTATATAAGTTGCTCTTAAATGTTAGTTTATATAGAGATTACATTGAGTATTGCATTAATTTTGTATTTTAAAATGTTATTTAGGCAAAATAGAAGGAATATATATTGCACTGACCGTACTTCAGGATAGACTGCGGGTACAGCTCCATACCCGCAGTCTGTAACTCTGCCTATGCTCCCCTCCCTCTATCCAGCCTCCTCCGATGACAGAGGCTGGAGTGATCTCATTGGCTAGATATCGATCTCTGCCAATGAGATTGATCCAGCTTACAGACAGAAAGCCTCCATCATTGGAGGAGGCAGGATAGAGGGAGGGGAGCATAGGCAGAGTTACAGACTGCAGGTATAGAGCTGTACCCACAGTCTATCCAGAAGTAGGGTCAGTGCAATAACGTTTTAAAATACGAAATTAATGCAATATTCAATGTAATCGCTATATAAACTAACATTTAAGAGCAACCTATATAGGGGTGATAGATCCATTTTAAGCAATTAGTACCTGTTTTACTAAGGCTCCTTAACTGCTTTACTGCGTATTAACATCTCTTTAGCGTATATCTGTTAGAATTGCTAGGAAGCTCACAGAAGATCAAGGGCTAGCAATTGATGCTAGAATATGGAGCTTGTGGGTGTGGGCTACTCACAGCTGGCTTGTACTATGGCCAGAACAATACTACAGTTGACAGTCACAAGGCTAGATAGCATCTCCAGGGGCCCTTATGACATTTTTAATAGCAGTCAGTAAGTAATATAAAACATAGTGATGAATGCAATTAACTGATGGCATCTAAGTTCCATGTGAACTTCAAATCATCAGTTTGTCGGCACATATCTGTAACCATCTATGTATCTGGGCATAAATAGGTAAATAGTCAGAGCTGCCTGCCATTAGCTGCTCCAAAGAAAATATCAGAGAAAAAAATAAAGCTATACGCAAGTTATAACACTCAAGTCACACTTTATGTTATATGTTAAAGTGATATAGTGTGATATTGATTGTCAATGATATCTCAAATCAAATGTATATCATAGTAATTTAGGTTGAAAAAAGACTTGCGTCCATCTAGTTCAACCCTTTTCCTATTCCTGTTTACCATCGTTGATCCAAAAGAAGAGATTTCTCCCTGGATCAACAAGCCCTAACTAAATATTAATCCCAATACTAACGTACATAGCCCTCTATGTTATGCTCTTTTAAATAAGTATCCAGGCCCCTTTTAAAGGCATCTAATGTATTTGATAGCACCACCTCCTCAGGAAGTGAATTCCACACCTTTATTGTCCTTACTGTAAAGAAACCCTTCCGCTGTTGTAGATTAAATCTCCTTTCCTCAAGTCTAAGCGGGTGGCCCCTTGTCCTGTGTACTGTTCTGTTAATGAACAGGTCTTTGGAGAGCCCTTTATATGGGCCTTGAACATACTTATATAGTGTTATCATATCCCCTCTAAGACGCCGCTTCTCTAGTGTGTACAAGTTTAACTTTTCTAGCCTCTCTTCATAACTAAAACTTTCCATTCCCCTTACTAGTTTTGTAGCCCTCCTCTGCACTCTCTCTAGTTCCATAATGTACTTTTTCAGAAAGGGCGCCCAGAATTGAACAGCATACTCCAGGTGGGGTCCTACCATGGACCTGTAAAGAGGCATAATTATATCTTCCTCCCCTGAGTCAATACCCCTTTTAATACATTCCAATATCTTATTGGCCTTTGCAGCTGCCAGCTGGCACTGCACGCTACAGCTAAGTCTATTGTCTACCATTACTCCCAAATCCTTTTCATTAGTAGATTTCCCCAGAGAAACACCATTTAAACTATATGTTGCATTTTTATTATTATACCCAAAATGCATAACTTTACACTTGTCTATATTGAATCTCATTTGCCATTTGCCTGCCCAGTTACTCAATTTGTCCAAATCCTCTTGTAATGAAGACACATCCAGTCCAGACGTTATTACCTTACTTAATTTTGTGTCATCAGCAAACACTGATACATGGCTCCCTATGCCCTCTGGGAGGTCATTAATAAACAAATGAAAAAGAAGAGGACCCAGGACAGATCCCTGAGGTACTCCACTTATCACTTTTATCCAACTGGAGAACTTGCCATTTACTACCACTCTTTGCATTCTATCTTTCAGCCAATTTCCGATCCACACACAAACATTTTCCCCTAGGCCTATTTCATTCAATTTGTACAGTAACCTCTTGTGCGGAACTGTATCAAATGCCTTGGCAAAGTCTAAATAGATCACATCATGCCGCTCCCTCATCTATATTATTACTCACTTTTTCATAAAATGCGATCAAGTTCGTTTGACAAGACCTGTCTTTCACAAAGCCATGTTGGCTATTGCTAATGATATTCCTGTTCCAGCAGAATTCTTGAATATATTCCCTTAGCAACCTTTCAAACAGCTTCCCTACCACAGATGTCAAGCTTACAGGTCTGTAATTTCCTGGCTGTGACTTTGATCCCTTTTTAAATATGGGTACCACATCTGCTTTACGCCAATCCATGGGCACCATACCTGAAATAAAAGAATCCCTGAAAATCAAATATAACGGTCTGGCCAGGGTCTGGCTTAGCTCTTTAAGTACCCATGGGTGTATACCATCTGGCCCCAGAGCTTTGTCTACCTTAACACTATTCAATTGTTTTAACACCTTTTCTTGTGTTAGCCAGTCCCATGCTTGCTGTGACTGTTCTGTAAAAGTAGCTTGCAGATTCTTGTCCATTGGGTCTTCCTTGGTAAAAACAGAAGAAAATAAATTATTTAAAATATCTGCCTTCTCTCTGTCCCCTTTGACCATCTCACCCGTTTCAGATAACAAGGACCCAACACTATCAGACTTTAATTTTTTGCCATTAATGTATTTAAAGAATTTTTTTGGGTTGCTTTTGCTCTCCTTAGCAATATTTTTTTCATTCTCCAGTCTAGCTAATTTAATAGCCTTTTTACAGTTTTTGTTGACATTTTTGTATTCTGCAAATGCGTCTGCTGATCCCTCAGCTTTGTAATGTTTAAATGCCGCTTTCTTGTTATTTATTTCATGAATTACTTTACTGGTTAGCCACATTGGTTTTAATTTGCTTCTTTTGTATTTGTTTCCTACAGGGATACATTTATGTGTGTATTTTTGCAATGTTATTTTGAAGGAATTCCACTTACCTTATGTGTTTTTTCCTGAAAATATTCTATCCCAGTCAAGGAGACCAAGGGATGAATTAAACCTGCTAAAGTTGGCCTTTTTAAAATTCAGTGTTTTGGTGGAACCCATACCAAATTGCTTTTTTGAATTAATCTCAAAAGATAAGTTGTTATGGTCACTATTCCCCAAGTGCTCCCTAACTTGGATGTTAGAGATAAGTTCTTCATTGTCAGTTATTACCAAATCCAGACATGCATTCCCTCTGGTTGAGGTCTGCACTAGTTGTGACAAAAAAATTGTCATTCAACAAGTTCAGAAACTTGCTGCTTTTAGCAGAGTAAGCTGTTCCATTTTTCCAGTCTATTTCTGGATAATTAAAATCCCCCATAATTATAGTTCTCCCTAATTGAGAAGCCTTTTCTATTTGCATTAATAGCTTTGATTCTTCAAGGTCACCAATGTTTGGTGGTTTATAACAAATACCCACTAATATTTTCTGGGCAGTTTTACCCCCAGTGACTATTTCAACCCACAGGGATTCCATATGTTCCCTACTGTCATCACATGTATCTTCCCGCAATTGAGGCAATAATGCTGGTTTGACATACAGACAGACCCCACCACCTCTTTTGTTTGACCTATCTTTTCTAAATAACATGTAGCCCTCCAAATTTATTGACCAATCATGTGTGTCATCCCACCATGTTTCTGTTATGCCTATCAAGTCATAGTTTTCAATTTCAGCTACCAGCTCCAGTTCCCCTATTTTACCAGTTAAACTTCTGGCATTTGCAAGCATACAATTTATGCCACTGCTGTGTTCCATTTGTGATTTAGTTTTGATGTGGTTTATATGCTTCTTCCTATCATCTGTACTAACCCCACCCCCAGATCCTCCCACCTGGTTATTAACTATATCGCCTTCCCTTTCTATACTATCTATCCCAGTATTTATTGCCCCCCCCTTCCTAGTTTAAAATCTCCTCCAACCGTCTAGTAATCCTCTCCCCAAGCACTTGAGACCCTCTTGCATTCAGGTGCAATCCATCCCTGCTATAGAGATTGTACCCCAAAGCAAAATCAGCCCAGTGCTCTAAAAACCCAAAGCCCTCCTTCTTAAACCAAGACTTCAGCCATGCATTGAGCTCCCTAATCTCCCGCTGTCTCTCTGGCGTAGCGCATGGCACAGGTAGTATCTCTGAGAATACTACCTTGGAGGTCCAGTTCCTAATCTTACTGCCTAAATCCCTAAAATTACCTTTTAGGACTCTCCACCTTCCTCTTACTTTGTCATTGGTACCAATATGCACCAAGACAGCTGGATCCTCTTCAGCCACTCCCAATAATCTGTCCACCCTGTCCGCAACATGCCGAACCATTCGGTTGCCGCGATCAGAGCCACAGATTACCCTATCTGTTCTCCTAATAATGGAGTCACCTACCACCACAACCTGCCTAGGCTTTACTTTCCTCTGGATCCCCTCTGTGCTAGAGGAGCTGTTCTCCCGGCTGTTAGGGAGAACAGTCTTCTCCAGCAATTACACTTCTGGGTTTGCCTCCCCAACATCTTCACTTAAATGAGCAAATTTGTTTGGATGGAAAAACTCAGGACTGGCTGCCCTCTTCCTCTTCCCTCCCCCACTGCAACCACTTCTAACTGTCACCCAGCTATGTGCCTGGTTTCCTTCTAGCTGATCTCCTCCCTCTTTGCTAGGTGACCCAGCTAGACTCTGCTCAGTTAGCAAGAGACTCCTCTCAAGGTTGTCAATGTCTCTCAGTGTTGCAATATGACTCTCTAGAGCTCCAATCTGAGCTTCTAGAAGGGCCACTTGCTCACATTTGCAAAAGCGGTATGGACCCTGGAACTGCTGTTCCAAGCATGCATACATATCCACCTGCAAGTAAATAGTCCTACTGGAAAGGCATTAACAAATTAATTACTTGGTTTGACATTAACCCTTTAAGTGCCAGAGGGGTGCTAAAAGCATTGCTTTGAACTGCTTTACATATCCCTCTGGGATTTAAACGGTTAAAGGAGCAGTAAACTCTTTTTTTAATGAAAACCTATACGCTATAGGGCTTTTTCTACTAAGTAAAACAAAGTTACCCCACACTTCTGTCTGTTGTTTTATTTTTGTGTGATAATTGTCAGGAAGTTAATTACAGCAGGTTTACTTCCTGAAAGTTCTAACTGAAAGCATAACTCAACAGTTTCTGTCACATTCTATTGATAACTGTTTGTCAGTGAATACAACAGAATGAGTAATTGGAATCTGACCACTTGATGGTGCTGTATAAAAACCAAAAACCAAAAAAACAATAGTTTAAACTGTAATAACTCTGAAAATATGCATCTCCCCACAGTGGGAGTACCATTGCTTTACGCAACAGGAAAAAAGCCCTACATATTATTTTTTTTCCTAAAAGTTTACTTCTCTTTTGAGTGCTAGACGGGTGCTCAATGCATTGCTTTGCAATGGATTGCATACTCCTTTGGCATCCAAAGGGTTAATATAACATACAAGCAAACCATACACAAAAATGGATATGCTTTCAAAATCATGGAAGCAGTTAGCAAGACAGTCAAGGCCATTTTTTTTAATGGAGCGTCAAAGTACCCACTTCCCTTTGGTTCCCATTTCTTGAAGCATACTTAAAAGATAGTCGATATTGCATTTTGTTTTTCTTAATAGCCCTTCTCTATAATAACCCACTCAGATCATAAGTTGATAAATTGAAAACTTTTTCAGGTTTCTTCCTGCCTTTACTGTTCTGTACTCAATAATTAGCTGTTTGCTGTTGGGCTCAGTCAAGCTGCATTTAATAGATAATGTATGTCTCAAAGGACACGTGATCGCTCTTATCTCTTACAAGATATAGCATGTCAGGGGAAGGACTGTCAAGAACTCACACACAAACATTGATTACTGCAAATGTGTTTCAGCCTGGTAGTGGAAGTAGGTAGTGAAACTGACAAGAAGGAACTTTTCTGCATTGCTGAAAAAGTAAGTTTGTTTCATTTAAAATATAGCTCTTCTTCACAAAACTCTTCTTATGCAATTATATTTTTAACATTTATGTGTAAGTATCAACTTCATACTTCTTAGGAGTTTGCTTGAGGAAAACAGGGAAATGTTCATGTAGTTATCTACTTATCACCTAGAAAAAATCACGATTGTATCATATTTAAATTCTGTGGCACATAAGATTTAAATTTAGCAAATGTAGCTAGGAAACATTAAATTTATTGGTATGAGCCCTATTCATTTAAGTTTATTGTTTCTTTAACAAAAACACCTTGTAATTTGTTTAACAGTCAGAAGTTGCTAGGTGGCAGTTAAAAAATTAAAAGGTAAAAAGCCTATTTTTTCTTTTGTAGGGGGGGTGATAAATTTCATCTCTCTCTCTCCCCCTCCCCTGCAAAGAAATGGGTATTGCAGAAGGGTTACACGTGATCTATTGTCCTAAATAAGTAGTTATCTCTCTGGGGAGCTAGCTGACTGACAGATAAGTGGATTAAGCCAGAAATACCACATCAACTAAAGTCGCCCTGCAATACTTAGGCAGGTGGCGATTAGCTTAATAATTGTTATTTTACCTCTCAAAAGTGCACCTGAGTAAAGTAATCCTTAAGCTTCTGATACCAGAAGCCAGGCATCAGCACAGACATCTTTTCTGCGCTTCCAGTCCCTGTCACCCTTCAGAGGCATTGCACTGGCCCAAATGTATCTGAAAGAGACTGACGGCGCAGGCGTGCAGGCTGCACTAAAATGGCCATCAGTCTCAGAATGTTACTGATAACTTTACTCCGGGGCACTTTTAAGAGGTAAAATAATGATTATTAAGCTAGTCACCACCTGCCTAAGTATTGCAGGGCGACTTGATGTGATAGTTCCACTTTAAGTGGAATTTTACAGAATTGGTGCTCACTACACATTGCCAGATACAATTGCCACAGCATCAAACTTTAGTGCATCTCTCCCTTGGTCTCCATTGCTGTGCTTCAAGTAGACCATGGATGGTGCCTGCACTTACCTGCTTTCCTTTCACCAGGAAAGGAAAGCAGGTACGTGCAGACACCATCTGTTTAGCAAACAAGACCACAGATGAGTGATGAGTAGGACTGACTATGTGGCTTAGCAGGAAAAGCCCTTGTGAAATGCCCTTTTAAGGACAGAGGCATGAACATCACAAGCAGGAACCAGAGACATTTTTTTCTGGCCCATAGCTCTTCCAACAAGATATTGGAGAGTCCCTCTTTGGATGCAGGAGGTGGAGGGGCAGAATGCACATATTTTGAGGTTGCTGCAATTTAATGTTGACAAGTCATCTGATTTTGATTGATACCGTGGAGTAGGTTACACAATTTCCCCACTGCTGTAACAATTTTTAGGACTGCCGTCCTACTTTGGAATGTGGAAAAGAGTAAAAAGGTGTACTCCTAACAGTAAGGGATCTTGTGTTAATGCTGGTAGTCCATTAGAAGCCTGAGGAACCTATGTTGGCCTAGGTTAAATAGAGATTCTGAAAAATGGTCCTTTCCATACTGTGAATGGGTATCTTCTTCGTATGCTTTGCTTTCTGTAGTATTTCTTCTTTTTGTTGAAAATAGTGTAAGCAGCATATGACCTCTTGGGCCACTGCAGCTTTAGATATCTGAGGACCCTGTCTATGTGGATGTCTGCTGGGTCATCCAGTTGTAGTAGGTCTGCAAAGTGGGCCTGCAAAATGCCAGATTGAAAACCTCCTCTGACAGACTTGTAATTCACACAGAGCAGCACTGTACTGTGATCTTTATAGGTGCATGGTGAGCAAAGGGTCAAAGTGGGTTCTTTAGTGGGAAAAGTCATGAGGGTGGGTACCGTTATCACCAGTTTCTGTGGTGTGTGACTGGGAGAAGATTCAGTGTGAGGTCAGCTTCTTGTACCACCAAATCACCACAGGTTTCAATAATACCTAGATCAACAATGTAGCGGTTTCAGAGATGGCTCATTTTAATTGCCTGACCCGGTTCACATTGCAAGTGTGTTGGAGGGCTCAGGGGGCTTCGGGCACTGTTGGGGTACTTTTTCTGGGAAAACTACATTTCTCATGAGCGCTTGCTTCGCGCACTCGTTTCTGATTGGCTCCTGCCACGGCAGCCATTTTGTGAGCTTTACAGAACGAGTATCCTATGCAGGGCTTGGACTCTTCTTCTCTCCTCTGCAGATTAACCCTTCGCCTGCCAGATAAGTGTATTTTAGCGATTTTTGGGGTGACATTTTAATCTTACACACTGTAAATTGGGTGATTAATTATTCTGAACGTTGTTGACACTGTGAAAATGTCTACTCCGTTGGAGCTTGGGGCCAGGCCTAAGACTTAGGACGCTGGGGTCTCTGTATCACCCATTGCGCATTGCTCCTCTTATCATACAGGGTTGCCTAGAGAATTCTCAGGTCATTTATGACCAGCATGTTCTGATGTCCCTGAGTCTATCCCAGGAACCTCCAGCCATGCATTAGAGCCAGTTTGGGTGCAAGAGTTCAAGGCTGCTACCAGAGACCTCAGGTCTACATTGCAACTCTTTCCATTCCAGTTACAGGGGGTCTTCCATTCCTGGCAGACCCCTTCCTCAGTCACATCTTCCCTGTCCAAACTGCAAGGATTACCTGATGTTTCAGATTCCTCTGAAGAGGAACTGTTGGCGGATTCAGATGTTGAGGAATGTTTTGCTGTGGGCTCCTCTCAATTTTTTGGGATCCTTTTGAGGTTGATCCAGAACCCTCAGCTGAGGGCCTGATCAGGGCCGTCTTAAACACGCTAAACATTCCTCCAGTTCCTCAGATCCCTCTGATGTTTTCCAGCAGCCTATAAAGCCCCATTCTTGTTTTCCACCTAACCCCACTCTGGACCGCCTAGTGGCTGATGAGTGGAAATCTCCAGACAGAAAGCCTTCTGTCTCCAAGAAGTTTGCTAAGCTTTACTCCTTTTCTGAGGTGGCGCTTGCTCAATGGGTACATCCCTCTAAGGTGGAAGCTCCTTTCTCAAGGCTATCTGAGTCTACTGCCTTACCAGTTTCTGATGCATCCTCTCTGAAGGACTGGACTGACAAGAAGCTTGAGGTTTCCCTCAAGTCCATTTTTGCCACTGCTGGTACTGCCATGCATCCAGCATTCGCTGCAGCATGGGTGAACCAGGCCATTGCACTATGTTTCTGCTGCCTTATTTGATGCTATCCGTCTGGTGGCAAGGGTTTCCACCATGTCTGTGGTTTCCAGACGGGCTCTTTGACTCAAGATCTGGGTTGCTGACACCGCTTCTAAGAAAGCCTTGCTGTCCTTGCCCTTTCAGGGTACATCCTTATTTGGGCCAGATCTTAAGGCTCTGATTAGTGAGGCCACTGGGGGTAAGAGTACTCATCTTCCCTTGGTCCCCAGGAAGAAACCTCCTCTCGAGCGTAACCGTTTTTTTTGTCGCTTTCAGACTGAGACACGTCCGGCGAACCAGGCGGTTCCCTCAGCTCCACGTGCCTCCTCCAAGCCCAAACAGTAATGGAAGCCCAAGGTATCCTCCAAACCCAAGGCTTCCAAGACTTCTCCGGCATGACTCCCCATTCAGCTGTAGGTGGTCGTCTTCATCACTATCACAGCATTTGGGAGGATTCAGTGGTGGACCCGTGGGTTTTACAAGTAGTGGCGGAAGGGTACAGGATCCCTTTCGCCTCTCTCTTCTCTCCTTTTGCGTTTTTCCCTCTCATAAGCCCCAGGGTGTGGAAAAAAGCCGTCTCTTCTACGACGCTATCCAGTCTCTTCTGGACAAGGATGTTCTTGAATCTGTTCCAGTTCAGGACAGAGGTACGGGTTTTTAGTCAAACCTCTTCGTAGTGTCCAAGAAGGATGGTGGTTGTCGTCCAATTTTGGACTTGAAGGATCTCAATTCCTTTGTGATCCGGTCTCATTATGTAACGGTTTGTTTGACTCACAGACACAGTGGTTAGGATAAAAACACAGTTTTATTGAATAAAACAATACAGTAAGAACCCTCACAGGTCCTGTAGTATACAACAGTATAGTACAGACACACGACAGATAAATTATTCAATGCCCAAACAGGTCCAGTATAACATGAAGGTACAGACAGTATATACTGACACAGGTCAGGCAAGAGAAGTAGGTTCCCAGGATTCCGGTACTGCAGGAGTTAAAGTTCATCAATGATGGTAAACATTCCCATGTGTGAAGGTACTGGAATGATACTTTAACAAGCCAAGGTCAGCAAACATACTTGAACTGCCAGAGCTCAACAGAGGTAGAATGGAGGCACACACTTGCAAACGGTATGACAGTAACGGAGGACTAAACCGGAGGCGCTCTGCCGGAGCAGTAACTAAGACAACGCTGGAAACCTGCCGGAGCAGTAGCAGAGGACAAGCCAATGGCACTTTACCGGAGCAGTCACGGAGGCACTCACTTGCAACCGGTATGACAGTAACGGAGGACTAGGCCAGAGGCGTTCTGCCAGAGCAGTAACTGAGACAACACTGGCAACCTGCTGGAGCAGTAGCGGAGCACAAGCCAATGGCACTTTACCGGAGCAATCACGGAGGCACACACTTGCAACCGTTATGACATTAACGGAGAACTAGGCCAGAGGCGCTCTGCCGGAGTAGTAACTGAGACATCACTGGCAACCTGCCGGAGCAGTAGCGGAGGACAAGCCAATGGCACTTTACCGGAGCAATCACGGAGGCACACACTTGCAACCGGTATGACAGTAACGGAGGACTAGGCCAGAGGCGCTCTGCCGGAACAGTAACTGAGACAACACTGGCAACCTGCCGGAGCAGTAGCAGAGGACAAGCCAACGGTAACCGGATTGTCAGAGGACTAAGAATAACGCCGAGGTGACAAGGACAAAGGAAACAGGAACGTCGATCAAGCCGGGTCGGTGCACAGGAACAGGAATATCAGCCAGGCTGGGTCAGAACACAGGAGCAGGAACATCAGCCGGTCCGAGTTGGCACACAGAAGCAGGAACATCAGCCAGGCCGGGTCGATACACAGGAGCAGGAAATGAAGAGTAGTCAGGCAATCCGGGTCGGTACACAGGAGCAGGAACTGAAGAGTAGTCAGGCAATCCGGGTCGGTACACAGGAGCAGGAACTGAAGAGTAGTCAGGCAGGCCAAGTCAATACACTGGGAACACTGAGCAGTTAGTTAGCACTGGTACAGTAACACCACAAAAGGGCACCGTGTGGGTGCAGGAGCCCAGTATATAAAGGCCATACTGGGCGGGCTCAACACAGGGCAACCACAGAATAACTGCACAGAATAACTGCACAGAATAACTGACAGAAAAACAAAAACAAGGGAGCACGGGCACCGTGATGCATTATCACCAGGAGTCCCTGAGGATGGTGATTGCTGCTATGGTTACGGGGGAATTTATTGCTTCTCTGAACCTTTAGGGCACGTATTTACATATCGCCATTCATCCAGAGAGCCGACAGTATCTCAGATTTGCCTGCGACCAAGGGCATTTTCAGTTCTCAGCTCTTCCCTTTGGTCTGACTACAGCTCCTCAGGTCTTCAACCGTGTCCTGGGAGCCGTAGTGTCCATCCTCCACTGGGATGGCATCAGAGTTACTTCATACATGGACGACCTGCTTCTGAAAGCCCCCTCTGCGGAACTTCTTCGCCAGCAGGTTCAGGACTGCATTCACGCTCTTACCCATCATGGGTGGATCATCAACTTGGACAAGTCGGATCTTGTCCCGTCCCAGGGTCTTGTCTTCCTGGGCCTTCTCTTCGACACTCAGTGGAGCATGGTGTTTATCACGGAAGAAGTGGCTCACCAGATTGCACACAGGGTTTTGGCTGTTCTAGCTCAAGATCCAGTTCTAGCCAAGAAGCTATCCTCTCTGGTGGGGAAATTCATCTCCACCATGGAAGCAGTCCCCTTTGCCATGGCTCACACCAGGGTGCTCCAGCGGTTTGTGATCCAGGTATGCAAGGGTCAGCTGGACCTTCTGAAGATGTCAGTATCCCTCCCTCTTCATGTGGAACTGAGTTTGTCGTGGTGGCTCGACAGCTCCAATCTCCTGAAGGGCAAGACCTTCCTGATGTCCTTCTGGACCATGGTGACGACGGATGCCAGCCTCTCGGGCTGGGGAGCGGTCCTGGGTTGACTGAGTGCTCAGGGATGGTGGTCTCTGGAGGAATCTCTCCTTCCCATCAATGTATTGGAACTTCAGATGATATTTCATGCCCTTCGTCACTGGATGCCCCAGCTGGAAGAATGCCCAGTCCGGGTTTAGTCCGACAACGCCACGGCTGTGGCTTACATCAACAAGCAGGGCAGAACAAGAAGTCTCGCCGCTTGGTTAGAGGTCAAGGCTATTTTGTACTGGGCAGAAGAACACGTTCCTGCCATATCCGCAGTGCATCTTCCAGGCATAGACAACATCATGGTGGACTTCCTCAGTTGACACACAGTGGACAGAGGAGAGTGGGAACTGCATCCAGAGGTGTTCAACCTCATTGTTCAGAAGTGGGATCTTCCTTGCATCGACCTGATGGTGACAAGACACAACCGGAAGGTTCCAAGGTTCTGCTCTCACTGGATGGATCCTCTAGCTTTGGCAATGGATGCCATGTCCATTTCTTGGTTATTTCCTCTGGCTTACATCTTCTGTCCCCTTCCTATGTTGCACAGGGTGTTACAGAAATTGAGACTGGAGCGATGTCCAGTCATTCTGGTTGCTCCGTACTGGCCTCAACAAGTTTGGTTTCCGGAGCTTCTGGATCTGTCAGTGGTGGAGCCATTCTGACTCCCCTCTCGTCTGGATCTTCTCCTCCAAGGTTACCTGTGGAAAGAGGACGTTCATCGTCTAGCTTTGACGGCTTGAAAATGTAATCCTCAATATTGACAAAGAAATGTTTTTCTTCTGGTGTGGTGGCTACCATGTTTAGTGCTCGGAAGCCAGTTTCCTCAAAGGCCTACCATTGTGTCTGGTCGACCTTTCTATCTTGGTGTGCCGATAGGGACTTGTCTCAGGAATTTGATCTGCCCACGGTCCTGGCCTTCGTGCAGGATGGTGTGGATAAGGGCCTCAGTTTGAGTTCCCTTAAGGTTCAGACATCTGTTCTCTCTGTTTTCTTTCAGAGGCGTATTGCTATCCTTCCTGATGTCAAGATGTTTTTCCAGGGCGTTGCTCATACTCGCCCTGCCTTTAAGGCTCCTGCTCCTCAGTGGGATCTTAATCTGGTTCTGGGTATTCTTCAGCACCCTCCCTTGGCTACTATTCCTTTAAGCCTACTGACGTGGAAAATGGCCTTTCTCCTGGCAATCGTGTGTGTTCGCCGTGTTGCGGAGTTGCATGCTCTGTCCTGTAGACCACCATTTTTGGTGTTTCACAAGGACAAGGTGGTGCTTCGCACCTCTCAGGAGTTCCTCCCCAAGATGGTTTCAGAGTTCCACATCAATCAGGAGAGTGTGGTGCCCTCTTTCTGCCCTGAACCCACCCCTGACAAAGAGAGGGATCTACACTTTTTAGAAGTGGTGCGTTGTCTCAAGTTTTATATACATCGCACTGAGTCTATCAAGCAATCCGACGCAACGTTCATCATTCCTGAGGGTCCCAGGGCAGGAAGACCTGCATCCAAAGTGACTATTGCTTCTTAGATCGAGTCCACTATTTGTAAGGCTTATGAGCTGAGGAAGGAGCCTGTCCCTTACAGGGTCACGGCTCATTCTACTCAATCTATTGGGGCCTCTTGGGCTTACAAGAATCAGGCCTCTGCTGATCACTTGTGCAAGACTGCAACTTGGTCGTCTGTGCACACCTTTTCGAAGCACTACCGTGTTGATGTGTTGGAATTGGCTGATGCCAGCTTGGTGAGGAAAATCCTGGAGGCAGTTTTGCCTGTCTAGGATTTTCTTTTGTTCCTGGTGCTTCCTTCACCTTTGAGCCCCGTTGGCTCTAGTTCAGTGTGCTGTGTAACAGTTGGGGTGTTGTTACCACTGTTCTGTGTCCGTTGACACTTCATTGTTGTTGGGCTATCTCTGATCTGACTCGCTGGTGACTTTGGGGGCCTTGCACCTGGTCCTTTCCTTACTTCCCAACTCTGGGAAACTCAATGGTTGGACTTCCCAAAGTTACCAGTAACTTGTATTGGACGACAGAGAAAATAGGATTTTAGTCTTACCTGTTAAATCCTTTTCTCTTAGTCCATACAGGTTACTGGTCTCCCATCCTGTCAAGAGACCATGCTTGGTTCTCCTGTGGCAGACCATGGGAGTCCTTCGGGGTCACGCTCACAGGAGTCTTCTTTCCTTCCACTGTCTAGTCATAGTTAGTAACTCAAATCTTTCTGGAGCTGGTTGGCTAGCTGCAGCCAAGGAGGGAAGGTAGGCTTCTCCCCCTGCAGTAATTTCTAGAATTGTTCCTGCCTACTTAAAGGGGCGGATCGCCTACCCAAAGTTACCAGTAACCTGTATGGACTAAGAGAAAATGATTTAACAGGTAAGACTAAAATCCTGTTTTCACTTGAGACCCCTCCTCCAGAATCATACAGCTGCTCATGTTGACCACCAGGTTCCACACAAAATGATCGCCTCAATGCACCCAAAAATGAGAAAAAAAATGCAGTGCAAGTAGACAAACTTGACACTCAGAGAGCTGTAAATATTGATTCACAGAGGGTGGTTAGAAGAAACAACTTTCTAAGCATGCTGAATATATCAAAAAAGATTTCTTTCAACATTTTTTGCATTTGCGTGTTTAACCCTTTGAGTGTCATAGGGGTACACAACGCATTGCTTTGCAATGAGTTGCGTACCTCTCTGGCACTCAAAGGGTTAACACTTCAAACAAATGCATATATAAAAACATCCAATCTACAAATATATTTATGCTCTAACCACCCTCTGTGGTTTATTACTAGGATTAATGCTGTGGATACTGACAATTACTAGCCGAGATCTGAGAGTTTGCTACTTGGTTTATTACTACAATTAACCCTGTGGATACTGGCAACTACTAGCTGAGACCTGAGAGTTTGCTGCTTGATCAGGGATTATTATGCTCTGGACAAAACAAACAGCTCCCCATCAATACAAAAAGTGCTGAGTTTGAGGTTAAGGCTTATTTTGTGGAGCCTTCTTTGCCCAAAGTACAGATATCTTGAATTTCTGGGATAACAAGAGTGCTGAGTGACCTACTTTGTCCCTGATAGCCTAGGAGTTGCTTTCTTGCCCCCAACCAATGTCCAGAGTGAGCGGGTATTTTCCATAACAGGAAATATACTTAGCTCCCAGCGCTCTCAATTGACCCCCAGCTCATGGAGAAAATCAGAAAAAGCAGGAGGGGCGCTCCTAGTGTAACACAGCAAGGTAAGGATAACCGTCACCAGATCACCACTGCACTTACAATGTAAACAACCACTATGAGTGGTCAACAGGACAGGTGAAGGGTTCAAGACTGCCCTCACTCAGTCAATCCAAATAGATCAGGAAGCAGCTCTCCAGCAGAAAAGACCTCTCAAAAGATCCTTAAACAGAACAAAAAATGACAACCACCAGGAAGGGTGCAATCCTCCAATAATATAAACAAAAAACAAATAAAAATAAAAATAATGCTCACTTATTGGACTCAGCCGGCCTATAATAATAGAACCGGTCAGTATAGCGTGCAGGGAGTAAACTATGCGCCCTGCTCGGAGTTCCACCTCCACATGTCCCTTTATCTCTAATAGAGTGGATACCTTTAAATCTAACTATAGTGGTGAAAGTTTCAACATAGGTACTTTTATGAATTGTGGAACATAAAATTTAGTGCATCTTATAGATTATCGGTGCGGGTTGCAGTACGTTGGGAGAACCACACAAACGTTGCGTGAAAGATTTGGTCAACATAGGCGTAATGTGAAGCGTGGGTTCTCTCAGCATAGTGTATCCCGATATTGCATGTTAATGCATAATTGTGACCCTAGGAGTTTAAAAGTGACTCCTATAGAATCGGTAGGTACAAGAGCTGGTCTCAATAGATTAAATCATAGAGAGGCGTATTGGATCTTTTGATTACAAACCATGACTCTGTGTGGTTTGCATGAAAGCACTGAAAATGTTTATTAATTATTTTTTGACATTATTATTATTAATCTATTCATGGAAGGTGTTTGAAGTATTTCTGCATTTTTTTATCCAGTTTTTTATGGATTTGTTTTTATTTTTCCTTTTTCACTATATTTATATATTTAATTAATCACATTATTATTGTTTATTTCATTCCTTATTTTATCTCATTTATTATTTATTATTATTTTTATTTCTATTATTAATATTTATATTATATATATATATATGTATATATTTCTTTTTGGTTATTTGTGGATCCGCTTGTAATGTGCATATACTGAGTGTATGTATCCCTAGCCCGTTATTCTTATGGCCCTGGAAGATTGATAGTTTCCATTTATGGAAGCCCTTTTTGCCTTCATATTGCTGCAGAGCGCATGTGTGTGTGTGTGTGTTTTTTTTTTTTGATGCGCACGCATTATGTATCATCTTTCTCTTGTGTCTTACGTCTATGTGTATTTTTAAACCCGAAACGCTAAACGTGCTGTAGTCATACAAGACGTCATTATCACGGTGCCCGTGCTTTCGCTGGCGACATTGTTATGTCTAACTACTTCCTCATTCTCTCTTACTGGCTACCGTGGATTGTCTCCACCCAGTCCTATCCTTTTTATACTGAGCGCTATCACTTCAGCGCTGCCCTTTTGTGGTGTACCAGTTGCCAGTACTTATTCTGTTTTTTCGTGTGAATCCTGTGTATGACCCGGACTGCCTGACTATTCTGCCTGATCTACGTTCCTGCTCCGTGTACCGACCCGGCTCGACTGACATTTCTGCTCTGTGTACCGACTCGGATTGGCTGACGTTCCTGCTCTGTGTACCGACTTGGATTGGCTGACGTTCCTGCTCTGTGTTCCAAACCGTCTTGGCTGACGTTCCTGCTCCGTGTACTGACCCGGCTCGACTGATGTTCCTGCTCTGTGTACCAACTCGGATTGGCTGACGTTCCCGCTCTGCGTACCGAACTGGCTTGGCTGACGTTCCTGCTCTGTGTACCTCCCAGTACCATTCTCCCTGTTGCCTGCCATTCGGAGGTCCTTCCTCCGTACCGTTGCTGTTCCTGACAGTCACTGTTGACTGCTATTTGGAGGTCCTTCCTACATACCGTTGCTGTCCCTGACAGTCACTGCTGCCTCCATCCATCTTGTGTAGCACTGCTTCATGACCCTGCGATTATATCTCGCGCTGTTATCCTTTCAGTACGGTGTTAGTTGTTGTATTGCACCCGGTATGCATGACCTGCTTGTTACACTTACCGAGGTTGGGTGGCTACTGGGCGCCTTGGTTAGTCTCTGGTTCTAGGACATACGGTCCAGGTCTGAGCGTCCATTTCCTTTACGGTTTGATGCTACAGCTACCATACTGTGATGTGGGGCCTCCTTTCAGTCACCTACGGGTGATCTACCTATTGGGCTCACTCCCTGCGTAGGGAGCCTTCGTTGTTTGTGGCACTACTAGAGCCTGTTGGCGTTCCTGGTCTGTAGTATCAGTGCCCTCTGTGTTACAGCTTCACACAAACTCTGACCTGACCTGTGCCAGTATTGTACCTTTGTTACTTGCTTGGCCTGTGTGGGCTACTACAATCCTTGTGACCTGACCTTTGTCAGCATCTATACCTCTGTATATACTGGACCTGTCTGGGATACTATTCATTTCTGTAGCCTGACCTGTGTCAGTATTGTATATTGTATGTAGTGGACCTGAGCGGGTCACATGATCATTGCATTATTAATAAAACTGTGTTTTACCAAACCTTCTGTGTCTGAGTGTCTGATAAACCATAACAGTACGAAAGAGCCATGACCTCAGACGGTACAGGTGAGGGTAATGCACAAAATATCCATTGGAAGATGGATTTACATGAGCAGCGTATGGATCAGTTGGCACTGGCTGTACAAACGATATTGGAACGTACCGCTCATTTGGACAAACCAGTACAAGTCCCGGTGGTCTCCCCCACTATGACACCGGGAGCTCAATCCCTGACTCTGGGAGGCTCTAACAGAGGTTTAACCTCTACCGCTCCACTACAACTAAGATATGATGGCGAACCCATCCTGTGTAGAGGGATTATTAACCAGTTGGAGATCTTCTTATCTCCACAAGCCTTTCCTAGTGACCTAAGTAAGGTGGGCTTTATGATTTCATTACTGATGGGCAGAGCATTGGCTTGGGCTAACCCCTTGTGGGAATCATCCAAACCATGTACCAAGAATTTCAATGAGTTGTTGCGTACATTTCGTAGAGTGTTTGAGATCCCAGGATGAGCCGCCTCTGCTGCCAAAAGATTGATGGAGATCCAACAGGGGTCCCGTACGGTTGCGGATTATGCCATCGAATTCCGTACATTGGCAGCAGAGGTAGGCTGGAACAATGAGGCTCTGGTGGCAGCATTCGCACAGGGACTTAATGACCGCATTAAAGACGAAAAGGCAGCTAGAGACTTACCGAGCGAATTGGATGAATTCATTGAGTTTTCCATTCTGATTGATTCCCGCATTAGGGAGTGTATCGCGGCCAAGGACCGTAAGCAGTGAGCCAGAAATTTTGGGCAGGCAAGTGAAAGTTTCCCACCCATGCCTCCCTCACCTCCCATGCCTCCTGAGCATAAACAGGAGAATTGTGAACCGATGCAGTTAGAATTCACCAAACTGACTAAGGAGGAACGAGCCCATCGGCTCGACAGGCTTATATTGTGGTCAAGCTGGGCATTTATTGCGCATCTGTCCTATACGTCCTGTAAACGAACGCACCTAGGTTACCTTAGGGGACAGGTCCTAGGTGGCGTTAAGCAGTCCCCAGACTCTGTGAATCAAAAACCCACGGTACAGGCTGTAATCTCTTGGGCAGAACTCTCAGTGGAGGTTCTGGCTCTGGTGGACTCCGGTGCAGCCGGGTTTTTCATGGACAATTCTTTTGCCACAGTACACAAGATTCCGGTGGTTGAAAGGGAATCTCCATTGGCCATCGAAGCCATTAACGGTAGGCCGTTCGTTCTGGAACAAATTACTATGGAAACTATACCGGTGTCTCTTCATTTTGGGGCTCTCCACACAGAGAAGCAATGTTTCCAGATCATCCAGTTTCTTCACCATGCTGTCATTTTGGGGTTCCCTTGGTTACAATTGCACAACCCCAGGTTCGATTGGCAGAGATGTGAAATCACGACATGGTCTGACTTTTGTATTAAAAATTGTATTTCTCAACCCACTAGGATTATGTGTACTTCTCCCTCCGTGCCCGCTGAATATCAACAATTTAGCAATGTTTTCAGTAAGGGAGAGGCTAGTGCCTTGCGCTATTGATTTGCCCCCTGGTGCCGTTCCTCCTCGGGGTCGCACGTCTTGCGAGGAGAATAGGGCCATGGAGGAGTATATCTCAGATGCCCTGAAGAGGGGCATCATCAGGAAGTCATCCTCGCCCGCGGGGGCTGGTTTCTTCTTTGTAAAAAAGAAAAGTGGCGAGTTACGACCATGTATTGATTACCGAGGTCTTAATAAACTTATGTCCAAGAACGCCTACCCTATTCCACTCATCACAGAGCTTTTTGACTGGTTGAAAGGCTCCTCCATTTTCACCATGTTAGATTTACAGGCTGCTTATAATTTGATCAGGATCAGAGCCGGATGATGAGTGGAAAATGCCGTTCAATACCCAATCTGGACATTATAAGTACCTGGTGATGCCATTTGGGCTAAGTAATACCCCCGCAGTGTTCCAAGAGTTTATAAATGACATTCTCCGTGACATGTTATAGTCTTGTGTGGTTGTTTATCTTGGCTATATACTTATTAATTCGTCCAATTTGTCGCAACACATCAAGGATGTGTCCGCAGTATTGCTCAGATTGCGTGAAAACAAATTATACTGCAAGATTTAGAAATGCGAATTCCACAAGTCTATGGTCCCATTCTTGGGCTTTGTGATATCTAAAGACAGCATTGCCATGGATAAGGATAAGCTCGCAGCCGTTCTGCAATGGCCACGCCCTTCGGGGCTCAAGTCTATCCAACGTTTTCTTGGCTTTGCCAATTATTATAGAAAATTTATCAGAGACTTTTCCTTGATTGTGAAGCCACTTTCCGATCTTACGCACAAGGATGCTAATCCTTCCCAATGGTCTGAGGAAGCTGAACAAGAATTTGTAACGTTGAAATCCGCTTTTGTGACTGCTCCTGTATTGTCCCACCCTAATCCCTCTCTCCCTTTCACCTTGGAGGTTGATGCCTCGGAAACTGGGGTAGGGGAAGTACTTTCCCAGTGCTTAGATCCAGGCAGCACCCTCAGACCATGTGGTTTTTTTCTCTAAAAAGTTGACTACTGCCCAGAGTCACTATGAAATTGGGGACAGAGAACTCTTGGCAATCATTCTGGCCCTTAAAGAATGGCAACACTTACTGAAAGATACAAGGGCTCCGGTGTTAATCCTGACTGACCACAAGAATCTGACGTACCTTTCTGAGGCCAAGAGACTGTCCTCTTGACAGGCCATATGGGCCTTATTCCTGTCTCGTTTTAATTTCATTGTTTCTTACCTACCTGGATCTAAGACTGTTGGGGCTGATATCCTTTCCAGACAATTTAGTCCAGAGATTGAGAAGTATGAGTTTCCTGCACCCATTATTCAGCCTGATCATATTTTGGCTACCCTAAGGACCAGCATCACCTCACCTCTGGGGGAGGAAATCCTGGCTACCCAAACGGCCGCGCCCACTGACACTTCAGTGGGGAAATGTTTTGTAGCAGAGCCTTATCGTACATGCTTACTAGAAACATACCATGCATCCCGGGCAGCTGGGCATGTAGGTAGGGACCAATTGATTTGGTCCCTCTCATAGTTGTTCTGGTGGCTTTCCTTACGTGCTGACTGTACTGCCATCACGGCAGCATGCCCTACTTGTGCGTGTGCCAAGTCCCCTAGACACCTCCCAGTTGGGTTGCTTCAACTGGTACCTAACGGTGAGCGTCATTGGTCCCACATATCGATTGATTTCCTGGGAGAATTGCCAGTGTCTAAGGGGTATTCATTTATTCTGATGGTGGTCGATAGATTTTCTAAGATGGCCCACTTTGTGCCTCTTCCTGGCCTTCCCTCTGCCCAGGAGTTGGCCATTATATTCGCAAGGGAGGTATTTCGGTTGCATGGTGTACCCAGGGTGCTGGTGTCGGACCGTGGGAGCCAATTCGTATCTCGGTTTTGGAGGGCCTTTTGTGGTAAGATAGGCATACAATTATCCTTTTCCTCTGCCTACCATCCCCACACTAATGGGGCCACAGAGCGTGCCAACCGGGGATTGGAAGAATTCCTATGCTGTTTCGTGTCCGATCATCATGACAATTGGGCTGACCTGTTGCCGTGGGCAGAGTTTGCCAGGAACTGTGCGGTTAATTCCTCATCCGGGAGCTCCCCATTTCTCGTCAACTATGGGTTCCAACCATGTTTGCTCCCGGAATAATTTCAGACGCAGCAGATTCTGGCTCTGGATTAGCACATCAGGCAGCTCCGCTCCACATGGGCACAGGTACAGAGGACCCTCAGTAATTTGTTTCAGCGCTATCAGCATCACGCTAATCGCAGAAGGTTGCCTGTGGTCTCCTTCCAGGTTGGGGATAGGGTATGGCTATCGTCTAGGAACCTTAACTTGCAAATCCCATGTAATAAATTGGATCCATGGTTTGTCGGTCCCTTTAAAGTCCTCCGTAAGGTTAACCCAGTTACCTACACCCTGGATCTCCCAGTACCCATGCGGATCCATAATGTATTCCACGTATCCCTGTTAAAGCCGTTGGTATGCAACCGTTATACAACCACTCCTGTGGTCCCCGGTCCTATTCAGGTGCAAGGCCAGGACAAGTACGAAGTTCAAAGTATCATTGGTTCACGAAGGATTAGAGGAAGGTTACAATATCTTGTGCATTGGAAGGGCTATGGTCCAGAGGAGCGCTCCTGGGTAAACATGAATGACCTTCACGCTCCTGCTTTGCTGCACAGATTCCATGCTAAATACCCACAGGCACCAGGTCCTTCTCCGCTAGGAGGGGGTCTTTGAGGGTGAGGTACTATCACGGTGCCCGTGCTTTCGCTGATGACATTATGTCTAACTACGTCCTCATTCTCTCTTATTGGCTACCGTGGATTGTCTCCGCCCAGTCCTAGCCTTTTTATACTGAGCACTGTCACTTCAGCGCTGCCCTTTCGTGGTGTACCAGTTGCCAGTGCTTGTTCTGTTTATTCGTGTGAATCCTGTGTATGACCCGGACTGCCTGACTATTCTGCCTGATCTACGTTCCTGCTCCATGTACCGACCTGGCTCGACTGACGTTCCTGCTCTGTGTACCGACTCAGATTGGCTGACGTTCCTGCCCTGTGTACCGACCCGGCTCGACTGACGTTCCTGCTCTGTGTACCGACTCAGATTGGCTGAGGTTCCTGCTCTGTGTACCAAACCGGCTTGGCTGACGTTCCTGCTCTGTGTACCTCCCGGTACCATTCTCCCTGTTGCCTGCCATTCGGAGGTCCTTCCTCCATACCGTTGCTGTCCCTGACAGTCACTGCTGCCTCCATCCATCTTGTGTAGCACTGCTTCATGACCCTGCGATTATATCTTGCACTGTTATCCTTTCACTACGGTGTTAGGTGTTGTATTGCACCCGGTACGCTTGACTTGCTTGTTACACTTACCAAGGTTGGGTGGCTACTGGGTGCCTCGGTTAGCCTCTGGTTCTAGGACATACGGTCCAGGTCTGAGCGTCTGTTTCCTTTACAGTTTGGTGCTACAGCGCGTCAGGGTCACAGCGCTGCTCTGTCATCTGGGAGTTTCCCGTGACTCTCTGTTGTCGGTACCGGTTGTTCTCATTACACTTCAATCCGCATTTGTTGCCTATATACCCTTTAGTCTGTAGCCTTCCCCAGGTATTGGTATTGTCCTCTAGCCTGCCCCAGGTATTGGTATTGTCCACTAGTCTCCTGTTCCGAGCTTACGTTACTCTGTTGCCTAGTCTCTACTGTACTGTGACATGGGGCCTCCTTTCAGTCACCTATGGGCGATCTACCTATTGGGCTTACTCCCTGCGTAGGGAGCCCCAGTTGTTTGTGGCACTCCTAGAGCCTGTTGGCATTCCTAGTCTGTAGTATCAGTGCCCTCTGTGTTACAGCTTCACACGAACTCTGACCTGACCTGTGCCAGTATTGTACCTTTGTTACTTGCTGGGCCTGAGTGGGTTGTTGTGCTCCTTGTAACCTGACCTGTGCCAGTATAGTACCTTGGGTACCTGCTGGGCCTGAGTGGGCTACTACAATCCTTGTGACCTGACCTGTGTCAGCATCTATACCTCTGTGTATACTGGACCTGTCTGGGATACTATTCATTTCTGTAGCGTGACCTGTGTCAGTATTGTATATTGCATATACTGGACCCGAGAGGGTCACATGATCATTGCATTATTAATAAAACTGTGTTTTACCAAACCTTCTGTGTCTGAGTGTCTGATAAACTGTAACAGTCATTTACATCAGATGTTTAATTTTACTTCCGTGTCTTTACACATGATTTTGTTCCTTATTTGCCGTACGCTCGTGTTGTTTACACAGGATGCGAGCTTGAGCTATGATTCATTTCTGGATTATAACGGATCTCGGTAATATAAAGGGGCCATTTCATAATGGGTGTGGTGATGCTTTTCTATTATTATATATACTTTTTTTATGCAATTACAGCCATTGCTCTTGATAAAGAAGCTGTATGCTTTGAATCGCAATGAGCGTTTTTCTGTCTTGAATTTATTGTTATATTGCATTTCTATATTGAATTGTTTTTAATGAACTTTTAGCTCATTAAATTTGTATTTTTATGCAAGCGGATCTTTTATTGCACTGGAGGTGGAACTCCGAGCAGAGCGGTTCTATTGTTGTAGGTTTGTTTTTTGTTTATATTATTGGAGGATTGCGCCCCTGCTGGTTGTCGTTTTTTTGTTCATGGAGCAAATGACTTTTTTAAAAGTCGAACATTGACTGAGCAGACACTGATAGTTGAACCTCTAATTGAGCTTTAACCATAAATTTTCTGAAAGTCGAAGGAGTCAAACACCAACTGGTGGGAACAGAGAACCAACTGATAATCTGACGAGTCGAACTCTGACTGAGCAGGAATGATGGATCAACTGATAGTCGAAGGAGTTGAACATCAACTGAGCAGAAACAGTGGGTCGACTGATAGAGGAGGAGTTGAACACCGTCTGAGCTGGAATGATGAACCAACTGAACTTAAGCAATGGATACAGATGGCCAGACAAGCAAAGTCAGCAACTGAAGGGAAAGAGAGGTACAGAATTGGCAGGCTGAAGAATAGTCAAATAGGAGAGCTTAGGTCGACAAGGAGTAATCACAGTAGCAGAATACCGGGGCTGTTCCGGCTTAACAAAAATTCTTTGCATATAATAAGCTGAAGCTAGTCAGAAGATATATACCTACAAAAGACTTAGGGCTAGATTTAAAGGCAGCCGTTAGTAAAAAAAAAAACGGGTGCGTTAAGTTTCATCTAGCAATTCAAAGATTCGCCTAATGAACAGCTAACGGCAGTTTGAGAATCCTTACAGCAGATAGACTTACGTACATTGAGACGCATAGAACAAGATTCCCCAGAGCCATTCAAAGGCTTGCGGTACTGTTAACAGCTGAAAAAAAGAGACACCTAACGGGAAACAGTTAAGACCCACTTTTCTTAGCCGTTAGACACTTAACGGTCAAAACAAAACACCCGTTACATAGGAAAATACACAAAATGCTTACCACACAAGCATGTAAATGGCAAAAATAACCCGTGCAATGCCAAAACAACACAAAAACATGGACAGACACCACAAATCACTCCACACACAACAACAAGCAACACCACAGGGACAAGGACCCCCAAAAAAACACCAACACAACATGGCACGGAACAATGGGGGTTATCACACGACACAGACACCTGCAAATACAAGCTCACCTGTGCAACATCAACATGCCATACACACGCAACCTGCACCCCACAACTACACACTATCACGGCGCCCATGATCAGGCGACATTCGGTCTATCTTGTGTTGCTACTGTCCTATTGGCTGCGCTGTACTGCTCCTCCCAGTGACAGCCTTCTTATACCCTGGGCTGTCACTTTGCTGTTGCCCTTTCGTGGTGTACCAGATGCCTAGCGCTAGTTTTGCTATTCTGATACCAGTGTATGACCCCGGACTGCCTGACCACGCCATTGTCTCCGTTCCTGATTCTGTGTACCGATTCGGATTGGCTGACGTTCCTGCTTCCTGTTCTGACCCGGCCTGGCTGACGTTCCTGCTACGTGTACCGACCCGGTGAGATCGACGTTCCTGCTCCATGTACCGACCCGAAGAGACTGACGTTCCTGTTCCGTGTACCGACCGGATTGGCTGACATTCCTGTACTGTGTACCGAATCGGCTTGGCGGTGGTTTCTGCTTCCTGTGCGCCCGGCTGGGCAAACCTCAGGCAGTCCCAGCTGCTTACTACTTGCACGGTTCTCTCAATATTGTGTCTCTTTGCTCCGGTACTCCGGTACCTTGCTCAATCCTGTCAGGTGGTTCAGAGTCTCAGTGTGCCAGTATTCTTTCACACTGTGCTGTGATCGCTTGGTCTTCACTTGTGTTCAGTTGGGCGCATCCCGTGGTTGCCGTTATCCAGACCTTTGCGATCATTAACCCCTTCGAGGGTGGTGCCTCGTTACCGACTTGCTACACCAGTGTGGTTTGGGTCCGTTACTCTGTGCGTACCAATTCCATAGGTCCGTTGGGCGCTTCCGGTTGCCATCCATTTTATCTAGACGCACATTAACCCTTTGTGGGTAGCAAGAGCATTGGTGTTGACAGCTCCGTAGGGCCTCCGGTTTGGCACGAGCTCTGACCAGCCTTGTGTAGTCCACGGTGGGCGTCCACCGTTGTATACCCATGCAGGTGCTCCTTGCCTGTCTGTCGTTGCAGTCCTGTCATTTTCGCCTCCTGCTGCCTTCGGCGACATTGGGCCTCCACTATTTCTGGCCACACAGCCAGTGGCTTCACTGTACATATCGGGCTCTCATACACTGTATCAAGATAATTACCTGACCTGTGTCAGTATTGTGTTTGTGTACCATACTGGACCCGTGTGGGTTAACCTGCTTGTAACCTGTCCTGTGTCAGTTTTACTGCTATTTACTGGACCCATGAGGGTTACATTATTCCTTGTGTGTTTCAATAAAACTGTGTTTTACTAACACCTACCGTGTCTGAGTGTACTGAACCGTAACACACACCCGCAAATGGCAGACACATACCAAGCACAACACACCACATCTTATAACACACACACACCTGCAAACACTTACCTGGACAAAAGCAACTTTCCATTGGTCAGCACTCACCTCATCACCACACCTACACAACACCCTATCAAGTACTTAAAGGGACAACTCACCACACTCACCTGTGGTTTGTTTTCCACTCAGGGAGGGAGAGATAGAGAGAGAGAGAGAGAGAGAGAGGTAGAGAGAGATAGAGAGCGCAATCAGTATGTTGGGTTACATATTGTTGCATAGACTGCGGAGAAGGCATGCAAGGGAGAGAGCTAGGGAACACCAGCAACCCCCAGGCACACCTGATCAACAGCCTTCACCTGTTGCAAGTGAGGAGGGACTGGCTCAGCAGCCACACAGGAGTCCATCCCCACTTGGAGGACAGCACCTGCCTGCAGATGCACAGCTGCAGCAACAGGATGCTCCACAGCAACAGGATGCTCCACAGCAGCAGAGGATGTATAGACGACCACCAAGGCCCAGGGTATACCGCCCAAGGGTCACCCTCTTTGGAATGATCGATGATGAGGTCATTCATCGCTACAGGTTGAGGCCTGACAGCATCATTGCCTTGTATGAGGTCATCAAGGATCAGGTGGATCCCATCTACATCCACAACCATGTCTTATCTGGCCTGCAAAAACTACTGTGTGCCATACACTTCATGGCAAGTGGGGCCTTCCAGTCCACTGAGGGTTACGCATCTGGCATGTCACAGGCCACATTCTCCAGGGTGCTGGCCCAGGTCTTGCCAGCCCTCAAAAGCAAGGCCAGTACTTATATACATTTCCCCACCACCGACATGGACTGGATAAACCTCAAACAGGCCTTTTACGCAAGGGGAGGCATGCCCGGGGTCATGGGTGCTATAGATTGCACCCATGTCCGTATTAAAGCCCCAGCACGTGATGCACAGCTATTCATCAACAGGAAAAACTTCCACTCCATGAACATGCAGATGGTGCGTGACAGCAATATGAGGATTATGAATGTCTGTGCAAAGTATCCTGGCAGCTCACATGATTCATACATTCTACAAAACTCCTCAGTCCACAGAGATTTCTACAATGGAACTTATATAGGGGGATGGCTTTTGGGTGAGTTCACAATACAAAATCACACCACATCCACAGGCGTACACACAACGCTGCTCAGCATGCTCCTGACCCACAACTAGTACGTCCACCACACAAAACATCATTCACACAACATGTGCTCCCTGTCTCACCATGTCACTCACATTACACAGGTGATGCTGGCTATGGCTGCAAGTCCTGGCTACTGACCCCTGTGGCCAATCCTCAAACACATGCCCAGGAACGGTACAACCAGACTCATGGTAGAACAAGGAATGCCACTGAGCGGACCTTTGGCCTCCTCAAGTCACGATTTCGATGTCTGGACCACTCGGGGGGAGCACTGTAGTATGCACCTGGAAAGGTGTACGACATAATTTTGGTGTGCGCAGTACTGCACAACATCGCAGTGGACACCAGGCTGCTGGATCACATCCAGGACCCCCCCATACCTGAAGTGCCCATGGACATCGGCCATGTTGAGGAGACCTTGAGAGGGGCGCAGATCAGAGACACGCTTATCACAGAACTCATTACCTGTGAGAATACAGGCATGCAAACAATTCATGCAAGTCCCCCATCAGTCCTGTGAATTGCTGCCAACACACTAACCACACTGCACATGATGTTCTGTCTCACCCCATAGGAACATTGACACAGCACTGCACTGGCAGCAGCATGGCCCCAAACATCAACCATACCATGGATGTGGCATATTGTGTGTTGGGATTCCAAAACCATCCTCCATTCTCCTCTCCACGTTGACATACAGACCCCAAGGATATGAAGCACACCCCCAGGAGAAACAAGGTACAACACATAACCCATGTTCATCACCTTACAGGGCTTGATTGACAGCAACTAACTTGATTTGCCATGATCATAGGCTGAGCAACCATGCTAGCCTTGTAGCGAAAGAGTATTATCCATTATCCGTCACATCAGGGGTTAAAGGGCCATTGGACTCAATATGTGACCTGTACTGTGCTAGAGCTGAGAAGAGCAGCAGAGGGGTGGATGTAGGTGGTATTGTCACACAACGCAGAGGTCATGAAACGTAGATCAGATTACCAGGGACTCCATGCTGACCTGTGAGTGTGCAGACATATGTGCCCCTGACATGAATACACACATCAACAAATATGTCCTAATAGTTCCATGGAACAAATGACATTGGGCTGCCACTGTCACTTTTACAGTGGCAGCCCAAATTCATTACCTCCATGGAGCTCTCAGAACACTTGTTGATGTGTGTATTCATGTCAGGGGCACATATCCATAGGGCTGGTGCATATGTCCTTAGTTCTCCACATAATTGGTTACAGATGAGTACACAATACATTACCAAACAATGGTTTGTGTACTCACCTGTAATTAAGAAAATTGAGGGGATTATAAAGTCGAAATTGTTGTTGCTTGATGATCAGTTCAGGTCTACTGCTCAAAATCCTGTCCTCTTGTCCCACAGGCATCCATAACATGATCCATCCTTGAACTGAAGATCTTCCATGTGACTGGATTGATGTCTTGACAACACCTTCATGAAGCTCACCCCTTGCTGTTTATGGTGATTTTGTTGGTGATGCAATGTTTGACCTGAGGATCACAGCAACCTCTACTGGAACATTCTCATATAGGACAGCAGGACAGCAGTGTTACTAAAGTAGTATGATTTCGTTTCAAAGTACATTTAGTGTTCTCATACAAGTGTTCAATGCATATAGGCAATACACACAGAAAACACATGTACGTTCTAATGTACTTTGAGACACAATAAAGATGAACCATCACTATTCAATCTGTGTCTGTATGAGGATATATTGGATTACACATATGTCAATGCGTAATCACACTCAGGATAGAGTATCCCCCATACATGGAAAGGCATCACCCACATCACAGGAGTCCACCACTTGTTTGCCAGTGAGTGGACTCTGTGATGTTATCACGGTGCCTGTGATTCTCTGTGTGACATTCCTACTTCCGGGTTTGTTTTTGGCTGTCTCTTATTGGTGCTAGCTGGCTCGCCTCTCCCAGGGCTAGCCTTTATATACGCCCTCCTGTCACTAGGCCGGTGCCCTTTCGTGGTGTTCCTGACCTTACGTTATTCTGTGCTCCTGTTCTGTGTTGATCTGATTTTCATCTGACCTTGTTCCTGTTCCTGTTCCGCTTTCTGTGTACCAGTCCAGGCTTTGGTTTACTACCGCTCTCTGTGTACCGATCCAGGCTTTGGCTGACTACCACTCTCTGTGTACCGATCCAGGGTTTAGCTGACTACCGCTCTCTGTGTACCAATCCAAGCTTTGGCTGACTACTGCTCTCCGTGTACCGATCCATGCTCTGGCTGACTACCGCTCTCTGATACTGATCCAGGCATTGGCTGACTAACGCTCTTTGTGCTGCCCTCGCTAAAGTTGTCAGTCCTCTCATATTTGTTGCCTCCGGTTGCGCTACTCTCTGCCTGTTTATCTGTGGCCTCCGTTACGTGATGACCAATCCGGTCACTAGAGGTTACCGTTGTCAGCTCATTACACTACGCTCAGCCTGTGATTCTCTGTGGCCTCCGTTACGTACACCCAGCCTGTGCTCTCCGGTCACTAGCGGTTACCGTTGTCAGCTCATTACACTACGCTTAGCCTGTGATTCTCTGTGGCCTCCATTATGTACACCCAGTCTGTGCTCTCCGGTCACTAGCGGTTACCGTTGTCAGCTCATTACACTCTGTTCAGCCTGTGATTCTCTGTGGCCTCCATTACGTACACCCAGTCTGTGTTCTCCGGTCACTAGTGGTTACAGTTGTCAGCTCAGTACACTACGCTCAGCCTGTGATTCTCTGTGGCCTGCTTTACGTATACCCAGTCTGTGCTCTCCAGTCACTAGCAGTTTCTATTGTCAGCTCATTACACTACGCTCAGCCTGTGATTCAGTGGGACCTTTGTCAGTACTACTTTCTGAGCGCACCGGTCTACGGTGTTACTACCTGTCAGTACTCTCTCTGCTGCACCAGATACCAGGCTGCCTTATCCGGTATTCGGTAAGGCCGGTAGAGCCTCCTCTGTTCCTTGTTGCACCAGTCACTAGGCTGCCTTACCCAGTATTTGGTAAGGCCGGTAGAGCCTCCTCTGTTCCTTGTTGCACCAGTCTCCAGGCTGTCTTACCCGGTATTCGGTAAGGCTGGTAGAGCCTCCTCTGTTCCTTGTTGCTCCAGTCTCCAGGCTGCCTTACCCGGTATTTGGTAAGGCCGGTAGAGCCTCCTCTAATTACTGTTTCACCAGTTACCTGGCTGCCTTACCCGGTATCTGTAAGGCCGGTAGAGCCGCATTATTTGTATTGCTATCTGTATGCCCTGACCTGTGTCAAACTATCTTTCTGCTGCTTGTAAAGTTTGGACCCGTGAAGGGCCTTGTTGCGCTTTATATTGCCTAATAAAGCTTTTCTATTTTATCCTACCAAATTGTCTGAGTGTTCAATAAAATCGTGACAGATGTATTCATTCAAACAGATGATGGTGGCAGTGATACACTAATGTGTTGTGGGAGTGATAAAGAGGTGATACAGGGGACATACTTCCACAGTGAATTCCTGTCCACAGTTTCTGTGTTGCTCAGTATAATCAATGTTCTGAGATATTGCTCCACTTTGACATATCTCAGTACCTGGGCTACATCAACGAACAACCAGACTCCAGTAACTCAACTTACTGGAGACCCCAATGCTCACCCCAGGATATCAATGTGTGTGCTAAACATTGAAATCCTAGGTTAAAAACATTGGGTTCCCCAGTAAGTCAGTTGCACAATGAGTGTTTGAATCCAAGACAATATTGATGCATGTCCCATTTTTCTGTCCTGCTTGTTATGTCACCGCTAAGTCACATAGCTGTTTGTTTGGTTATCCCCTTAACCCTCTGAGTTCCAGAGTGGTACCCAACACATTTCTTTGCAATGTGTTGCCTGCCACTCTGGCACTCAAAGGGTTAAACACAACATATGATGTAGGCGAATGTTCAATGTTGTACCATTTGTTGTGCTAAGGGGTATGTTTTGTTCAAATTCAACACACAACATTGCCATATAACACAGTTGAGTAATATGGCTCCAGGGATGCATTTCCAGTTGAATTTGTACAACGGTGTGTGTGTGTGTGTGTGAACCCATGTTGTAGCATCCCACAAACATTTCACCCAGGCAGAGGCTGTGTTCACTGCATTGCATGGCAATGCATTGGCGACAACCCTGCCACCCAATCCATAACTGAAGACACAGCAGATCAGACAGGAATCAAAAGCACAATGTTTCTTTATTGAGGGGGCAGTTAACAGGTTGGGCCTTTCATTTTTTCTTTTGGGGGGGGGCTTAGACTGGGTGCCAGAGGTGGATGCCCTTGTTGATCGCCTAGTCACCCTCTGCCCCCTAGGTGTGGCTTCAGGGGTAACACTGGAGGGGGTGGTGGGTACAGTAGACCCCTCCGTGGAACGCAAGTTCTCCCTCTCCATCCTCAGGGTCTCCCTGCGGTTGATCTCGCTCAACTCCACAAGTACCTGTGTGCACATGTCCATGATACCTGTCTTGATCTGGTGGAGGAGTGTGTTCCCCCTGGCCACCTCCGACTTCAGGGCTTGGATTCTGGTCTCCAATCTGGCTGTGTTCCTCCTGGATTCCCTCCTGCTCCTGGTGATGTTACCATCTGTGCTCCTGCTCGACCGGATTAGTCTCCTCTGCAGGGCCATACACTCCGCCTCTATCCCTGTGAGGCGTGCAATGCTGGAGGTGGATGTGCCCGGTGACCCTGGTGCTGCTGTTTCCTCTGCTGCTGTGGGTGGTGCTGCTGCTGGAGGGTAGTAGCTGGTGGAGGTGGCTGGATACATCCACCTCTCCTCCTGTTGCATCCAGCCATTGTACTGGGGAGGTGCAGCTTGGAGGGGTGCAGCCTGTGGTGGTGCAGCTTGAGGGGGGGGTGCAGCTTGTGGTGGTGCAGCTTGGAAGGGTGCAGCCTGTGGTGGTGCAGCTTGGAGGGGTGCAGCCTGTGGTGATGCAGCTTGGAGGGGTACAGCCTGTGGTGGTGCAACTTGGAAGGGTGCAGCCTGTGGTGGTCCAGCTTGGAGGGGTGCAGCCTGTGGTGGTGAAGAAGGTGGTGGTGCAGCCTGTGTTGGAGGAGATGGGGATGGTGGGTATGGTGACCACCGGCTGGTCCCCTCCTCTGTGTACTCCTCACTGGGGGGTGAGGTAGCATCCTCCACGGGCTCCCGCTGGGCTTGAGGGCCGTAAGCTGTGTGGAGAAATGAAATGGTGTGATTAGTGAACTTAGCCATAGGTTTGGGGAGACAGTTATACTTTGATATGTGGTGAAGAAAAATATATGTGTTTGGGTTAATCCCCCTGGGTAAACAAGGGTACTCCCACTGCTGAAAGGTGTTGTTTGAGTTATTACGGGTAAAGGTTTAATATTGAGGTGCAATATCACAGTGGCCCGAAATATTACAGTGGGGCTGTTGAAACACCCTCCCATGTAGATATCTGGTCCCTGTACCAGAGCTGTCCATATGATAGTGTAGTAACAGCACCACTGTACAATTTCAGGCCACTGGGATATTGCCCCGACATATCCATGTCTGAGCTGTGATACCTTTTGAATCAACACACCTTTCAGCAGTAGGAATACTATTGTTTAACTCAGGGGGGTGAATCCTACAACATTTATTTGTCTTTACAACTTTTAGGGATGGCTATCCCTCCAAGGGTCTAGCAAAGGTTAAGTCCACCTTGATGTCATATTGTAGACATTGTAAAAACAGATGTTGTTCGCTGTTAGTCCTATCCCTCCTACCCTCATGGTTATTCAGATATTGCTCTATGTGACAGATGGAGATTTCATTCATTTGTCCACACAAGGGCTCTTCAGCAGAGCCAAAATCGCCGCATTTAGAGAATAATACTTAATTGGAATGGTGTACAGTGTGTGCATGGTTTGCAAGCACACTCTGTGGACCATTCCAAAGAGGTATTTATCTTGATATGTTGCGAATTTTGCTCTGCTGAAGAGCCTCCGTGTGGTCAAATGAAAGATATCTCCACCTGTCACATAGAGCAATATCTGTATAACTATGAGGGTTGGAGGGATAGGACTTACATTGAGACACGTCTTTTTACGATGCCAATGATATTACATCATGATGACATTACCCATTGCTATCCCATTACAGTCACACACAAGTAGAAATGGTCATATATGTATGTGGATATGTACCCTTCATATGGATACAAACATATCCTTCCAAGATGTGAAGCTAGAGAGCAGTTCAGTAAGTGTGATTGCCTTACTGGCTATATATGTGCACCCATCCAATAATACATTGGATTGATATGATGGATATGAACATACCTCGTATATCCCATCTACGTAGAGTGTGATATACTATGTATGTGTATTTGGATGGGAGCAATGTAGATTGATTTTTGATGGGTGCACATATCTGGCCAGTAAGGCAATCACATCCAGTGAAATGATCTCTGTGTTCACATCGTGTTAGAACATATTTTGAAACATTTGAAAGGTACATATCTGAACGTTTTTATTAGTGTCCATATCTCTTGTGAATAGATCTGCAGTGGGATTCGAGTGTTATTAAACCCTATCTTCTTATTTGATCCTGTACAATGCACAATTTTGGATTACTTGACAGGTGACTCTCTGGTTGTCATGATGACATCCTATGCATTACATTGTGATGTATGGGATACCACCCTGGCAATCACAGATTGATGAATTTGACAAGATCCTGCCCATGTTGTATGTTCCAGTTAAATCCTGAAGGGCAACAATCAAGCCAGTAGTGAGGGATATCTTTAATTGAGGACTGTTTTCTCTGTGTATGAGCCCATCCATCCTTCTGTGTGAGGCAACCGTACTCAATCCGAGATATCCATCAGCCATGGCCTGTTGGTGACCAAGGTACAATGGTTGATATTTGGTTCCCATGTGTATCCTAAATAACAGCGGCTGGTGTACCATCCATCCATGGCATCAGCACCCCTGTGGATCCATGTGGTAATCAGATGTGGGATATGTAATTTCAAGTTAGAGTAAATGATTGCAGCACAACACCAAGGCCTACTTCAGCCACCTTTAATTCTGTGGAATAGTTTTCAGCCTGTGTGTTGCACATACAAGCAGTTATTCTCCGGGACACTGTGATGTGTGACCTGATCCACCCTTTTTGTGATTCAGTAAGTGGTGATGTTGAACTGATGAAGTGAACATGATGGTGACTTTTCCAGTGATCTCCTTTCCCCATTTCCAGTGTTTTCCATGGATTCTGTACAATGGGACCCTATCGACTTGATTCTTGTTTTTGCATATTCTAACTAACTAACACTGGTGTTGGTGAAGTGAGGGTGTGTGAGGGTTACCTTGTCTCCACAATCTCTTTGTCACCGCTTAGTGAATGTCTCCTGTGTAGCATGTGATCGTTGGCCTACTGACTTGTTGTCCCAGAGGGGTTGCCAAAGCCTTGTTGATCAATGCATTGATGATCCCTCTAGCACTCAAGGGGTTAGGTGCTGACTTCCCTGTGGGGACATGGGTGACAATTTGTGTGAACAGTGATGATATTTAACAGACGACATTTTGAACATAACGGTTTGTGTATTGTGTGTGATGGGCACAGCAACAGGAGGGTTGAAGTAGAACTTTGACAGGTTTGTCCCAAGTTGGACATTGACATTTGTCCTGGTGTTGTGTCCTGTTTTTAACCCTCAGGGTGCTGTGTTGGTGCAGTTGTATGGATGAGTGATGGGCATGTGTTGAGGTGTGACTGTGTGTGCAGCTGGTGTTGGTTGACGTAGTGTGTGATTAACACTGTTACCTAGAAAAGTTCAGAAGTCAGTATAGTAAATGCAATTTATTAACAATTAGATAGAAGGAACAAAACATCTACAGGAACAAGCAGAGGGTTACCAGCCAGCAAACACTGTTATCAGGAATAGTAGGCTGCAACGCTAGCCCACACTGCTGGAGACTAGGCCTTAGCCACTGGTAGTCTCAACAGGAACCAGGAGCAGTAGCAGGAACCGGAACTCAGAATCTTGATCCGCAGGTAGTCTCAACAGGAACCAGGAGCAGGAACCGGATCTCAGGATCTTGATCCGACATAAGGAGCGAACTGACTCACACCTGCAGTCAGTATGCAAGTCTACCAGAGCCCCAGGACCGCACTATATTGGGTGTCTGATCACCAGGGGAAAAGACAAAAGAATAGTCAGACAGAGCCACTAATCAGCACCAGAGGGAGTAGTCAGACAAGCCGGGTCATACACAGTTCAGGTAGTCAGCCAGAGCCAATAGTCTGCACCAGATTGGATGTCCACAATTAGGGGTTAGGCAAAAGAATAGTCAGACAAGCCACAGGTCAGCACTAGAATGGATGGAAGACTAGCCAGGTCATACACGGAGCCCAATTCAACAGAGCTGCTTGAACAACAACGCAAGGGCATCTGAGTCAGGCCTCAGTCTGCCTTTTAAACCCCTCCACAGGAAGTAGGAGGAGCAGCTCAGAGGGAGGAAGTAGGAAGTTGGTAGGAGGAGACTACAGTAAGCAAACAGATAAAACAGAGGCCTGCAGCATGCTAGAAGTCTCGCGCCTGAAATCATGCTGAAGTCAAGGTAAGCTGTAACAGTGATTATGTGGTGTTGCACTTACCGGTAGTGTGGAGGCTCCTCTCATCCCCAGTGTCAGCTCCTCCAACGACCCCCTAGATCAGGGTCGGGGACATGGTCTGCCACACCATCTCCTCCCAGCCGCAGAAGGTGATAGGGACGGGTGGGCCACCTCCAGTGCCTCGGGTGTGCTTAGCGAGCTCTGTGAGCTTGTTCTTGACCACCCTCCGGCAGTCGCCCCATCTCTTTTTGATGGACTCCACGTCCCGCCTGCATAGAGCCACCACGTTCACCCAGCTGCAGATCTGGTTCCAGGCTGCCTTCCTACTCGCTGACAGGCCAGGGACCTTCGCCGTCGGGTGGAGAACACTCTCCCTCTCCAGGACAGTCTCCACGAGAGCCGTGTTCTCCTCCTCGGTGCATTTAGGATCCCTGATCCTGACCTCATCACCTCCGGCATGGGAGGATTCTGAGCCTGAGTGTCCTGCCTGGTCTGACCCTGACTGTGTGGGGTGCTCCCCAGCAACTACCCCTCATCCCACTGCAGCTTCTGTCCCTGTCCTGTGTGTGCCTGCTCTTGTGGGCTGGGTCCCCCTCCGCCCTGCGGATCTCCCTCTCCCACCCCTGCTCTGCTCAGGGATGCCCTTCTGACATTCCTCCTCCTCCACTACTCTCCCCATCCCTCTCTCCTGTCCTCCTCTCCTTGCCATCACTCACCCACTCACACCCAGGCACTCCCACTGGCCCTCACAGACACACTTGATCCACTCACTCTCTGTCACACATTTTCACTCACAGATTCACACTGTAAAACTAAAATGTAAAATGTGTAAGGTGTTATAAAATAAAAGGACTATGTGTATGTATGTGTATGTGTTTGTATGTGTGTATGTAATATGTGCAAAGGTGTGATATGTGTCGTATTGTGCAATGCTCTCCTCTCTCCAAACTCCAAAATTCCTCTACCTCCAATGAATGCTCCTGTCTCCCTCTCTCTGATCACTATCCTCCGCTCCTGGGTCCTGATATCTAGCTCTGAAGAACTCGATAACAGACAGTGTGTGACGGTTATTTTTGGATATATATAGGTGTATTTGAAGTTTTTTGATACCTTGGGGCTTTGGGATTGGCTGTGTGTTTGAAATTGTTGTTGCATCAATCAGAGTTGCTAGACAACGGCAGCCGTTATGTTGTTTTGAGCGATGTTATTGTGTGATTTGGCCGCCCGTTGTGCATTAACTTGAGCGACAACGGCTTTTGTGTTACATGTTTTGTGTGTGACTACGCTCAATAGCTATTCTTGCAGAGTACCTATTGAATCTGCCGTAACTCATGTATTATTTGCGAGCGATGTGCCTTTTTCACTTAGCGGCTGGTTTAACGTGCGCCTTTAAATCTAGCCCCTAGTATCTAAGAAAATACTGGGGGGTGTTCGGCTTGCCAAAAATCTATATATCATGAGATGTCGGGGCTGATCCAACTTGTCAGTCCTGTTCAAATCATATTGTATAAAGAGAGCATGTCAGGTTAAAAGTAAAGTAAATGCCTAGTAATTCTCCCAAAGTTGATAATTCTAAGCAGTGGAAATTTTAAATACTTAGGAGGAGAGAGTTGTTAAACTAATTACTGTTTGATCTGGTGCATTTCGTATAGAACTTCGTCAATAGCATGATTTCAGGAGCTACGGCTCAATCAGAGTCTCATTATAAGGAACACATCTGGGAACAACATTTTAACTGACCAACAGTGAATACTAAGTATCTGTCCCAAACCTAAAATTTTTTTTCTGCGCTGTATATCGAACTGCACTTCAATAGCAATCAGTATCAGAATTGTATATATAAAAAATCAGCCACATCTGGAGTGATTCATTGGGAAGGAAGATCATGAGATTTCTGGAGTAAAAGAGACAATACCCCCGCGAGATACAATATACTGATAAGTGAGTGGATATTATTTTTTAAATTATATGTTGAGGACAATACACTGACTATGAAAATCTTTTCCTCTTTTTCCATGTGAACGTTTTGGAGGAAAATAAATCACTTCAAATAATAACCTTTGGAAAATTCAAAGATCGGATTTATACAGTGGACTCTAGTGGTGAAATACATATATGTGATTTACTAAGTATCTGTCAATCAATTAAGTTGATATCTTGATAGCCTTATGTTTACTCAATGGTGCCAAACGAACAAAGATTTCTTTGTCAATTGAATAGACAGTCTTACATGGTCACCTCACTGTGTAATATCTCCATAAACAAAGTGATTTAAATTACACTTAAAGAAAAGTAAGTGTCATATTGATGACAAGATAAATCGGATGTTCCTTAGCCTTCTAGCATCTAAATCATTAAAATAAACAAAAAAGGTTAAAGCTCATATAATAGAAATAAGAGATGTCATTATGAGACGAGAAAAAAGGCAGTGCAAGTAGATAAACTTGAAACTAAGAGCACTATAAACATTGATTCAGGAATAATCAATATCAGTAGACTTGTGCACGACAAAAATTTTCGGTAAAATTTGGAGTCTGATTTTTTTTTTTCTCATTCAGAGAACCCAACTTTTGGACCAGACCTGTTCAGAAGAAAGGCGGCGCCATTCCAAATTATTTGTTCAATTCAAAATGCTTTAAATTTCCATTTTGTATTGTATTTTTTAAAGCATTGTGTCTGGGGTTATATGTTGGCCAATACCATTATAGTTGTATATATTTAATAAGGGTGGTTATATATTATCCTTGTGTCTGTCCTTTGCCTGAATACCATGACAGTTACCTCCTTGTATATTACATCCCAAATAGGTATAACCTATCTCTAGACAGTTATCCTGGGTGCGGGCTGGATCCACAGGTCAGTACTAAACTAGTAGTAAGAGTAGCATCTTTAATCTGGACTCGGCTGCAGCACCGATGCCAGCTACTCTCTATTTTCAGCTTCTCACCTACTGGGGTTCCTCCGTAAAGTGGAACTTTCACCTAAAATGATTCCTCCACAATAACAAACTGTTTGCAATAAATAAAACCTAATATAATACCTATTACCAATTTGAGCCTGATGATCTTTGCAGGGAAGTACAGGGAGAGCGCTGCCATGTTGATGACACAATGGTAGATTGGCAGCACTCCCCTTCTGAGTACTCATTCTTGGATGGAAAGTGATGACGCATGACTAAGGGAGGAATTGGAAACCCAGGTATAGCTTGTACCACGTAGTGGGACTTTGGAACGGTGCTTAAATCCAAGTATACTGATGATAGTCTTAAAAATGGTAAGTCTTTAAAAAAAAAAAAAAATTACAGATTAACGCTCATCGCTAGTAGAGGAATAAATCAAGATAAACTATGCAGGAGGTGAAAGTTCCACTTTAAGTTACCCAGTGGGTATCTTGCCATTGTTCTGTCCTTTTTGTGTTTTCTGCTACTTCTGTCTCAGCTGGGCACCTCCGCCTGCCAGTATCGTTCAATAGTAGTGTTCCCTAGCCCTCAACTAACTGTGGTCAGTATTATCTGGTTGTTCCATACAGACATTACATGAGATGTGTGCAGGTGGCTTATATGTGTGTATGTATATGTTTGTGTATATATATGTGTGTGTGTGTGCGTGTTTTAGATCTATGTATAAGCTATAATACTCTAAGATCCATATTGTTGTGCCTTTTAGAGCAGTTTAATTTGAATTATAGTTTTGCACCCATTAATATATGGGTCCTATATGGAGGGATTCGTTTTTGACAGATTTGCTTTGTACTCTATTGATATCGCCCCGGCCAACATCCGTGTTTTGGAATGCACGGACACGCGTTGCCTCTACATCACCCGTCAATGGGGAGCATTGTTACTGGTCATTGCTTCTGTTGGTGTGAGCAGTGGAAACGAGGTTCGCACTCACGAAAAGCGTACTTTTTTTTACTTGTTTTTATATTCCATATATTTTAGATTTTATTTTATTATATTAAATTATATCCGTATCCTCACCGGTGCATCTGGTGCTTTTTCTTTTGGTTCCCACGGTCTGCTGGTATCAAGAATAAAGAGATCTCTTTGGACTTATACTCACTTTCTGGTAAGCAGGGTATTGGGCAGTCCATAGGGTCTACTTATCCAGAAGGTATTACCCTTAGAGGGCTTGTATGCCCTTTGTGTGTCTTTTATTTCTGGAGCAGACTGGGGGAGAAAACGAGATTCTACAACAAGCTGACTTTGAAGTCTTGATTGACGTCCGGGTATACTCATTGTATCTTTTGGACTCTATTACCTCATCAGTGCTGTAAGTAGAAGCACATTAGACAGGCTTGGTACCTATGCAGATTTTGTTCTCAGATTGTCCTGCTCTCTTCTGTTTTTGTTTTAGTTATACTGTAATATACTGGAAGGTTTTATTTGGGAAGCATCATGAAGAAGTGTTAAATAAATCATGACACTGTGTAATGTCATGTGTTGTTGTTCATCTGAGGTTGGATTTACCTAATTTTTAGACCTGCTAAGTAACAGATGATTGTTATTATGTCCTGATATGTAAAACCATGGAATTCAAAGAGGATGAACTTTCTTTTTCATACATAATCAAAGTAGAGAAGGACAACAGTTACAGACAGAGAGAGAGAGAGAGAGAAAAGAAAAAAGGGGAGGGTAAAACAGGGGAGAGGAGGGGGAGGGAAATATGGTGGCTATGTTCTAAACCACAACCAAGATCTAAGAAACATTTAGTAAACTTAAATATTTGGCTAACACTGAGAATAGCCCAACTAAAGAGTTATCTAAAAATAAATTAATAATGGAACAATTAAAAATGGAATGACAATAACAGGATAACAACATTAAAAAATAATAATAACAAAATCACAAGAGAATATATTAAAGCGTGCAATCATACATGAATCTAAAGTCCACCCCTCCTTAGTACAGTCCACTGGAAAATGAGTCAATGAATGATGAGAATGGATGAAAGGTTGATAATTAAAAGTGGGTCAATTCCTCTCCCCAAGCCGGGATAAGATCCACTGAGCTGTCATGCCGATGCTCACCTCCATTTGGGAGCGTCCTTCTATGCTTTCCCTTCTTCCGGCTTCAGCCATCTCCTGCTGGCCCAGCAACCTTTCTCCCATACCTTCTGCCACTCCCTTCCTCTCTATGGTTGTTGCCGGCATCCACGCCTCGTTTTGGCTCTGGCTTCCAGTCCTGGGCTATATCAGGCTGGATTTCACCACAGGCAGAAGCGTTGTTATAGCGTCTCTTGCCTGTATTTCTCTAGCCTGTACCTGTAGTTATCAGCCTGTGTATGATCCGGACCAAAGCCTGACTATCCATTTTTGCCTGCTCCTTGTCTGTTCTATCTGCCAGCCTGTAGCAGTTTTAAAGACACTCAGACCAGTATGTGAAATAAAAACACAATTTATTTAGAGTAAGGTAATGCAAAGGTCCGCCCTCTAGTGGCGGTTGATAATACATCAGCAGTGTAGACTGATAGGTACAAGTGTAAATGCACAAACGTATTACATGTACAAATACTCAGCAATAGAATAGGATATAACCACAGAGGGTTAAGTCCTTGATAACAGTCAGTCTCAGATGTGGATGTTTGGCACGCCCTGGGTGTTATAAGGCTGTGCTGGAGACAAAGTTCACCATATACTGGATATAGGACTGCCTCGCCAAGGTGTTCAGTAAAAAGCAGAACAGGAATCCAACTAGCCCCCTCGGGCGTACCTACTGGAACTGCTTCTGCTAGTGCAAGTGAAAATAGCCCCCACGGGCATACTGGAACCCGCCTGCAATGCAAGAGCTGCTAAGCCTCCTCAGACTTAACCGGATACTGGAATTTGACGTGCAAGAGCCAATAGCCCCACGGGCGTTGTTACCGGATTTGCTAGCGCTGAAGCCTTTGCCTGCCACCACTCTGTATAATGGATATCGCCCAGCAATACAATGAGAAAGAGCCTTAGGCGCCCAACCGGCCCAACAGACGTGAATACTCTGCAAAGGAAGTATAGAGTTGCCGACGGTGAGCGGCCAACTCAGCAGGAGTATCACAGAGAACGAGGCTCGTACTGGAGTAGAGAGAGTGAGACCAAGGCAGCACTGCTAGGGTTAAAAGGCATGTTTACTCAAGGTTTTCAGCAAACAGCAAGGCTCTGCAGTATGAGGGAGGCGTACAGAAACACACACACAGCTCTGCACGGGTATATACACTGCACTGATCGGGGTAACACCAGGCAAGGTAGTCACACGAAGACTGGAACAGCAGATAATAATGTTGCGGCGGCGACAACTGGAACGCAGGTCACTGGAACAAGCTGGAAGTCGATCTTCGGAGCAGGAAGTCAGCCAGGCCGGGTCGGAGCACGTAGGAGGTAGTCATACAAGCCGGGTCAAACACAAGCAGGAACGTCAGCCAAACCGGGTCAGGATCCAAGGGTGGTAGTCAGATGGGCCGGATCATACACAAACAGGAACACTGGAGAATAGTCAGGACAAGCCGATTCGGTACACAGGAATCCAGAACACAGGAACACAGCAACAGTACTACTGGCTCAGAAACACCACGAAAGGGCATCTGACAGGTGTCTGGGCCAGGCATAAGAAGGTCACCAGGGGCAGGCCAAACTGGCTCAACAAATCAGAGCGAACCACAGGGAAGAGTGACATGAATCACAGGCACTGTGATACAGCCTGTGTATGATCCAGACCAAAGACTGACTATCCATTTTGCCTGCTCCTTGTCTGCTCTATCTGCCAGCCTGTGTATGATCCGTACTGCAGCCTAACTATCCATTTGCCTGCTCCTTGTCTGCTCTATCTGCCAGCCTGTGTATTACCCGGATCGCTGCCTGACTATCTCTTCAGCCTGCTCCTTTCAGCCTTGCTGTTTTTCCTGCCAGTGAGAGTCCAGGATTGCTCCTTCTTCCTCTGTCTACAGTATTCCAGCTCTGCGAGGGACTCACCGGCTTCTAGGATCCTGAGTGAATACCCTTGAGTACCTTTTCTTGTTGGAGTACTAGTCTTTCTCCCTGGGGATAGCTTAGTATAGCTTCTCAGTGTAGGGGTTATCCTGGGTTACCCTTCAGCCTCTCTGTTGGATACCACAACATCTGGCTTCATGGACAGAACCTATAGGTGGCTCAGCTGCAGCACAACCCCATCCTTGGCAACCCCCACTCCCCAGCACCGTACCCAAGCTTTGCTCCCTAGCATCTTGCTCAGGTATCCCTTGCTGGAGGAGTCTCCTTTTCCACTCACCTTGGTAGTCCCGTTCCTTAGATTGGGCTGCTAGTCTTCTGACTTGGGCTACCAGTCCTTACATTATAACAAGGCCACATATTCCTGCTGGTCATGGACCCTGAAGAATTGTCCTTGGCCCTACTGCAACAGGGCACTGTCCTGGAGCAACATGCCGGACAAATTGTCCATCTGGACCAGAAACTGGACCATCACCAGCCTACTGCAGCAATTGCAGCAGAGGTTGGAGGTCCCTAGGCCCATGGTTTCTGGTCCCCCTTCTGTCCGTCCTTCTTATAATCCCTCCGCAGCTGTCGCTGTGCGTTTGCCTTTACTGCCTTGGTATGACGGCAACCCTAAAGAGCTCAGGGGATTCCTTAACCAGTGCCTGCTACATTTCCGCTGTCAGCCCGAGACTTATACGTCCCAGCAGATGAAGATTGCCTTTGTTGTTTCCCTTCTTCAGGGTCAGGCTTTGGCCTGGGTCTCTCCGCCAGTCCGCAGTTCTGGATGATTTTGAGGCCTTTTTCTCAGCCTTCCGCTCTGTATTTGATGCACCAGGAAGACAAGAGCAAGCAGAGGCCGCGCTGCTGGACCTCCAGCAAGGTCAGCGTCCTCTTAGTCATTACGCGGTAGAATTTCACACTTTGGCCTATGATACGGATTGGTCAGATACTGCATTAAAAGCTACCTTCCATAAAGACCTTAGTGAGAGGTTAAAGGACGAGCTTACCACTCGCCCCATACCTCGCTCTTTGGAGGACCTTATTGCCCTTTTTTCCATCCTGGAACACTGAGTACAGGAAAGTCGGCTAGAAAGGGACCGGGATCGGAGCCGTCACCCACTTCCTCGTCCTCAAGTCCACCTTGTTCCCAAGTTCCAGTCTCCTGTCTCGTCCGATGCCACTCCTGAACCCATGGAGATTGGTAGAGTCTATCATCTCTCTGAGGCAGAGAGGTCCAGGAGGCGCTCTTTAGGTCTTTGCCTATACTGTGGCGCTCCTGGTCATCTAGCCCGGCTTTGTCCCAATAAGCTGGGAAACACCAGGACTTAGATGGTAGGGGACCCTCCCTAAGTCGGCCTATGATCCCCTCGTCTTCCGCTCAACGTCTTTCCGTTCCTGTCACTCTTTCCTGGTCTTCTTATTCGGTATCTGTTCTCATTTTCATCGATTCCGGGATGGCTGGTATTTTTCTTTACGCTGACTTTGATTTGACTCACGGTATCCCTTTGGTTTCTCGTAGCTCCCCTGTTCGGGTGCTGGCCATAGATGGCACTCCACTTAAGTCTGGGTGCATTACCAAGACCACCACTTCCCTTTGTTTATGTACTGCTTCTGGGCACGTCGGGGGAGTGGTTTGTGACATCATCTCTACCCTGATTCTGGGGTATCCCTGGTTACTCGAGGTTAATCCCACCATTAATTGGCATGCAGGGACGCTTAGTTTCCCCTCTTCCCAATCTGTCTCCACTGTTGTTGTAGAGGAAAGGTCGTTCATTGATCACCATTCTGAAACCATTCCTGATTCTTACCGTGGGTATGCTGACGTGTTTTGCAAACAGAGGCCGGAGGTTTTGCAGCTTCATCGGCCCTTCAATTGCACCATCGACTTACTCCCTGGTTCTGTTCCTCCCCACGAAAGGACATACCCTCTCTCTGAAACTGAGACTAAATGCCTGGAGGAATACATGAAAGAGAGCCTGGCTCGCACTTTTATCTGTCCCTCCACTTCTCTGGTCGGTGTGGGGTTTTTTTTGTTTCCAAAAAAGATGGCTCTCTCAGACCCTGTATTGATTACAGGGGACTGAATATCATAACCCGTTGCAACTGCTACCCTCTTCCCCTCATCTCCGAACTTCGACTGTCGCAGAGGGTCCACTGTTTTCACTAAATTTGACCTCAGAGGGGCATATAACCTGGTCCGGATGCGTGAAGGTGAGGAGTGAAGACTGCTTTTAACACCAAGTTTGGGCATTACGAGTATTTGGTAATGCCCTTTGAACTTCAGAATGCCGCTTCTGTCTTCCAGGAGTTTATGAATGACATATTTAGAGATCTTCTCCTTTCCTCGGTAGTGGTTTATTTGGATGACATACTCATCTTCTCCAAATCCTTTGCTGAACACCGCAGGCACGTCTGTGAAGTACTAGACAGCTTAAGTACCCACAGTTTGTACGCCAATCTGGAGAAATGCACCTTTGATTGGTCTTCGCTGCCTTTTCTTCGGTACATAGTCTCTTCTTCTGGTGTACTCATGGATCCAGCCAAAGTTGAGGCTGTAGCAGACTGGCCCTTGCCCAGCACTCTCAAGGCCATGCAGAGATTTGTCGTATTTGCTAATTATTACCGCAAGGGTTCTCCCATATCATAGCCCCCATCATGGCCCTTACAAGGAAGGTAGCTAATCCCTCTCTTTGGCCTACGGCGGCGCTGGAGGCCTTTTTGGCCTTAAAGATGGCTTTATCCTCAGCTCCTATCCTCAATTATCTGGATCCTCTTCTTCCTTTCATCCTGGAGGTTGACGCTTCCAAGTTCGCCGCAGGAGCTGTCTCAGCGTTGTCCTCTTACTGGAAAGACTCACCCTATTTTCCTAGTTCCTATTATTCCCGACAGGCTCGTTGTTCTCTGTTCTTCACCAGATTCAACTTCAAGATATCATACATTCCAGGCAGCAAGAAAACCAAGGCTGAAGCCATGTCCAGACATCATGACCCGTCCTCTCCACTCCTGCTATTACGGACACTATTCTTCCTACCTTTTGTTTTCTGGCCTCCTTGTCTACTTCCACCTTACTGGCCATCAAGGATGCCCAGCCATCTACCTCCGGTGGGTATCACGGTGCCCGTGATCTTTTCTGTCACTCTCTGTGTGATGCGCTGCCATTGGCTGAGCTTAGTTTGGCCCGCCCAGTATAGCCTTCTTATACCGGGCCTCTGGCACCTGTCAGGTGCCCTTTTGTGGTGTTCCTGTACCAGTGCTACTGTATTGCTGTGTTCCTGCGTTCCTGTGTACCGACTTGGCCCGTCTGACTACTCTTACTGGTTCCTGCTCTGTGATTCGACCCGACCTGGCTGACGTTCCTGCTCCGTGATCCGACCCGGCTTGTCTGACATTCCTGCTCCGTGATTCGACCCGGCCTGGCTGACGTTCCTGCTCCGTGACCTGACCCGGCTAGTCTGACGTTCCTGCATTGAGATCCAGCTGCGATCCTGACCCTGACCTCCGTTTTGCTTGGGCGAATTCTTACTTCCGCTGGTGCTGGTGTTAGCAGACTGAGTACTGTTGCCTCCGTTACACTGAGCCTTCCGTTAACTCTTGCAGAGCACTGTTGCCTCCGTTATACTGAGCCTTCCGTTTACTCTTGCAGAGCACTGTTGTCTCCGATATACTGAGCCTTCCGTGAAACACTTGCAGAGCACTGTTGCCTCTGTTAACTCCGAGCCTTCCGTTGCACACTTGCAGAGCACTGTAGCCTCTGTTACACTGAGCCTTCCGTTAACACTTGCAGAGCCCTGTGGCCTCCGTTAACACTGTGCCTCCGTTAACCCTTGCAGTGAGCAGTGTCTCCGTTACTGCACCGGTCGGGAGCTATTGGCTCTAATTCCATCAGCTCTTGAAGTGTACAGTGTCACCGTTACAGAACCGGTCGGGTGCTATTGGCTCTAATTCCTTCAGCTCTTGTAGTGTACAGTATTTCCATTACCGCACCGGTCGGGTGCTATTGGCTCCAGTCCTTCAGCTCTTGCAGTGTCAGTGTCTCCGTTACCGCACCGGTCAGGTGCTATTGGCTCTAGTCCCTCAGCTCTTGCAGTGCACAGTGTCTCCGTTACTGCAATGGTCAGGTGCTCATGGCTAAAGGTAGTGCTAGCTCTAGCAGAGTATATTGGCCTGCGTTCTGCTCAGCACAGGGTAGAGTCTCAGTTCTGCTTTGCAGACTAGGTGCTTCCACATCTTGCACCACAGTCTCTTGCTACCTTTACCATCTATTGGGCGTTGTCAAACACACCACATCAGAGACTGATTACCTTCCATGAACTTTAACCCATGTTGTACTGGAATTGCCTGATTATGCCTGTCCTGTGACAGTATCTATTCTCTACCTTTGTATACTGGGCCTGAGAGGGCATATGTATATGATTGTTATTTTTCTGTGATACTCTATTGCCCGTAGTGGGTATTCCATTGTGTCTTTTAATAAAACTGTGTTTTATTCTAACCTACTGGGTCTGAGTGTCGTACAAAACAGTTACGGGGGGGCCTTCTGCTCATAGCCATACCTTGTTTGTTCCTCCCCGCTTCCGGACTGAAGTTCTCCTATGGGCTCACTATTCCCCTCTTGCCGGTCACCCTGATATCAATTGTGCTCATGACCTCCTCTCTCGTTATTTTTCGTGGCCTGGTTCCTGTGCTGACATTGAGGCGTTGGTGGATTCCTGTCCAGTTTGTGCTCGGATGAAGACACCTCACACCCGGCCTCTTGGTCTCCTCCACCCTCTTCCTGTTCCAGCATTGCCGTGGATACAAATAGCCATGGGTTTTATTTTGGACTTACCTCTGTCCCAGGGTATGTCTTGCATATGGGTGATCATTGACCGCTTCTCTAAACAGGGGCATTTTGTTCCCCTTCCCAAACTGCCTACTTCGGCTTTGATGGTTGGCCTGGTCCTTGTGCACATCATCCGGCCTCATGACGTACCGTTGCATATCACCTCTGACAGAGGCTTTCAATTTGTCTCCAAGTTCTGGAGGGCAATCTGTGCTCGTCTTGGAATCTGGCTCCAATACTTGTCCGGTTACCATCCTCAAACTAACAGCCAGACTGAATGCCTTAACCAGTCTCTGGAGGCTTACCTTCGTACCCATTGCAATCAAAGGTAGGATTACTGGGTCTCGCTCCTACTGTTGGGGGAGCTGTCCTATAACTCCCTTCTTCAAACGTCTCTAGGTTGTTCCCCCTTCTTTGCGACCTTGGGTTTCAACCCTCAGACCCTACTCGTATCTCCTGGTTGCTCTCTTGTGCCCTCCGCTGAGACCAGGGTCCTCTCTCTGGCCAGGCATTGGTCGGCCTTGCGTACTATCCTTCTTTCTTCCCAGATGCATCAGAAGATAGCAGCGGATCGTCGGTGGTGTTTGGCTCCAGCCTTTGTTCCCGGAGAGAGAGAGTCTGACTGTCGGCCCAGAACATTCGTCTACACCAGCCCTCTGGCAAACTTGATCCTCGATACCTGGGTCCTTTCCAGATAGCCAAATGTTTGTCCCTGGTGGTGTATTGTTTGATTTTACCCCTCTCTCTACGAGTCCATCCCGTGTTCCACGTCTCCCGGCTTAAGGCCTGGGTTCCAGCTCACTTCCCTCACCCTGTTGCTCCCTCTCCTGCACCACTATCACGGTGCCCGTGCTTTCCTATTTTGAACGGCGACATTATTATCACTGCCATTCTCTGATTGGCTGGCTTTAATTGCTACCACTAGGGCTTGCCTTTATATACCCTGGGATGTCCTCCCTTAGGCGCTCTTTCGTGGTGTATGAGATCCTGAGTTTGTTCTGTGCGTATGCTGATTTGTGTATGACCTGGCCTGCCTGACTACAATTGAGTTCCTGAGTTCCTGTTGCTAGGCTCCGTTGCTGACCGTATCCTGGCTGAGAACCCACTCTGTTGATGAAAATATCCTGGCTGAGAACCCGCTCCATTGCTGACCGTATCCTGGCTGAGAACCCGTTCTGTTGCTGACTGTATCCTGGCTGAGAACCCGCTCCATTGCTGATTGTATCCTGGCTGAGAACCCGCTCCGGTGCTGACTATTTCCTGGCTGAGAACCCACTCTGTTGCTGAAGACATCTGGCTGAAGAACCCGCTCTGGTGCTGACAGTATCCTGGCTGAGAACCCACTCCATTGCTGACAGTATCCTGGCTGTAGAACCCGCTCCATTGCTGACCGTTATTGGCTGCCTTCCGCGCTGTGGCCGTTGCCCGCCATGGATTCCCATCCACGTGAATACTGTGTCTTGTCTGTGCCTCTAGTTGACCCCGTGAGGTCACCGATTTCCAAAGCCTTGCAGCTTAGGTTCGGTGTGCGCTGTGCGCTGTTTTCTGTCAACCAAAAGCTGAGCATTGTGCTCAAGCTGCTCTACTGCCATCCGGTGGTGTGTACAATCGAAGTACCGGTGCAGTGTTTTTACACACTGACTGAGTAACTCTGATCACTCTCTGTGTCTGCCTCCCTAGTAGCGTTGGGCTCACTCCCTATGGGAGTTGCAGTTAATCTCTGGGTGTTGTCATTTAACCCTGTATGTACCTGGGGCTTCCAGGTAATAGAGCACTACCATTTCTGACTGCAGAGTCTTGGGCTCAAGAGCCAGCGTTGCATTTCCAGCTTGCAGGTTGAGAGACACTGGTTGCATTCCTATACTTACCTCTTCTCGAGCCACCCCTAGCGTTCTAGGGTTTTCCAGTAGCAGCTGCCTAGGTCTCCGTTAACCCTTTTAGGGTTGTTCTGCATATACACGGTTGCCACCTGCCGGTGTCTAGGGCCTTGGTCAGTGTTGCCTTGCTTCAGTTGGGTCAGTGCCCAGGCATCTGGGTTGTGTCCTCTACTGTGGGCTCCATGCCACTGTAGTCCTGTTGCCATTCTAGGACTGTGTACTCGTGTCCTTGCCGGTTCTGCCAAAGTTCTGAATTGTCAGCCAGTTCCAGTTCTTTCCGTTTGTCCGTACGGGTTCCAGTACCCAGGCATCTGGGTCAGTCTGTCCTTTTTGTGTACCTCCTGTGTTGGCACCCTACCATCTGTTTTGGGACTGTACATTACTTCACCAGGTGTGCCAGATCCTGTCTGATGTATTATCAGTATCCTACTGTCTAGTTCAGACCTTATTACTGTACTCCTGGTATATCTTCCTGTTCTGTTTGTAGGTCTAGAGCCTACACCCGTGTATGCACTTTATTCTATTAAAGTTACATTAACCTTACCTTTCTGTCTGAGTGTTCATCTAAAACTGTGACAACCTGTCACCATCCAGGGACATGAGGAGTATGTGATTGATGGTTTATTGGACTCTCGGCGGGTTAGTGGTTGCCTTCAGTATCTTGTCAACAGGGAGGGTTAAGGTCCCGAGGAGCGGTCCTGGGTTCTGGTTTGGGATGTCCATGCCCCAGCTTTGCTTCACCACTTCCACGCCCAGTTTCCTGGCAGACCTTCTTAGCAGCCCCCGGTGGTGGACTGTGGGTGGGGGATAATGTCATGCTGATGCTCACCTCCGTTTGGGAGCGTCCTTCTATGCTTTTCCTTCTTCTGGCTTCGCCCATCTCCTTCTGACCCAGCAACCTTTCTCCGGTACCTTCTGCCGCTCCCTTCCTCTCTATGGTTGTTGCTGCCACCCACGCCTCGTTCTGCCTTCCACTTCCGGTCCTGGGCTATATTAGGCTGGATTTCACCACGGGCAGATGCGTTGTTATAGCGTCTCTTGCCTGTTTTTCTCTAGCCTGTACCCGTTGTTATCCACCTGTGTATGACCTGGACAGCTGCATGACTATCCATTTTGCCTGCTCCTTGTCTGCTCTGTCTGTCAGCCTGTGTATGATCCGGACCGAAGCCTGACTATCCATTTTGCCTGCTCCTTGTCTGCTCTATCTGCCAGCCTGTGTATGACTCGGACCACAGCCTGACTATCCATTTGCCTGCTATTTTTCTGCTCTATCTGCCAGCCTGTGTATTATTCGGATCGCTGCCTGACTATCTCTTCAGCCTGCTCCTTTCAGCCTTGCTGTTTTTCCTGCCAGTGAGAGTCCATGATTGCTCCTTCTTCCTCTGTCTCCAGCATTCCAGCTCTGCGAGGGACCCACCAGCTTCTAGGATCCTGAGTGAGTACCCTTGAGTACCTTTTCTTGTTTGAGTACTATTCTTTCTCTCTGGGGATAGCTTAGTATAGCTTGTCAGTGTAGGGGTTATCCTAGGTTACCCTTCAGTCTCTCTGTTGGGGACCACAACATCTGGCTTCATGGCCAGCACATACAGGCGGCTCAGCCACAGCACAACTCCATCCTTGGCAACCCCCGCTCCCCAGCACCATACCCAAGCTTTGCTCCCTAGCATCTTGCTCAGGTATCCCTTGTTGGAGTAGTCTCCTTTTCCACTCACCTTGGTACTCCTGTTCCTTAGATTGGGCTGCAAGTCTTCTGACTTGTGCTACCAGTCCTTACAGCTGTGCAAATTACCACCCGAACTCTCTATTAAACTTAGACTTCAAAATATATGCCAAGATTTTGGCTGAACACATTAAACTGCTCTTGCCTTCTCTAATTCACACCAACCGAACTGTTTTTGTCTCTGGCAGAGAACCACGGGATAACACAAGACGTGTACTTAATATTATCCACCGTTCCCCTTTCTCTTCGACCCCCTTAAGGCTTTTTTCCATAGATGTGGAGAAAGCATTCAATAGGGTTACATGGGCTTTCCTATTCTGGATGTTGGCTGCTTTTGGTTTTGGCCCCTCCTTTATTGCTAATATTGCAGCTTTATATACTAACCCTAACTCCAGTGTCTGAGTGAATGGGGCGATGTCCTCCAGGTTTAATATATCGAATGGCACATGTCAGGGATGTCCGCTTTCCCCTTTGCTGTTTGTGTTACTGATGGTACCGTTAGCACAACAAATTTGTGGGAATCCTCGGATAGCAGGGTTTTGGTGTGGTGAAAGTGAACACAAAATGGTCATGTTTGCTGATGATATTCTCTTCACTCTCCTGTTTCCGGATAGTTCCTTAGAATCGGTTTTAGTGGAACTTCGCACTTTCTCAGATCTTTCTGATTACAAAATTAATCTGTCTAAATCAGAAGCCTTACTTCTCCATCGTCCTCCCTCTCTACAACGGCGCTTGGAACTTCAACATCCCATTTGGTGGGCCAAATCGTCCACTAAATATTTAGCTATCCTCTTACCTACCTCTCTGAAGTAGGTCTACCCTATCAATTTCCCACCACTGCCAACTAAAATTAGAGCAGATCTATGTTTCTGGGATCGTCTCTACATTTCCTGGACAGTTTGATTGAATACTATTAAGATGAATATACTGCCGCATCTCTTGTATCTCTTTCAGACCCTACCTATTTCAATTCCTCAGTCTTTCTTTGCCCAACTCTATAGGGTATTATCAGACTTTATTTGGAAATCCAAACCGCCACGGGTTAATCGGGACACGCTCCACCTACCTAAGCCCCTTGGAGGCCTTGGTCTTCCAAATTCCAGAAATATCACAGAACAGCCCTTCTGTCCTCTATCTATGACTGGACCCATAAGCTGGACACCAAACTATGGACAAACATGGAAAGAACCGATAGCCCTCCTCTTGATCCCCTGGTAAAAGTTTTCCTTCCTCCCGCCTCTCAATCCAGTCTTCTGAAATCTCATGCGATTTTAGCCTCGGTAGCGTTGTTCCTTTGCTCTTGTAACATTTCCAATGTTCTTTCTTCCACTCCCTCATGGGCTTCGCCCATCTTCTCTCCTTCCCCAACCCAGTTCTCTTTATGTACTTCTGACTTCCCTCATTGGGCTACCTCTATACCCCTATATGTAGGGGTGTGCATCCTCCAAGGTAAGCCCTTGGCATTTGAAACTCTAAAGGAGAAACTTTCCTTACCCTATTGTGAACTTTGGAAGTTCTTCCGGATTAAACAGTTTCTGGAATCCACTAATACAGGTCCGAATTGGTTGGAATCCCCCACTAGATTTGAAAATTTGCTTCTCACGCCGAAACGATCCAGAGGTATACTTGGCAGGATATATACTATACTGAGTACACCTGTTTATTTGCATACTTGATACTATTTTAACACTAGATGATTGGCGGACTGTGGCTTCATCCTCTATCTCAGCCCAAATTCTAGATACTCACTATAAGTTTCTGCTACAATGGTACTACACCCCTTATCGACTACATAAAATGTCTCCCAGCTCTTCGCCACTTTGCTGGCAATGGAAAGAGAAGACTGGCACTCCAGCCCATATCTCGTGGTTCTACCCCAAGATTGCTCCCTTTTGGTTAGAATGCCTTCACACTATTAATAAAGGTCTACAGATCTCTCTTCCTCTTGATTCTTAGGTGATGTTGTTCTATCTTAATTTTCCTCCTTTAGCCTTACTCCCGAAACGGTTTCTCCGATACATGCTTCACTCCGCCAAGGCTCTTATTCCCAGACACTGGCGTAGTGTACACTCTCTTTCGGTTAGGGAATGGCAAGATTTGGCTCGGGAACAGGGCATTATGCTCTGCCTGGCCCTTACACAACGGGGCAAAGACTCGGTAGAGGCTGAAGTTTTCTTTTCTTCTTTCTTTCCCACGTAAATAGCTTCCACATTCCTGGAATTCCCAGTACCCTTTGCTTCCCATCCTTTTCCGCTTCCCCCCCTTTTTTTCTCTCCTTATCTTACTTCTTCACTAGCATTCCTCTCTCCTTCTGTTCTACACTTCCTTCCTATCACCTCCAGATTCTTCCTTTCTTCTTTCCAGCTGTGATTTACAGGAGTCATGATTACTTTTGGTATGCATTTGCCCCTCTACTGTTCTGATTGCTCACGTTTCTTAATGCAATTTTACTTCTGCCTTCTTTCATTGTATTGCTGCCTTTATTCTTCTATGAAAAATTTTTTGCGAAAAAAAAAGTGGGTCAATTCCTTTCTCCCTTATGCTGCTGAGAACAAGGGGTCCTGGATACCCGATATTTCCAGTGCTCGCATAAGATAAGACATAAAAACAGCAAGTATAGTAATTTATTGATCCAATTAAAAATAAAATTAGCCAAATGCTCACTTACATAAGAAAAAAGAAATGAAGTTCTCTGCTTCCCAAACCCCCTTACTGTAACCACAAGCTGTGTCCTTTCCTTCTGCACCTGGTGGCTTGAATTTGCTTCTCCAGAGTCAATGGTGCCACTTGTTGTTCTCAGTGTTTAGTCCTTATTCATGATAGCTGCAACCACTGCAGCTTTTCTTGACCATGCTGCAGTCTCTGTTAGGGCATGGAAAGGAAACTCATGGGGAATGAAGAGAGAGACTGGCATGCTAGTGAGTGAGAACGACTCAAAAGCATTTTCATGCTTCCCATTTACTCAGAGGTATCAAAGAAGATTAGAAACATGATTAATAGGTTTAAAGCAAAATGTTTTGAACATAAACTCTCTAGACCAATCTGCCACTTTTGTGGAAAGTTTTTGCGATCTGGTAGAGCTCACTGAATTGGTCGCTGATTCGTATGATTGTAAACTACTTACAATGCAAAGGAGAGGAAGCTGAGAAAATGCCAATTAAAAAAATTCCTTTCGATGAGGATTTTGTCCTACACATAATAGAGAAAAGATCTACCTGGCAAATCCAGAGCACGCACATCTGACACTCATCTAAATGAAAATAAATGTAATAACATAGTTAATTTAGTTGAGATCTGTTTTAGCGTAAGGAGATTATTATCTGGCCATGATTCAATGAAATGTAACACACGTGATATCCCAAATCCTATAATATAAAAGGCCAGAATGTTTGTTCGATGCAGTCATGCACAGTAGAGACTGCCCGAATGTATAATGGGAGCATTATGTGCGTTCGGGCAGTCCCTACTGCGCATGACTGCATCGTGTGTGCCGCCAGTGAGGCGGCAGCAGTACTCAGAGCAGGACTGGCCTCTTTACCTCACTGGACCTTGGCCTATGTACACAGGCTTTTACAATAGTATTAGAATATTTGGGAACAGGTGGTCTGGATAATCGTTCATTACCAGACAGACCAATGGGTGTTGTTCTATAGGGATGCCATTAATGAAGTTATGGTTTTGTAACCCTTTCCTTCTTGGAAACAGAAAGCTAAGAAATTTATCACCTTCATTATAGCATTAGAAATGTGACCCGAATCCCATTCCAAGCACGAGATAGACCAGGTGGATCTATAGCATGCTGTGGTCCCTGGAGCTCATTCATCATCCATGAGAGATTGGGCTGGTTCTGAAATGCCACATTCCAGGGAAATTAGCTAAACCAATAGATTTACTTGTTTCGACACCAACATTTTGTGTGGGATACCTGATGGATCTGTCAGTAAGTATATGAACTATGTAAGGAGATGTGGGTAATAGATGGCTAACTGTAACAGAGTGGGAAACCTGGTCCAAAAGGTAATGATAAGAACTATTACCACCTTTTGTCTCCTGGCCTGGAGAATGTCTCTTGGGATCATAGAGAGTGGAGCAAATGCATAATTCCTTCCCATTTTCCAGGACTGAACAAACTTATCTATGGCCTTTGCATCTGTAGGGCTCAATAATGTAAAGGACCCGAAAAGATTGCTTAATTGGAAACTGAAAAGAGATCTATCATCCAGGCTAATACATTTAACAAAATAATCTCCTTTTTAAATATAGTTTTGATATCTTTTTGAATTATTTTTGACTTTGTTGGGTAGAAATAAGGATGGGTTCTGGGAATCTTTTATGAATCCCAGAAACAATCTTTCTTGTGGGTGATAATATTGACTTTTCCCAATTTATGATGAAACCTAATTAAGTTAGTAGCTGGACTGTCATTTCTGCCTGACCTCCTTTATAGTCTTGATATCTTGTGACATGAGTAGCATGTCATTTAAGTAAATTACCATTCATATTGCCTTGCACTTTTAAAAGTTTCATTATCTTTGTGAAAGACCATGGGGATGATGGCATTCTGTAAGGGAAGCCATTATTCTCCTTTCCAGAGAAATTGAAGAAGAGATTTGTGAACTGGTGATATAGGTATTGTCAGGTACATATCTTTGAGAACTAATTTTAACATCCAGTCTGATGGGAGGATTAAGTCTCTGAGACAATGAATGCCTTCCATTTTGAGATGTATGTACATTATGAAATTGTTCAACTCCTTTAAATTGATTACTGTTTTTAGACCTGCATCTTTTTCTTAACCAGAAGTATATTGCTTGTGAAACCTGGAATAATAGCCCCTTTTTGGAAAAGTTCTTGTACTTCTCTGGTTACCAATATACCGTCCTCCTATGAGTATTGGAAAGAAGGAGGGGGTCTTTGTTTGAACCTGTGGAGGATAAAATTCTATCTGATAACCCCTGGTGGCTTGTAAAACCATTTGGTCAAAAGTAATCATAGTCCAATGATGGAAAAAATCTTATCCTCTGACATTGTAAAAATTGGATCATCAGAAGCCACGTTATTCTGAGATTTCTGGGTTACTGATTACTGGTTAGATAAGAAGTGAGGTGGGATCCTTTTAGATTTTTGAGGGGTGGATGGCGATACAACAGGTTTATTATGTGGCATATTGAATGATGATAAAACCAGTAATAGTAATTTGTAGTATGCAGATAATATATATATATATACATATATATATATATATATATATATATATATATATATATACTAGCAATGTGGGACGGTGTTGCCCGTCATGTTATGACCGTTGGGCGTACATTTGTGAAATGTAGACACAGTGATAAACACAGACATGTGGCACTAATATCTCCTAAAGAGAGACACTTGGGAGGTATGAAGCAGTAATATATCCTAAAGAGGGAGACTAGGGAGGTATGCAATGTTGTATTTTACCATCTGAATAACTCTACAAACAGATCTGAGTGGAGACAGATTTTGAATTCTCCACAAGCTTAAAGTGCTGGCTCTGGGCATATGCCTTGTAACCAGCAACTATAACTGTGAGTATAACCTTTAAGTTACTGGTTATTACGTGTTAGCCACATTTACAGGCACTATTGGGCGCCCACTGTTTCTGTGTGTTTTTTTCATATGTACTTCCCGGATGTGGATGTTGAAGAGGTGCAGCCATAGAGATTCATACCCTATAGTAGACCTTTGGGACGGTCCAAGATCCCTAAAAGCTTGAATTTCAGTGGAAACGTATGTTTCATACTGAACAACTCTTTTGTGAGTAGATTTAATCTGGCAATAGTACAATTGTGAAGCATTTACATATTACACTAGGAGCGCCTCCTCCCCTTGTGCTCTCCTTTACTTTGGGTCAGAATTGCAGTATTGTGCCTGTGTGTGTTTGGGTTGTGCAAATGGAAATCAGAAAATAAAAGGAGCTTTATAGCTGCATGTTAACCCATTGAATGCCAGAGTGCGTTGCAATGTGTTGTTATAACGGAAGCTGAGAGGCACCGCGTCGCCCTCAGTTGTCGTTCCCAGATCTCTCCCTCTCAACGGCGGATAAGCTCCGTCAGATGCACCGGTCGAAGTATGGGCGGTTACTGGAAAGAGTCGCAGGATCGCTGGAAGCAGGGAAGCACGGAGTCCACGTTGCTGTCTGACAGCATACAAAGTCAGATCGCAGGTAGCTGGCAGCAGACGGTCGACGATGCAGGATTCTCAGCTCAGGTAGGCATCAGAGAGGATACTTTAAACCACAAGAGCATAAAGAAAACCAGGACTCCTTCTTAGTTCTTCAAGAAGACTAACTCTTTATTACAACAAACCACAGCATATTTATACAGTTTCAAACCACACTAACTTGGAGCACAGTACATGAGACTTAACACAATCATAGTTCATCCAATAAGGTACAGAAAATGGTAGGGCAGAACACAATGGGGTAGTCACAGGGATAATTCAATCACCACACAGGGGATAGAGAACCAACAACAAATGATTTAGGGAAACATAATAGGGCAGACATGATTGAATTAACATACAGCAGGGGGTCTCAATACAGTTTACAAAACAATGGCTTGAGTGGCTACAATACACATTCAATGAATAATGGCCAGGGGTTGAACAATTAAGCAAAAGGGCTTGAGGGACTGCAATACACATTGGAAGTAGCCTTGCCCAAAATCAAATAATTAACCCCTAACTGGCCATTCTCTTGAAAGCAAGCCAGCAGGCTATGGTTGTTAATCTTTTTGGGCCTAGAAATGTCCACAGCTCTTTGTATAATGGGCCGATAAGCCTGATGCCCAGACAAAGGCTCCAGTAAAGGAGTATGATCCGTTACAGTTGTGCACCCCTCTGACACTCAAAGGGTTAAGGTATAGAGTGGCATGTCAGAGTTAAATAGGAGTGGGAAGTGTATTCAAATCTGGGAACTTTGACTTGTGTAGTCCCTGGAGGGGACTCATGGTGCTGATGTGGAGAGACCAATGGGGCAATTTGGGTGGGGCTTAATCACGAATAGGGGGCAGGGCTTAACATAACTGTCCGAAAGTTTTAGTAATAGGCTGGGGAAGGAGGAGAAGTGGGAGAGAAATGCAAGTTTACAGTGTGAGGGGTTTGAACAGACTCCCTGAGGGGTAAAACGTGATACACAACCCTGTGGTAGTCAGTAGGTTAAGTGTGGACCTGATGGCTGCATGTCCTCTGTGTTGTATGGCAAATGATGACAGTGAAGAAATAATTGAGCAATAAGGACCTGCCTTAACCCTTTGAGTGCCATTTTGTTCTCCTGATGCTGCAGCTTCCCTTCAGTGGCTGTACTACAGGTCCTGCTGAGGTGTCAAAGTATATAGGTGTGGTGTGTGTGTGTGGTGTATCTGTGATGTGGTGTGGGGTGTGTGTGCTTTTTCTTTCCTGAGTTGGATAGTGTATGTGTGTTAATCTGTGGTGTAGGATCAAGTGGCAGCCATTTTGTTTTTTTGGTAGGTTGTATAGTTGTGGGCAGGCTGGATAGTGGGGGCAGGTCTGCATGATGAATCACCCAATGGGAGCAGTAACTCATCCTTACTGCTGCCCCTGGGTGTGTGTGTCTCCTAAGGAGACATAAATTATGTAATGAACTATTCTGTTCTAAGTGTGTGTGTCTTCTGAGGAGACAAATTATGTTCTGTGTCCTGAGGAAACATAAATTATGCAATGAGGCTTTCTCTTTTATAAATATAGATATATATATAATATAAATTATAAACATGATTTATAAATATTGCAGTTGTTATCTACTTGAGATAAATATACAAATATTCCCTGAATATAAATAAATAAATAATAATAATAATTTTGTGATTTTTATAGCGCTTTTCTCCCTGTGAGATTCAAAGCGCTTTATAAATCTATAAAGAGACATAAATGTAAGAGTTCCTGAATGCCTGATAAAAGAGATGGGTCTTTAGCTTTTTTTAAAAAAATCTGTTATGATGGTGCCTCTCTGATTGAGGATGGTAAAGAGTTCCAGAATGTCGGGGAGCATGGTTGAATGCCCGGGATCCTGAGGTTGTCTTTATTCTGGGCACTGACAGCAGGGATCTGTTGGCTGACCGCAGTGAGCGGGATTGTATACAGGGTGTCAGGAGCTCTTTCAGGTACTGTGGGCATTGATTATTTAAGGCTTTGAAGGTCAGCAGGCCAATTTTAAAATATGTTTGCCATTTAATTGGAAGCCAATGCAGGGAGTGGGGAATGGGTGTTATGTGACATGTGCGAGTTTGATTGGTCAGTAGTCTGGCTGCTGCATTTTGTACTGTCTGTAGGTGATGGAGTTCTTTTTCTGGGAGGCCCAAGTAAAGTGCATTACAGTGCTCTAGACGAGAAGACACAAATGCATGGACTAATGTTGGCATATCATCCGGTGGAATTAAGTGTTGTATCCTGGCTATGTTTCTCAGATGAAAGAAGGCAGATTTTATTACAGAAGAGATCTGCTGTTTAAATGACAGTCCAGAGTCAGTCATCACTCTGAGACGTTGTACCTCTGTTGAACTAAAGAGTTCAGATCCTCCAAGTTCCAGGCCAGTTGGGTGATCCTGAGATATTCTTGTTGCCTGGGGTCCCCTCACCAAGAGTAACTCTGTTTTGTCAGGGTTCACGTTAAGCCAACTAACATTCATCCACTCTATGCGGTCTGCTAAGCAACTGTTGATGAGACATGTTGGGTCTTTAGTATCTGGAGCAAAGGAGAAGTAGAGTTGTGTGTCATCTGCTTAACAATGATATCTTAGGCCGTGTCTCCTGATGATGTCTCCCAGTGGTAGCAAGTAAATTACTAATAGCATGGGAGACAAGATGGAACCTTGTGGAACTCCGCAGGCTAATTCTGTTGGTGCCGAGGCGCAAGACCCCAATGTCACTCTCTGTGATCTACCAGTGAGGAAAGACTTAAACCAGTTAAGAACTGTGCCTCCTAGACCACAGATGTGCTGCAAGTGCTCTATTAAAATCCCATGGTCAATGGTGTCAAATGCAGCTGAGAGATCCAGGAGGATTAGGATGGAGTAATCACCTTTGTCTCCTGCCAAAAGGAGATCAATTAGCACTCAGACTAGAGCTGTTTCTTTGCTGTGGCGGCATCTGAACCCTGACTCAAAGGATCAAAGATGTTATATCTAGATAGCTTTTTTAATGATTTTCCCCAGAAATGGGAGGTTTGAAACTGGTCTGTAATTTGCTATGCAAGGTTTCTTTAGGAGGGGTTTTATCAATGCTTCTTTTAGAGGATCTGGGAGGTTTCCAGTTTTTAGTGAACACTCCACTATTTTGTGAGGGCTGGGGCAAGTGTTTCAGTGCATGCTGATATAAGATGAGTTGGGGCAGGGTCTAAGTCACACGTAGTGGGGCGCAACTTTTGCATGGTTCTTTTAATTTCCTCTATATCCACATTTGTAAAAGTAGACCATAAACTGGATGGTTCTGGTGGGTTACTGGTTGGCCTGCTGTGATGGAGGCTCAGATGGAAGAAATCTTGTCTGTGAAGAAGATTGCAAATTATTCACACTTATCTTGAGAAACGTTGGTGTGTATATGCATGCATGCTGGTTTGCAGAGCCTTTCTACTGTGTGAAACAGTTGCCTGGGTCTGCGGGAGAGTGTGATTTCGCATGACAAAAATGAAGATTTTTTCTGAGTTATCTTAAATTGATATTCATCGAGGTGTTTGGTAAGAGCAACTTTGTCCTCTGGGTCATGTGTCCTGCGCCACCTTCTCTCGAGTTTACGGCCTGTTCTCTTCAATTCTCTGATGTTGCTATCAAACCAAGGTGCATTATTGTGAGTTTTGATAGTGTGTATGCGTGATGGTGCAATGCTTTCTAAGGTGTCTCTCATGGTTTTGTTGTAGAGTTGGACTAAGGAGCCCGAGTCTTCACAAGTGCCCATCAGTTCACTTAGATCCATATTTGATGTTATGTCCAGTGGGGTCAACCCCTTTTATTGAGCGGTGTTTGGCTAGGTTTTGAGGCTGTGGTCTGGCAGGTTGTGATACAATGGAAAAGTGTATGGAGTGGTGGTCTGACCATACAACTGGACTTACAGTTAGTGGCAACACTTCTAGTCCAGACTAGAACACTAAATCAAGTGTATGACCTTTTCTGTGGGTGGAAGTGGCAACGAGTTGTATGAAGCTGAGCACACTCATCAGGATGAGGAAGTCCTGCCCAAGTTGGGATAGGGTGTCATCAATCCAAGTGTTGAAGTCACCCAATATAATCCATCTAGGGTTTTCAAGGATTAAACCAGTTAAAAGGTCTGAGAGTTCTTGAAGAAACTTCTTCCCATCTCCTGGGGGTTTGTATCCTAAATCCTCTATCTATTGAGATGCTAGCAGCTACGCAGTCAAAAGATTGGGGTGTGTGGACTGATATTGGCCTGGGGTTAATGATGATTTGGCACAGATCATTACTCCATCTCCCTTGTGCTCTTGTCTTGGGCAGTGGAACAATATATAATTGCCTGGAACAGCTGCTTCTAAGCTAGGCCCCGCATTGTCATCCAGCCACTATTCTGTAATTCACACTAATTCACGTTTCAATAAGGTCAGCAATAATAGCTGTTTTGTTCTTCATTGATCTGGCATTGCACAGGATTGATCTGATAGGACAGTCTTGGGGTTCTGAGTTCTTGCTCTGTACTTTGGAAACAAGGTGTCTTCTTATGGGGATCACACAGAGAGTTTTCCTTAATTTGATTGTGTGCTTTTTGTGCCTTCTGGATTGAATCACTTCAATTGGGTTTGAAGGTAGAAGTGGCGGAGTGGCTATGATAGTATCAGGAGATTGAACTTTAAGTTTTGATTTTCCACCACGGCAACCCCTGTTGAGTGCCTTTGAAGATGCCAAGTGATTATAGTGTAACCACTTGCGAGGGACTGAGTGGAGAGTCAGCTTTTTGGGGTTGTAGGGAATACAGATATGGGGCAGAATAGGTGATCATTCCCTCAGCAGTGAAGGGGTTAAAATAGCCTCTGGGTTTTGCATGGATATCAGCTGTGGGGAATGATCACATTGTCCAGTTCTATAGGATGCAGGCAAGTGTAAGGTGTGGAATTTTGCACTTCAGGATGCTTTGTAGATAACAGAGAAGAAAGAATGCATGCAGGTCAGATTGCAGCATTTCAAAACCAGTGTGTTTCAGTGAAATCTATAGTTGATTTTTTTTACTTTGTTTTTTGTCAATAAGTTTTCAGAGTGTGTAGAAATGGAATCTGAGTATTGCTGAATAGATGACCAAATCCAAAAACCCAACTGAAGGTGAGTATAGGTGATCACTCCCTCAGCATTCATAGGGATAAAATAGCATCTAAGTTTTGCAGGGATGTCAGCTGTGGGTGATGGTCACATTGTCCTGTTCTATAGGATGCAGGCCAGTGTGAGGTGTGGAATTTTGCACTTCAGGCTGATTTGTAGATAACATAGATAAGAAAGCATGCATGCAGGTCAGATTACAGGAGTTGAAATCAGTGTGCTTCAGTTAAATTTATATATATATTTCATCAATAAGATTTCTGAGTGTTTAGAAATGAAATCTGAGCATCACTGAATGGATGATCAAATCCAAAACCCAAATAACAACTGGAGGTGAGTCAGTTTTATAGTTTCAGTGTACCTTGTTTGTGGTGTTCCAGTGAAGGTATCTCTCCTTAGTAGTAAGAGGGTCCAGGGGAAGTATATTTCAATCTGCTGTGTATCTTAGTATAGTAATGCCATCCGTTGAATTTTGGTAAATCCAGGTATTTGAAATGTGGAATAGAGCCTGGTCCTTGCAATATTTTTGGTGAATTTTGAAAGTAAGGATGTTATAATTAAGGTAATTCCTGGAGAGGTCAGGAGCATGAGAAAAGTGTGGCATCCAGCAGGGGCACCTTAGAAAATCCAAATAAATAAACTAAAAAGTTTTATGAATAGTGCATAACAATAACTCCAAGTAATGACAATGCTGTTCTGACAGTAGATTGCGGAAAAAGTCACTTCACCTAAGCTTTAGATTAATAATCATAAAAAACACATTACTAACAAATTTCATATAATTGCATTGTCATAAAATAGATTTAATATCCTAAAATTAAATGAATCACCTTAACAAAGTAAGACCAACTTATCTTTAAAGTGGATGTTTCACCCCTTTACAACTTTGCCTAAATCGTTTTGTTATATGTTGTAAATAATGAAAAGTGTATACATATTTTTATAAAATCTGCTTGTTTGGAGAAATTAAAAGAATAATTGCAGCTCTGTACTTACTTCCGGGCAAACTGGGTTTAACTGATCTGTACCTCAGTCTGGTGCTTCTATCCAGCCTCCTCCGATGACTGGGGCTTTCTGTCTGTAAGCTGGAGCACTCTCATTGGCAGAGATCGATTTCTAGCCAATAAGAGTACTCCAGCTTACAGCCAGAAAGCCTCTGTCATCAGAGGAGGCTGGATAGAAGCGTCCGACTGTGGTATAGATCAGTTAAACACCATCTGCCCAGAAGTAGGTACAGAGCTGCATTTATTCTTTTAATTTCTCCAAACAAGCATTTTTTAAAAAAAAATGTATACACTTTTCATTATTTACAATATTTGCGGTCGGGTCTAGGAGAGACTATGATGGTAAGGTGTATGTCGGATGCCTATTGCCCATTCCGACCTGTGAGGTAGGCCTAAGAGTGGGCCACGTGTATAAGAAAAAGAATGAAATTGATAGAGCTGAGAAAGGGGTATGGGTTGGGTGGGTAACACAGAGCTCAGTTGGAGCTCTGCGCAGTCCCGAGGAAAGGATTGAGGTTGGTATAAATGTCTCCAACCGGCCCTCCCACAACTCCAGGCTAACCAATATCCTTACATATGTGGTCGGGCCTAGGAGAGACTATGATGATAAGGTGTATGTCGGACGCCTATTGCCCATTCCGACCTGTGAGGTAGGCCTAAGAGTGGGCAAAAAAAGGACCATGAATCCACAGGGATCATGACCGTAGATCTATATCCAACGTGAATAAAGAATGGGTACTGAAATAACCTGATACTGGATAACCCCCCAACTGGTGACCCCTGAAATCTAACAGAAGCCATAAGAAGCAAGGAGCAAATGTAACTAAAAAGGAGGGCTGATAACCGAAGGGTAGTGAGCTGTCTACTCAACTGCTCCGAAAATATACAATCTAAGGTGTCAAGTGAAAGACTACTTACAATACCTCACATGATCAATCGTAGGAGTGTGCGACAGTGTAACTTAATGTAGTAGTTGTGTTGATAAAGATGTTTGATACCTGCCAAGATGGATTAAGAAAATAAGATAAAATATGCATAGCTAGTATAAAAATGCCAAAAAGATGTAAAGGCAGAACACATGTGGCATCCTACCACGGAACAGCTAGCCCAGTCAATAGTTGACGTGTATGGTGGAAACGGTGAAAACCTTGAAATACTACCTCCCATATGTAGCTTCATAAACATGGCACACGTCATAACATCAGGGCCAGGTATGTAACACATGTACGTCTGAAGGTGGTATTCTGATTCATGATACTTAATATATAACTATAATGCTGCTGGTTCGTGACCCCCTGCCTAGTGAAAAAGAGAGAAAAGAATTAACTTGTATATGGTGACTGGTGAGTCCCTCTCTAGTGCCAAGCGGCTGATGCGAGACGCTACCTATGGTTTGGACCGATGGGCGTGAGGCCTATGCGATAGGCTGAGGGGTGTTGGTCTCGCGGTGACAAATAATCTTAAGCAGTATAAGACCCTATGTCTATAGGGTGGGTGTGACAGGTGAAGCCCTGTCTATCAAGAAAACTAGGAAGAAGGCTCTGTCTATGAGTTGGGCCGAGGGAAACGTGGGACGGGACTAAGCTGTAGCCTTCCCCTAACTATCCTAAAAGACGAACCAGCAGTCTTAACATAACCTATACTTAACTCTGCCTCTGAAAGTAACTTGCTCGAGCCTGTATGCGTGTCTCTGAAATGAGGAGACTGAATAAGATATACAAGATACTGAGTTTAATGACAAACAGTATCTCGGTGTGAGATAAAACCCATTAGATTTAATTGTGGACTACCTAGTTTAAGAACATATGAGAACGTACCAATAAACCCTAGAAACCTAACAGTAAAAAAATGATGATGAAAAAAAAAACATGAAGAGATCTCCGTGTGCGACTATCAACATAGGAATAAATGAAAAGTTCCGCCAACATTACTTATTTGCTGTCGGTCACCTGAAAGCCTAACTGACTAGAGAAAAGGATAGATCAAAAGCACCTAACTGATCTATATATGTGGGGAAGGTGAGGCCCTAAAATAAACACCAACCAGAACTACCTATGATTTGGACCGAGGGGCGAATGCCTAAGCGGTAGGCGGGAACGTGACTGTCGGTGTTATCTATCTCAAAATAAAAACCTGGCTGTCCGTGACGCCCTACCTAAGAGAGACCAGGAGGAGGTACGCTAACTATGTGTTGGGCTGAGGGGAAATACACGAGATTTCCCGGGGGACTGGACTACTCCTCCATTCCTACCCTAAAAGACAGGGACCGACAGACTTTAGAAAAATAAAAACCTGCCCTACCTAATCTTAGTAGAGTCAGCTTCATAAATGCCAGAGCTCCCTTCCTGCCCCTGTAACCGAAGTAACTACATCTCCAACATCAGATTATCTAGATACCTCTGAGATTTGAGACCCGTAATGCTTGGTCTAGATGCCCTAACCCCAAAAGTCAAGATGTAGAACTTAACTATAACAATAGGGACCTACTGAACAGGATAAAGATCACACTCAAAGCTGTATGCCTGTCTCTGAAATAAGGAGACTGAAATGATACACGAGATATTAAGTTGAATGATAAACAGTATCTCTATGGGAAATACCCCTATGTAATTCCTTAGTAGAATACCTAGTACAGAATGTACAAGAACATAACCAAAAATACCCTATAAACCTAATCAGGAAGTATCATAGCAAAATGGCTACAGAGATCTCCGTGAGTGACCTGAACGTAGGAGCTTCCTAAATGACGGAGCTCCATACCTGCCCTTATCCCAGAAGTAGCTAACGCCCCAACTTCTGATATCTTAATACCTCTGAGATTGGGACACCAGATCTGTCCTAAATACATGCTATAACCAGATTACATATTGGATGACAACATAAGTTAGTAACGTACTCATACACACTAAACGGCAACATGAAAGCTTCAAATTGAAATACCTTACCTTTGATGCTTGAGACCGCCTTCGTGTGTCTTAGACAAGCCTAAGAATGCAAGATTAACAGATTGCCCCATATGCTAAACCTGATAAACATCAGTACCTACACGGTCAACCTGTACCTAGGACTTGTGATTATAAAAAAGTACTGATAAACTGCTACTGAACCATACAACCTTCCCCGAAGACCGGACCGGCTTAAATAATTCCTATCCCGCTAAACTTATCCTAATTCTTACTGTACCCTCACCTCAATCCCAGGAGAAATTGAGAGACGTATCCATAATTGGGCATAATAGGAGGCACTAAAATAAATAAATAAATAAATAAAAAATTAAACTGGTAAGTAGTATGCTGGCCTAGACAACCTGTCTCGCTTGCGATTATTCGAACGTCAGAAACTAAATACAAAATTATATACATTACAGTAAGACAAGTGTTGGCTGTCGTAGCGGATGCCTGAGCAGCTGTACGATCAAGATTACATTGTAGTATAAACCAGAGGAGTAACTAGACATATATGAAATCAAACCCGGTCTTGACTGCAGTAAAGTTCAATGCTTGTGGAAGGAAAACCAGCCTGCAAGAGGAGCACTTGGGGTGATCGCGTGCTTGACTGTGCGTGGCTGAACATGGTCGCGTTGTGATGACGTGAACGTGACTTAGTCTAAGAGAATTGACGATAAACACAGAGCTCAGTCGGAGCTCTGCGCAGTCCCAAGGAAAGGATTGAGGTTGGTATAAATTTCTCCAACCGGCCCTCCCACAACTCCAGGCTAACCAATAGCCTTACATATAACAAAATTATTTAGGCAAAGCTGTAAAGGGGTGAAACACCCCCTTTAAGGAAACCACAAAGAAAGAGGAAGTGTTTATGAGGAGATTGACAGTTATAGGGAGTTCTGTGCATTGGGTTAATGGGATTCTAAAGGGATGTAAATGTTAGTATATTATAAAGTATTTCTGTTTGAATAAATCTGTATCTTTGCTGCTATGGGAACAATAAAGGATGTTAAAGAGTAATATTTGCCTCTGGTCTTGTTATAAAATTCTATTATACATGATGAACCATAATGGACAATCAAGTATGGTAAAACAAAAACATTAAAAAAATAAAAAATGAAAAATGAAACATTGAGATTCAATGTGAAAATAAAATGTCCAGCATATATACATAAGAAAAAAATAATGAGAAAGATGGTGATTAAAAAACAACAGCAATAAAAGCTAAATAAAAATAAGATAAAAAAAAATCACACACTATAAATCATATTCTCTGAAGGGGAAATAAAAGAGAAATAAGGATGAATAAAATTTGACAGCAGTGGCTTACATCAACAGCCAGGGTGGAACTTGTGGTTATTAAGCCTGGAAGGAAGTATGGGAGCTTCTCCATTGGGCAGATATTCACTTTCAGCAATCCATATTCCAGTGGTAGAAAACATGATTGTGGATTTTCTTAGCAATTAAGATGTTGATGCAGGAAACTGGGAACTGAACCAGGAGGTGTCTGATCAGATAGTTCAATGTTGGGGTCTTTCAGCTGTAGAAATGATGGCCTTTTGCGAGAACAGGAAGGTGCCTCAGTTTTGCACAAACAATCCACTGGCCTTTCCAAGAGATGCAATGCCAGTTCCATGGTATTTCCATCTTTGATATGGGTTTCCTCCAATTCATTTTATTCCCAGGGTGATTTGAAAGATCAGAATAAGATGGCTGTTTTTATCCTTATTGCCCCTTTATGGCCCTGCAGGGCCTGGTTTGCGGATCTTCTCAATCTATCAATCCAGAAGCTGTTCCATCATCCTCTAAGACTGGATCTCCTTCTCCATGGTTCCACCATCCTGAGACAGAAACGTTTCTTAGATTGTAATTTTCACCATGGTCCAGACTAGGAAGCCTGTCTCTATCATAGAATTTGGTGCATCTTCCACCTCTGGTGTGCTGATGGTGTGCAGAGCAGCACAAAGTAGATAGTTATAAAAAAGAGGAGGTGAGGTCTTAGGGATACAGCTGGGCCTGAAACAAGAGAAGTGGGTATAGGATATAGGAGAGTCCTGGAAGTGAGATCCGGAGGAAATAGATTCTAAGGATCAAGAGCATCTACAAAAAAAACTTAGTTTGGGATTTGGATAGGTAAGAGGTTAGTTTTTCCAAGTCAAATATTTTCCAGCTCATATTCATGAGGGCACTGGTGAGGTAAGGTTTTCGTTTTCCAGTGGGATGCTAAGATGTTTTTGGCTGCCAACAGTATCTGTGATATCAGAAGACAGATGGTCTTAGACAGATACTCTGGGTGCACCCCCAAGAGCAGCACACAAGGGTACAAATCAAGATGGAACAAGGTGACATATCGATTAAAGTCTGTCATCATCTTCTAGTAGTCCTGGGCCAATGGGCAAGACCATCAAATGTGGTAAAAGTCTCCACATATCTAGCAACCTCTAAAGCATAAATGTGTAATGTACCGGCTTCGGCCTGCAGGAGAGAGTGCTAGGGATCGTAGAGTGGGGAGCGATGCTCGGAAGCGTTGACTGCTGGCAACAAGACCGGGCAGAGGCAGAGAGATGAAGTAGCGATCCAGAAGGCTCCGTCACCAGCAGTACAAGCTCTCCTGCAGGGGAGAGCGCAGGCTTGAGAGCGCGGAATGGGGTACGGAGCTAGAGTCCGGTGGCTAAGTAGCGTAGCTCTCCAGAATACAAACCGAGCACGGCTGATTGCTAACCAGGCAGCAGTGATCGGCAGAGAGTAGAATAGTCGGACGGAAGCCGGAGGTCATACACAGGAAAACTTAGAGGCAGAAGCGGCAGGCTGAAGGGTCGTCAGGAGTAAGCCAGTGGTCATACACAGGTAGACTGGAAGGCAGAATCGGCAGGCAGTAGGATCGTCAGGAGAAAGCCAGAGGTCATACACAGGAAAACTTAGAAGCAGAAGCGGCAGGCTGAAGGGTCGTCAGGAGTAAGCCAGTGATCATACACAGGTAGACTTGAAGGCAGAATCGGCAGGCAGTAGGATCGTCAGGAGAAAGCCAGAGGTCATACACAGGAAGACTGCAAGGGGAAGAAGGGAGAGCTGGGTTTTAGCAGAGGCAAGGCTGGACCTGTACTAGGAGCTTGAGGCGCCAAGGACCGAAGAGAGTGGCATTGCCCCCCCGGACAGGAAGCGCCTCAGGAGCTTCAGGGAGCCGGCCTAGCTGGAAACCAACGGTGAAAGGCAGACACAAGATCGGGGGCGTGAAGATCAGAGGAACGGACCCAGGACCGCTCCTCGGGTCCATAGCCTTTCCAGTTCACTAGATACTGGAGATGACCCCTGGAACGGCGGGAATCCAGAACCGCATCAACAACATACTCCTCCTGATCCCCAACCAAAACCGGTGCAGGAGGCTTCGGAACAGAGCCGGTGGAAGCGGCAGGAAGGAACTCCTTGAGAAGAGAGACCTGGAAAACAGGGTGCACGCGTAGGCTACGAGGCAGAGCTAACTTATAGGACACTGGAGATAACCGCCGCAGGATGCGGAAGGGTCCGATATAGCGAGTACCCAATTTAACGGAAGGTTGGGCCAGGTGCAGGTGTCTGGTGGATAGCCAGACCCGAGTACCGACTTGGAAAAGAGGAGCCGGCGTTCTGCGACGGTCCGCAGCTACTTTCTGGCGGATCTGAGCGCTAAGCAAGACCAAACGAAGAGTGCGCCAATGTGTAGAAAGGGACTGAACCCTGCTCTCAGCTGCGGGTACCAAAGAGGACCCTGAAGACAATGAAAGGATTCGAGGGTTATAACCGAGAGCTGCAAAGAACGGTGAACAGCCCAAAGAAGAGTGTCGAAGGGAATTGTAGGAAAATTCAGCCCAAGGCAACAAGTCCACCCAGTTGTCTTGTTGATGGTTAGAGTAGGCACACAGATATTGCTCAAGAACCTGGTTCAGGCGTTCTGTCTGCCCGTTAGTCTGTGGGTGATAGGCAGAGGAGAAATGCAGACTAACCCCTAAGCGGGTACAAAAGGCCCTCCAGAACTTGGAGACGAATTGTGAACCCCGATCTGACGTGACGTGAAGGGGAAAGCCGTGCAGACGCACAATATGAGTGATAAATATCTGCGCAAGTTCCTGGGCAGAAGGCAGGGCCGACAGGGGAATGAAATGATCCTGCTTGGAAAAACGGTCAACCACGACTAAGACCGTATTCATTCCACGAGACAGAGGCAAATCCACAATGAAGTCCATGGACAGATGGGTCCAAGGAAGCTCCGGAACAGGCAGAGGAAGAAGCAGGCCAAGAGGTCTTACTCGAGGTGTCTTAGTCCTAGCACACACCGAGCACGTGGAAACCCAACGGATAACATCCTGCCGGCAGGAGGGCCACCAGAAATACCTGGTGAGAAGATCTAGGGTACGATCGACTCCAGGATGTCCGGCTACAGGAGAGTGATGAGCCCAGGCCAACACCTGGTTCCTATGGTTCTCAGGGACCAGGAGCAGAGACGCTGGGCAGGCCAGAGGTTTAACCGCTGGTTGAGCCCGTTGGATTCTCCGGAGTGTGGTAGTAGACAGGGTGGCCAGAATCACAGAGGATGGCAGAACAGGGTCTGGTACAGCAGACGGGGAGGTGTCGTCGTATCGTCTCGACAAGGCGTCTGCTTTGACGTTCTTGGTGCCAGGTATGTAGGATATGGAAAAGTCAAATCGAGAGAAAAATAACGACCACCGGGCCTGCCGAGGCGTCAGCCATTTGGCGGAGGCCAGATAGGCCAAGTTTCAATGATCAGTAAGAATGGTAATACGATGCATGGCTCCCTCAAGTAGGTAGCGCCACTCCTCCAAGGCAAGTTTAATGGCTAGTAACTCACGATTGCCGGTATCGTAATTGGCCTCAGCAGAGGTAAACTTGCGGGAGAAGAAAGAGCATGGATGCAAAGTGGCATGCGGTCCGGTTCGTTGGGACAAGACTGCTCCAGCCGCCACCTCAGACGCATCTACTTCCAAGACAAAGGGCAGAGCCGGATCTGGATAGGCCAATAAGGGTGCCGTGGTGAAGGCTGCTTTCAACGAGGCAAAGTTCTCCAGAGCCTCAGAGGACCAGTTACTGGGATCTGCACCTTTACATGTCAAAGCAACTATCGGTCGTAGTATTTTGGAGAAATTCTTAACGAACCTACGGTAGTAGTTCGCAAAGCCTATGAATCGTTGCACTCCTTTGACTGTGTGCGGAACCGGCCAATCCAAGACCGCACTAAGTTTGGCAGGATCCATGGCCAAACCAGAGGCCGAAATGACGTAACCTAGAAACGGCAGAGAGGGCCTCTCGAAACTGCACTTCTCCAGCTTGGCGTACAGTTTATTTTGCCTCAAGCGTTCCAAGACCGTTCGAACGTGCACACGGTGTTCGTGTATGTCCTTGGAAAAGATCAGGATGTCGTCAAGATACACGATCACAAAGGACAGCAAAAGATCACGGAAGATATCGTTAACAAACGCTTGAAAAACCGCAGGGGCATTCCGCAGACCAAAGGGCATGACGCAGTATTCATAGTGGCCAAAGCGTGTATTAAATGCGGTCTTCCACTCATGACCGCTGCGTACCCGAACAAGGTTGTAAGCACCCCTAAGATCCAATTTGGTGAAAACGGTGGAGCCGCGCAGCCTCTCGAGGAGTTCTGGGATGAGAGGCAGGGGGTAGAAATTCTTCCGCGTGATTGCGTTCAGACCTCGATAATCTATACATGGATGCAAAGAACCATCCTACTTCTTCACGAAAAAGAATCCCGCGCCAGCAGGCGAAGTAGAGGGCCGAATAAACCCCCGAGAAAGACTCTCCTGAATGTACGTCTCCAGTGCCTGAGTCTCGGGCAAAGACAAAGGATAGGTACGTCCCCTAGGGGGAGTAGTCCCAGGTAATAGATCAATGGTGCAATCATACTCCCTATGGGGGGGAAGAGCCTCAGATTTCGATTTAGAAAACACATCAGAAAAGGATCTATAAGGCTCCGGAAGATTGGGATCAGAGATACCGGCGGGAGATTGACTGAAGGAGCCGATAGCCATCGTGGGAGAAAAGGAGACGGTACGTGTGGCCCAGTTGATACTGGGATTGGTCTTAACCAACCATGGTAGACCAAGAATCACCGGATGGAGAGGAGCCGAGATAACGTCAAAGATGATCTCCTCTGAATGCGCCGGAAGCACCCGCATGGAGAGCGGCACGGTCTGTAGAGTGACAAGTCCATCCCCCAAAGGGGAACCGTCGATCACCGTGATAGACATGGGTTGCGCTTTGGGTTCCAAGGGAATTCCACGGTCCTGGGCAAAAGAGAGGTCCATGAAGACCCCTGCAGCTCCTGAATCTATTAAGGCTGCCACTTCAGTCTCGATACCTGACCAGACTATACGTACCATCAAAGTGAGGCGCTGCGGTGTGCATGAGGGAACATGAGTGTGACTTTCCCGGCTTATTGGGACAGCTCCGAGCCAGATGGCCAGGAAGGCCACAATACAAGCACAAACCCTGTGAGCGTCTCCGAGACTTCTCTTCTTCGGAGAGGCGGGTTAGGCGTCCTATCTCCATAGGTTCTGGAGCGGGATCCACGGAGGCGGAGGGGGGCATGAACCGCGGAGCAAGACGTACAGGAGGGCGTGCAGCGGGGCGCCTGGCTCGGTCACGATCTCGCTCAAGCCGTCTCTCTTGTATGCGAGTGTCTAGGGAAGCACACAAAGAGATCAGACGCTCCAGTGTTTCTGGAATGGGCCTCGTGGTCAACTCGTCCTTCAATCGCTCAGAGAGACCCCGTCGAAACGCTGCCTTGAGGGAGCTGGTACCCCAGTCCGTATCGTAGGCCAGGGTCTGAAACTCAATGGCGTATTGAGAGAAGGACTGGTTCCCTTGCTGAAGGTCAAGGAGACTGGATTCCGCTTTGGCTTGGCGTCCAGGCGTATCGAACACAGCACGGAAGGCAGAGAGGAAGGAATCGCAGTCGTCGAGGAGAGAGGACTGGCGATCCAGGAGAGGGGCCACCCAGGCAAGAGCCTGACCCTTTAGAAGAGAAACAATGAAGGTGACTCGAGCCTGATGAGAGGAAAACAGCTCTGGATAAGTGCGTAAATGTAGAAAACAGTGGTTCAAGAAGCCACGTAAGAGCTTGGGATCTCCATCGTACCTGTCCGGCAGAGGCAGACGTGGGCCGGCAGAGGCCAAAACAGGACCTGAAGGTGCAGGAGCCTGGGACACGGGTTCTGGTGCAGTTGGAGGAGAGGTACAGGTCTCCAACTGCTGTTGAAGATGTTGCAGAAGGGAAGTGATGGAGTCCAACTTGTGATCCAACGACCGGATCTGCGTGGTGTGTTGTTCCAACACGGACGCCTGCTGGACTAAGACCTTTGGGACTTCCTTGGGATCCAAGGACATGGTGCGGTAATGGCACTTTCACTAATGTAATGTACCGGCGTCGGCCTGCAGGAGAGAGTGCTAGGGATTGTAGAGTGGGGAGCGATGCTCGGAAGCGTTGACTGCTGGCAACAAGACTGGGCAGAGGCAGAGAGATGAAGTAGCGATCCAGAAGGCTCCGTCACCAGCAGTACAAGCTCTCCTGCAGGGGAGAGTGCAGGCTTGAGAGCGCGGAATGGGGCACGGAGCTAGAGTCCGGTGGCTAAGTAGCGTAGCTCTCCAGAATACAGACCGAGCACGGCTGATTGCTAACCAGGCAGCAGTGATCGGCAGAGAGTAGAATAGTCGGACGGAAGCCGGAGGTCATACACAGGAAAACTTAGAGGCAGAAGCGGCAGGCTGAAGGGTCGTCAGGAGTAAGCCAGTGGTCATACACAGGTAGACTGGAAGGCAGAATCGGCAGGCAGTAGGATCGTCAGGAGAAAGCCAGAGGTCATACACAGGAAAACTTAGAAGCAGAAGCGGCAGGCTGAAGGGTCGTCAGGAGTAAGCCAGTGATCATACACAGGTAGACTTGAAGGCAGAATCGGCAGGCAGTAGGATTGTCAGGAGAAAGCCAGAGGTCATACACAGGAAGACTGCAAGGGGAAGAAGGGAGAGCTGGGTTTTAGCAGAGGCAAGGCTGGACCTGTACTAGGAGCTTGAGGCGCCAAGGACCGAACACAGGGACGGGAGGAACACTGTGAAAGTGCACAGCTCCCACAGCAAGCCGCCCTGATATAGGCGCTGGATGCTGACGTCACCGGAGGAAGCGACGCGTGTACCGGAATGCGGAAGTGGACCGACGCTCCGTCAGACCGGGGTGAAGGGAGAAGAGGAAGGCCACACAGAACGGAGCAGGTAGGTGGGACCGAAGGAGAGTGACAAAATGAGACTGATTGGCCAGTCTCACTGGGATGAGATACCATATGTATTGAAGTTTATATGCATGTTCTTTACTAGTGATTCAGATTGGTCACAGTATTATACCATGTTTCAAGCAATATCTTTTCCATGATGTCTTTTTCCCAGTTTAACATATGTTTGGTTTTCTCATTCTTCTGACGAGGTGATGTGCCCCTGAAAATGAGAGACAGGAGAACAGGAGCTTAAGCGTTCAAACTGGTAAGATCGGGGACAGAAGAGTCTCGAAAATGTTTGGGAATACTGGGCAATTTGTATGTATCAGAAAACTTCAGCTGGGGGAATTTTTTATTTATTGGCTAGAGAAGAAAAGGAACAGAGTTCATTATCAGTACAGTTGCCTAGTCTTAGGGGTGAGCACTGGAGCAGCATTGGAAGTCCTTTGTCTTGAAGCCGGATTGAAAATCTGAGTTGTCTAGTATGGGGGTTATTTTGGAGACAGGGAATGTCAGGGATTTTTTGGAATTTGAGTGCCAGAGTTTGAGAGAAGGGAGGATTGTTGTTGCTGCTGCCATTGTGAACTTGGGATGAGTAATTTGAAGGGGTAAGATGTAAGATTCTTCTCTTCAAACCCAAGGAAGGATGTGGTCTTTTTGTTGCCAGAATTTAGCTCAGACAGTTTTTGTAATGAGGAGGGAGATTGATAATAAGAGTTTGGGATGTTTCATGTTAATCCTGAAACCTGAAAGCCTCTGATAGCAGAGGAGAGTCACCAAAAGGTTTAGAACAGAGGTAAGAAGCTTGGATATTGTTAAGTGCATGTCATCTGCAAATAAAGATAGCTTATATTCAGAATTTACAATTGATGTGGACATCCCTGTCTTGTGCATCCTCAGATGGGAAAATTGGAAGATAATGTGCCACAGATAGAAATACAAGCAGTGGGATTGGAGTAAAGGTCTCTAATGGCAAGCAGAAAATGTGATTTGCAAAGAGTCTCTAGCATGAACTTCCAGTTTAATCGATTAAAGGCTTTTTGGGCATCTAAGGATAGCACAAGAGAAGGTATATAGCTCACAATTGGTGACACTGGCCAAAAAAATAGCCAACAGTATTTTTCAAGCACTGTTATCAGTGCTTGAAAAGCATTCAGTTATCTGTGCTATGAAAATACTGGATGAAAAAAACACTTTGGGCTCTAAAGTTAGCACCCATTGAACCCATTAAAATTTTTCTGGATTTGCCATTTAATTCCATATGTTAGGTAGGAACATGTGTTAAGGGACCCAGTTTAACGCCTGAAAATCTTCACCCACTATTTTTGGGTGAAGAGTCCCCTAATGAATGATTCAACCTGCTGACACAGAAATTGAAGGGGAAAATCTGCACAAAAAACAGTTACCTGTGGATTTATTGGCCTAAACTCCATATCAATGCATCCAGTGTATGCAAAAGATGTGCGAAATGTGAAAAAAATTAACCCTATGAGTACCAGTGGGGTATGCAATGCATTGCACAGTGTTGCATACCTCACTAAACCTGTGAGTGCCAATATGACTGAAGTTAACAGCATCATATGAAAAAAAAAACTTACCGGTAATCCTGATGTCCAGCAGGGTCTTCAGCTCCCTGATCAGCTACTGTCCGTCTTCTTCTGTCATCTTCTATCTTCCATCTTCTTCTTTCTCTTTATCTTCTTATCTTCTGTCTTCTCATCTTCTTCTATGTCCCAAAGATGTCACTGCAAAGAAGAAGAAAAAGTCAAAATTAACTCAAAATGTATCAATCAAAGATATGCTGGGCTAAACATTTTAAGTGCCAGAGGGGTACGTGACGCATTGCAGAGCAATGCGTCGCGTACCTCTCTGGCACTGAAAGGGTTAATTTTTGGTTGGCAGTCCAAATAATTAAAAAAAAGTGTGTAGTCCAATTTGAAAAATGTCTGTAGTCCTATTCAAAAATTTTTGTTTGTAGTCCAAATATATTGTAGTCCAAATATTGTGGCAGTACAAATATATAAGATAGTGTGGCAGTCAAAGGGTGAAAATACACTGTTGCCAATGACAGGAATGCAGATGAAAAATCCACCACCTCCTGAGTTACCTCATATCCCTGCTAGGAGCTGATTAACTGGGAGGTGCGAAAGCATATATCCCAGCCTATGGAAGGCTGGGAGCCATTTTGATCAGAGACTGGCCATAGAAAGGCTCGGGCAACAGCCCAAGTGGTAACTTGGGGTGGGGTGGGGGGTTTCAATCTGCCTTCCTTCCTCTGGGGCAGTGGCGGCGGCGGCATACTTTAACCCTTTGACTGCCACAATTTCCAATCTATTTGGACTACAAACATATTTTCGAATTGGACTACACACATTTTTTTTGCTTTGGACAGCAAGCAAAAAATTAACCCTTTGTGTGCCAGAGAGGTATGCAACACAATGCGTTGCGTATCCCTCTGGCACTCAAAGGTTTTAGCACAGCATATCTTTGGTTCATACTTTTTTGGAGTAGATTTAATTTTGTTTCTTTTTCTTTACCGTGACATTTTTGGGACACAAAAGAAGAAAAGAATACAGAAAATAGGAAGATGAAGAGAAAGATGGAAGATAGAAGATGACAGAAGAAGATGGAAAGGGGATGACAGGTAAGTATTATACAGCTCTTGATTATGGGTGTTAGATAGTGTTAGGGCTAGTATTGTTGTACTTCAGTGTTAGGGGTTGTATTGGGTTAGTATTTGGGAAGGTGACTATGTTTGAGTTCATGCTCGGTGCTTGACAGTGTGTCAAGCACCTAGCATTAGCCGTTTTCCTTTGATGTTCCCTTTTCTAATGCTATTTAGTGTGTTGTGAGTGTTGAGAACCTAAAACACATGATGAATTCTGGCCAAAAGTCAGTTTCTTTGGTCAAATGTTCGCTGTGGTTTCTGTTGGATGGGCAATTGAATACCTCCTGTGACACAGTGTGTGTGTATCGGTCATAGTCATTTTTGCCCTACCAGCTGTTTTATCATCCACAATTGAATCAAGATGATAGTGTGATCTGGCATAATAGATAAGACTGAGAGCTTATTGGATGCCATTGGATGCAATTAGATGCCTGGCAACTTTATACAAAGCCAACCTGAAAAACCTGTCAAGGGGAGGCAGGGTTTTCCTTTTGCTCACAGTAACAAGAGTGTCCTGTGCTGCAAACTGTCCGGTCAAGTGACCAGATTCCACATCTCAGGGGAGGTGGCTTACACTAGCTAAAAGGGGTGGGAGGGGAACATTTTATCATTCAATTGCTCTTAACTACAACTCTGACAGTATTGCAGTAACACTCTCCATGGCCCAAATACTATGAAGATTAATTGGAGCTGCTGTTTTTGTGAAACATTACTATCCTTTTAATATCTGTGTTTATAATAGAGATTGGTCTGTATGAGTTACAGCTCAAGGAATCTTTGCCTTGTTTGTGGATCAGTGTAATTATAGCTAGGTGCATTGAACTAGCAAGTTGAATACAGTGAGAAGAGGGGAAATGAGTTGAAACTGGGATATCTGTTGGCGAAACTGTCAGGGCCGAGTGTCTTCAGCGATTTGAAGTGCTTAATAATTTGAGTTATTTCCTGCAAGGTGATTGGAGAGCCAAGAGGTCTCTCTTCTCCTGGGATAAATGGGGTCGAGAAATGTCCTTAACATAGGGTAGGACTTTAAATAGAATAGCATCCAGAGCATGAGAGTCAGAATTCTGTGAATATTCAGTAAATTCAGAAAGTATACATTGTGAATCTTGCATGAGGGAACCGTCAGGTAAACAAATAGAATCTTCTGGAGATCTTTGAGTTTGTTGGCTAACATGGTACTGATGAAAATGTGGTCTGCCCACTTCATGTCCCTCTCTGTATCTGAAAAAAGGATAGAGTTTAGTTGACCTCTCATGGTAATATTTGTTGCACAAGAGCAAAGGAGGGGGTCCCTTTTATGCTGCTCTAGAGAGCAGAGAGTTTATTCAAGAGTTTGTTTATTTTTATAAAACAATATTAATTTTGTTTCGAGGCTATGTGCATTCTGGTCCTTCTAATGGTAGCTTTATGTGCCTCCCAGAGAATAAAGGGGCTATCCACTGAGTTTAGGCGGTTACAGTTATGAGATATGGATGTAAGCGAAAGGGTATCAGCTCTGTGTGTGGACACCATCATGACAGTAAGAAGAGTGTTAAAGAGTGGGGGACAATGATCTGACCTGGTTGTCACGGAGCACAATCCAAGTGGCGACAGTGCCCTGCAGCTCTGTTGGGCCAGAGAGGGAAAAAAAAGGGGGGAGAGAGAAATAGATGTAAAGGAGGCAAGTCAAGGTGAAGAAGGGGAGAGAGGGAAAATTGCAAACTGTATTACACAAAACAGGTCCTTTCTGAACAACAGAGTGGCCGAGCGTAAGTAGTTGTATACCTAGAACCAGTCCCAAAGTGAACAAAGAACACTGCTATCAGTAGACAGCAAAAATAGGATAGTGCCTAGACCGTATATATAAACGTAGAACATATCAATTTGAAACTGGAGGGGGGGGGTGAGTGGGTATGAAAAAAATAAACTTTAGCAACTTTATGTACAACAGGTCCTTTCTGAGTAGTGTAGAAGAAAATCTACAACAATATGAGAGCTGAACCAAGTCAAAAGGGATGCAAATATTAGCACTGGCAGTAGGTAACATTGGAAGGGCTGAGTTTAGAAATAAAAAAAAAAATGGGGGCGGAGGAATTCAAATCAAATATATATACATGCAGGGACACCATTAAGTGCACCCACAGTCACTTATTAGCATAACTGTGGGTTTAGTACTCAAGACAACATGTGTCTTCAGAACATGTCCAGTTTGAGCTAGAGGTAAGAAATCCCAGAAGAATCCTGGACAAGAGTATTTGTAGAATTAGAAGGAATGGTCATTTTCATCTTCACATCATCTGTCATGCTTCATGAGCTAAAGGACAAATGGAAGGGGAAGCCCCATGTGTATCTAATACCTTTGTTTCATAGGGCTTCAGTAATGAGTTTAATTTCTCTTCTCTTAAAAAGAGTGTTTGGGGCTAGTTTGGATATCCTTTTTCAGAACTGGTGCCCAAAACTGCACTGCAAATTCAAGGGGATGTCTTACCAATGATTTCTACAATGGCAAAATGATGTTATCCACTCGCTTTAATACCCCTTTTTATGCAAGACAGGACTTTATAATTAATAGAGGACAATAATAAAAAGGTATCATCAGAATTCCATATAATACAAAGGGATAATTTATTATCTGGTACCCAAATGCTTTTCAGATAAAGCAGTTCTCTAATATAACATATCTTTCTATGAACATAATCACTAGCTGTAATAAAAAAAGTTCAAATCACTCTTATTATCTAATTTTGGTTACACTAAATTCATAATAAAAGGAGTGATAACACTTCTGGCGTACTTGAGAAGGTGTCACGGTATTCAGGCAAAGAAGGACTGACACAAAGATAAAATATAAACACCTTTATTTGAAATATACAGCAATAAGGTAATAGCCCACTTAACCCCAGACACAGGATGATAGGACCCAGGCCCTTCTCCGGAGCTGCACACTGTGCTGTGCATTGCACTACTACAAGCTACCGAGGCTAGGGAAGAGGCTCGAGTGGAACGCCAGTACGAAGCAGCTAATATGCGTAAATCTCACTTTGGTCTCGTGACAGGAGGCACCAGGGAGCAAGAACAGGCCAGAGTCACAGGAACATGGAAAGTACAGGTCAGGCAAGCTAAGAGTGCATGGAGCGAGTAGGCAGCCAGAGCCACAGGTCAGAACCATACCAACATGCCCTATGAGGAACAACGAATCCCAGCGCGGAATAACCTGTGGCCGGAGCACAGGTTAGGCCGCTGGGAGCGAGCTGAAATCCTAAGGGGCTAGCCAAGCAGCGAGTAGGGTTGAGACTAGGCCAGGAACCCTCACCGGACCTAGTGGAGCTCCGGGAGGCAACTCCGAGAGAAGAGGACGAAAGGAAGCAGAGACTCACCCTGATCAGCTGTCACAGTTTGTTTTGACTCTCAGACACAGAGTAAGATAAAAAATCAAACTTTATTGAAAAGTTTAATGGGAACCCTCACGGGTCCTGAACATACATATATATCACATGCACTCAATGGGTTCATACAGTAGCTTTTACAAGATACAGCATGGTAGGCTCTACTGGCCTTGCCAAAGTACCGGGCAAGGCAGCCTATGGTATGAATTAACAGTATGACTAAGACTCTACCGGCCCTGCCAATGTACCGGGCAGGGCAGAACGGAGTCAGGAGCCAGGTCTAACACAAGCCGAAGTCAGAAACCGGAAACAACAAGCAATGCCAAACTACAACCACCAGCACAAATAATTGAGCACAGAGGTTAGGGTAGGCTGGTAGATAAAACCCCCTGCTCCAATCTGTGGTAAGGAAGGAGTGAACAGCCAGGTAAGGAAGCAGAACTAGTTCAAAAAGCAAGAATGGGCAGAAACCCTGACAGCATTAATGTGAAGAATCAGGTTAACATTATAACACACACACACAATAATTGAGAAATCCTAATGAGATTCAGGTAATGCCCTTTTCTTTATGCAGATCGATAAATGCTAGACCGCATTTGGAAAACTTGAATGTCTTGATCTGAAAATAATAGTTACTGGAAGTTGCACATAAAAAGTATTTATTAAAAAAAAGTGTGGGAGTGAAAAATACAAACGCCATAGAGAGAGAGAGTTTAAAGAATTGGATGTATAGAACTCTTAACCCTTGCATGTAGTTGACCGCAACCAAACCACACCTGCAAAGCACCACATATCAACCTTGGCACACTAACTTGAGCATATAAGAAATATTTTGAGTAATAAGGAGCAGAATAAATTGTGGCCAAAAGGTAGTTAGTGGTTTGTTAATACTACTTACGCAATAAAAACCTCCCTTTTTTTTTTTACTGTAATTTGCTCAAGCCTCCTGCCCCTGAATACATTTACAAATGTTAGATCAGCAACACTCAGGTTAATCTGACGATCTGTCACCAATACGACCAATGAGTCAGAAATAGAACACTTGAATGTTGAGGATGGAAAACATGCGATGGTAGAAAATATAAAAATGGAGGAGACTATCTTCAGACTATAACAGTATACCTCTAGAAGTCACATCAATCCATACAACAACATCTGAATTCCAAGTCTATTAGTATTTTGTATAATGTATTGGTGGATTTAAATAAATCTGGAAATGATAACCACCAACAGGGGTTGTGGATCTCAATTACTCAATAGAGCTATGATGTAAGGTGCAAGGTTTTCAGATTAAAAAGATATTCAGTTTATCTTTTTTTTTTAAAAAAATATAAAATAAAGTTTGTTTTAAAAAACCAATAGCAATCTCCTTTCTTTAGGATCCTGATACAAAACCCCTAACATTGAGGGAATAGGAGTGCAAATGTGGTATTCCTTTCTCCTTGTCTTTAAAGAAGATCCTCTTTTGCAAGTTATTAGCATTACCACTGCACCATTCAGCTAATAATGAAATAAGGCAGCAATCCCCCTACCACATAGGTTGTGTAATGACTTTACACTTTCATATTCCATTTGGTTGCCCAAGCTGCCATTTTATGTAAATCCTTCTGTAGAGAACAAATACCCTTTTCTGAATGTATTACCCTCCATAATTTAGTGTCATCTGCAAATATTGATATTTTGCTTTCTATATCTATTTGCAGGTAATTTATAAACATGTTTAAAAGCAGTGGACCAAGTACTGAACCCTGAAGTATTCCACTATCAACTTTAACTGTACTGGAGAATTGTCCATTTACAACTACACACTGCTCCCTATCCTTCAACCAGTTTTCTGTCCAATTGCAAAGGTTATCCCCAGCCCAATTTCCTTATTGTATCAAATGTCTTTGCAAAATCTAGATATACATCAACTGCATGATCTATTCCTCATAAAACCATGTTCATTACTGCTAATAATTAGTGTTGAGCGAGCACCCCGATGCTCGGGGGTTCGGGTGCTCTGACCGAGCACCCCCGGAGGCTCGAGTGCTCGGCCGAGCACCCGAGCCCCATTGAATTCAATGGGAGGACTCGAGCATTACACCAGGCACCCCCTGCTCTGATGAGGGGAGGGTGCCTGGTCAATGCCCCCCTTCATCTCCACAATGCCCCTCTTCCACAATGTCCCCCTTCCACAATGTCCCCCTTCATCTCCGCAATGCCCCCTTCATCTCCGCAATGCCCCCTTCATCTCCGCAATGCCCCCCTTCCACAATGTCCCCCTTCCACAATGTCCCCCTTCATCTCCGCAATGCCCCCCTTCCACAATGTCCCCCTTCATCTCCGCAATGCCCCCTTCATCTCCGCAATGCCCCCTTCATCTCCGCAATGCCCCCCTTCCACAATGTCCCCCTTCCACAATGTCCCCCTTCATCTCCACAATGCCCCCTTCCATCTCCACATGTCCCCTACCTCCAGTCCCTGGTGGTCCAGCGGAGCGTCTGTAAGATCTGTGCCTCCTTCGGCACAGATCCCTGCCACCCGAACATGGCGGGCGAGCACATGGCGGTACTCGTACGAGTACCGCCATGTGCCGAGCAGAGCGATGCTCGAGCCGATCCGAGCATCAGCCGAGCATGCTCGCTCAACACTACTAATAATCATATTTTTTGCAGTGTAATCCTGAATATAATCCATTATTATTATCCCTTCTATCAGTTTTCTCACTACAGAGGTCAAACTCACAGGTCTATAATTACCAGGTTCTGTTTTATTTCCCTTCTTAAACAGAGGCACTACATCGGCTTTATGCCAATCTTGTTGCACTGAGCCTGCTGTGAGAAAATCTTTAAAGAGAAACAAGAGATGTCTTACTAATACTGCACTGAACTTTTCTTATGTTAACCCAATATCTGATAATGGTATGGTTTTATTTGTTACTTGCTGAGGCTCTTCTACCATTCCTTGTTCCCTTGTATATACTGATGCCAATAAAGTGTTTAGAAAATCAGCATTATCCTTATCCTCTCTTATCGACTCACCCATCTCATTTTTGAAAGGTACAATGCACTCCATCTTAAGTCTTTTGCCATTTATGTATTTGGAACATTTTTTTGGATTAGTCTCCATTGAAATTGAAGTTTCTTTTGTATTCTTGCTAACCTAATTGCCTTTTTGCAATCTTTGTTGCACTCCCTTTATTTAAAGGGATAGTAATACCTAAAATGTAAAAAAAAATATGTTGTAGGGTTTATCCCCCTGAGTAAAACAAGAGTACTCCCACTGCTGAAAGATGTTTCATTCAAAAGTTATTAATTTTCAAAGTTGAATTTTTTAGGTGCAATATCACAGTGGCCTGAAATTGTACAGTGGCGCTGTTGCTACACCATCCTATGGAGATTTATGGTCCTGAGACCAGAGCTATCCATAGGATCGTGTAGCAACAGCGCCACTGTACAATTTCAGGCCACTGTGATATTGCACCTAAAAAATTCAACTTTGAAAATTAATAACTTTTGAATTAAACATCTTTCAGCAGTGGGAGTACTCTTGTTTTACTCAGGGGGATAAACCCTACAACATATTTTTTTTTACATTTTAGGTATTACTATCCCTTTAAGAAAGAATGTTATGTTCCTTCAGACTTAAATAGTTTAAATGTGTTTTTTTTTCTTGCCATTTCCTTCTTTACATTTGCAGTTAACCACATTGGCTGTGATTTACTTCTTTTGCATTTGTTCCCCACTGATATATATTTTTGGTTACAATAAAGGGGCCTGGATACTTATTTAAAAGAGCATAACATAGAGGGCTATGTACGTTAGAATTGGGATTAATATTTAGTTAGGGCTTGTTGATCCGGGGGGAAATCTGTTTGCCATTTGGAATCAGGAAGGAATTCCCCCCCCCCATTCAGGGCAGAATTTTAAATTGCTATATTGGGGGGGGTTGCCTTTTTTTGGATCAATGATGGTAAACAGGAATAGGAAAAAGGTTGAACTGGATGGACGCAAGTCTTTTTTCAACCTAAATTACTATGTTACTATGTATGTTACTATGTTACAATTCTGCAACCTAAATTCGAATTCTGATCAGACTTAGTTATAGTTTGTTTCATTGTGTTTGCGGCAGGACAGGAGAATTCAGCCTATTTTGATTTTATCAGATAAATTGTTATATTGTGTTATATTGTATGCTTTCATACTTTACACAACACGGAGGGTGCTAATTACTATTGTAGACCGGCAGTTTGTGGATGGTGGAGAGGATAGAGTTAGAGATAATTTTAGGGTTTGTTTTGTTTAAAATCTAATATAAACATTATACAAGTTAATTTCATTCTTTTTCATGGTGTCATATTTCTAACATATTTAATACATTTTCTTCTTTCTCATACTGGACATTTGTTTAACACTTTATATACAGGACTTACTTCATCCCATTTATTTTTGGCGCTAGGATAATTTTATATTTTACATCACATTTAGTCTCAGTTTCTACCCACAAGGACTCCACATTATGGCTAGTTTCCTCACTAATTTCTCCCCTTACAATTGAACTTAGCTGTGATTTCAATAAGCACACACCTCCCCCTTTTCTATTAATCTTGTCTTTCCTAAACAGGCAATAGCCCTGTGTTTAAAGCCCAATCATGTGTATCATCACACCTTTTTTGTCATACCAAGTATGTCCAAAAGCTCATTAACTGCCAGCAATTTTAGTTCTTCAATTAATTTTGAAGTCTTTACATGCTTTTTTCAACATTTAATAGGAGTTCCTCCCTATTGGCTACATATATTTCCACCCCCATGATAATTTACTTGGAACCAATTCCTATCTACTTAATTTTTACCATCTATACCCTCCCCCCACCTTTCCTAGTTTAAAAACTCATCCAGCATTCTTAGCATTCTATTCCTAGATTGGTGGTTCCCCTACCATTTAAGGACAATCCATCACTTGCATATAGATTTACCCAAGAGCAATATCAGCCCAGTGCTCTAAAAACCCCAAACCCTCCTTCCTATACCAGTACTTGAGCCATGCATTTAGCTTCCTGACCTCCCTCTGTTGACCTGCACTGGCTCATGGCACAGGGAGTATTTCACAAAACAGTACCCTAATGGTCCTTGCCTTGAGCTTGCACCCTAAATCTCTGAAATCATTTTTAGGGACCTCCATCTTCCTCCAACTTTATCATTGGTACCAACATGTACCAAGACAGCTCGACCATTTCCAGCCTCTCCCAATATGTCTGCCCACAATATGCCGAACAATGTACTGTTTGGCATTCACATTCCTGATGGCAGATTACCCTATCTACTCTCATAATAATAGAGTCCCCTATTACCACTACCTGCCTTGGTTTCTGCCTTCTCTGTTTCCCATCTAAACTGGAAGGAAAACTGTCCCCTCTCCAGTACTGCCAATTCTGAACTATCCTCATCAACATCTTCACACAATCTTGCAAATCTGTTGGATTGAGTCAACTCAGAACTGGCCTTCCTTTTCTGCTGCCCACTACCTCCCCTCCTTACTGTTACCCAGCTGCATACCTGCCATTCCTCATCTATAACTCCACCCTCTTCACCACTATCTCCACATAGTACTGTCACAGACTCAAGAATGAGAACTAGACCAGTTCTGTAGGTAACACAATCTTTATTAAGATATATGACTTACAGAATGAACGGTAACAGCAAGAACACAGTACAATATAGATGACGTCAGGAAGGATAGTGCTGCTGTAGTGGTACCAAACTGACCCCAGAAGGCAAGCTAGAGAGAAGCCGCCTCAGGTCTGCACCTGAGGATCTATTACAGGTCCGCACCTGTACAGACAATGTTCCTGAGTAAGGCTACTGCACTACAGGTCCACACCTGAACACCACAGTATATGGACAGAAGCAAGGAGAAGTCTGCCAGAGCCACCAAGAGCACCCAACAAGTTATCCACTGGAGCTTTGGTATGCTGGGTGCGCAGTGCACAACCCCAGGTAACACCAAAGTGGGTAGTCAGACAAGCCAGAATATACACAGAGCAAATCATAAACCAGAGCCGCAGGTCCACACCAGATTGGTTATCGGACTAGCCAGGGTCATACACAGAGCAGGTAGTCGGACAGAGCCACAGGTCAGCACCATGACGGATAGTCAGCCAGGCCAAAGGCCATGCACGGAGGAGTTAGTCTACCAGATCCACAGGTCCACACCAGAAGGAATATCAGCCAAGCCAGTGTCATACACAGAATGGGTAGTCAGACAAACCAAAGGTTGGCACCAGAACGAGTAGTCAGATGAACCAGGTAATGCACAAACACAAGCCAACTGCACTGGACACCACGAAAGGGTGACTGAGGATAGTGTCCAGGCAGTATTTAAGGTTTAGGAATCAGGAAGAGGAGGAGTCAGAAAATGTGTGCTGTACCTTTAAATGGAGAGCACGTCCATGCCTTTTGACGTGAGCCCATTATCTGTACAGACCCGCGCTGGAACACAGCCCCAGAGTGAAGCGCCAGTTCCATACGGCTGAAGCCGCCGGGTCAAACTGCGGCTCGAGCTGCCTCCGCAAGGTAGGCAAACAGTACCCCCCTCAAAGACCCCCTCCCCGCTGTTCGGGCGTGGGCGGTCAGGAAAGCGTGAGTGAAATCTACGAATCAGGGTGGAAGCATGCACAGCTTCCGAGGAGACTTAAGAGCATTCCTCCGGGCCATAACCTCTCCAGTGCACCAAGTACTGTAATCTCCCCCTAAACCTCCGGGAATCCAGGATGCTCTGTACTTCATATTCCTCATGGTCTCCCACCCTAATGGGGACTGGGGGAGCAGTAGTGGAGGTATACCGGTTACAGGTTAATGGTTTGAGCAATGACACGTGGAAAACGTTCTGAATGCGCATAGTAGCCGGGAGTTCTGGAGTGTATGGCACAGGATTAATTTTCTGAATGACCCGGAAGGGTCCAACGAAGTGAGGGGCCAGTTTCCTACATGGCACCTGGAGATTGAGATTCCGGGATGACAGCCATACCCTGTCTCCAACTTGAAAGGTAGGTGCAGGTAGTCACCTACGGTCAGCCTGCCGCTTGTGCCTTAGCATAGAACCACATAGGGTATTCTGTACCTGCACCCACGAGGAACGGAGAGCCCATAAATGCTCCTCCAGAGCCGGAATCGCTTGTGCCTCAAAAATCTCAGGGAGAGCAGAGGGCTGGAACCCATAATTTATCAGAAACGGTGATGACTGAGACGAGGAATTGATGGCACAATTTCTGGCAAACTCCACCCAGGGTAACAAGGTAGCCCAGTTGTCGTGGTGGTTATTTATATAGCACCGAAGAAATTGCTCAAGGGCGTGGTTTGACCTTTCGGCTGCATCATTGAATTGCGGGTGGTACGCTGAAGAAAAGGTCAGCTGGATCCCCAATTGTGTGCAGAAACATCTCCAGAATCTGGACACAAACTGACTTCCTCTATCAGAGACAATCATCTTCGGTAAACCATGTAGGTGGAATATTTCCTTGGCAAATATCTCAGCCAACTCTTTAGCAGAGGGCAACTTCTTAAGAGGTATGAAGTGAGTCATTTTGGAAAATCTGTCCGCTACCATCAGGATAACCAAGTAACTTGAGGACGCTGGAAGTTCCACCATAAAGTCTATAAACAAATGTGACCACGGACGGTCCCCATTAGAAATGGATTGGAGGAGACCCATAGGCAAGCTACGTGAAGATTTATTTTGGGCATAGATCTGGCAAGCTGCCTTGAAGGCCGCACAATCCTTTCTCAGACTCTGGCACCAGAATAAATGAGAGATAGACCATATCAACTGATCTTTCCCATTATGGTCAACATCTCTGGAGGTATGATATGTCTCCAGGAGTCTGGTAAGGAGCTGAACTGGCATGAAACACCTCCCTCTAGGTTTCTCCGCAGATGCGGATGCCTGAGCCGATAAAATCTCTTCTCCGAGCAGGGAAGTAATACTAGTACAGATATGTGCAAGTATACAATCAGCTGGAATGATAGGGGTGGGAGGAGATTCTATCCTAGAGTCAGGACAATGTTGGCCCTGATGTTTTTGGAGCCAGGGAGGTAAGATACGACAAAGTTGAATCTGGACAGGAATAGTGCCCATCTGGCTTGACGAGCGAACAATGTTTTGGCATCAAGTTTTTGTGGTCATTGAGGATCAGGATCGGGGCACTGGTTCCTTAAAGTAGGTAACGCCACTTCTTTAATGCCAAGATGATAGCAAGTAATTATCTGTCACCAATGTTGTACAACCTTTCCTCCTTAGCTTTTTGGAGAAATAGCCACATGGAAGCAGCGCCTCTCCAGAAGCTGAGCGCTGAGACAGGAGGGCACCTACTCCCGTCTCAGAAGTGTCGCCCTCCAATGTGAAGGACTGGGCAGGGTTGGGATGTACTAGTATTTGTGCCTTGGTAAATGCTGCCTTAAGATTTTTGAATACCCCAATAGCACTGGAAGACCACTTTGAGGCATCAGCCCCTTCGCAAGTCAGATCAGTAAGTGGCTTTACTGCCTAAGAGAAGTTTTTAATGATCTTCCGGTAGCAGTTTGGGAAGCCTAAGAAATGTTGGAGTGTCTTCAGACCTACCGGGTGAGGCCACTGTACAATGGAGGAAAGTTTTTGAGTGTCCATCGTGAACCCAGAGGCAGAAATCACATAAACCAGGAAAGGTAACCTGCAATTTATGAAACTCACACTTCTCGAGTTTGCAGTAAAGACCATTTTCTCTCAGTAGTTGTAAGACATTAGACACATTGGTGATGTGAGTTTCCATAGAGGGAGAATGGACTAGTATGTCGTCCAGATATACGACCACGGATCTTTGTAGCAGGTCCCTTAAGACATCATTAATAAACTCCTGGAAGACAGCAGCCGAATTGCACAACCCGAAAGGGCATCACTAAATACTCATAGTGGCCGCTCCGGGTATTAAAGGTTGTCTTCTCCTTCTCCCTCCTTGATATGGACTAGGTTATATGCTGCCCTCCAGTCGAGTTTGTAAACACCTTGGAACCTTTTAGTCTGTCAAAGAGTTCGGTGATCAAAGGTATCGGGTAGGCGTTCTTAGATACCAACTTATTCAGAGCACTATACTCAATACAGGGACGCAGTTCCCCATCCTTCTTTTTAACAAAAAAGAAGCCTGCACCAGTCGGGGAGGTAGATTTGCGGATTATTCCTCTGGAAAGAGCATCGGCCACATACTCCTCCATAACCTTTGTCTCCAGCATAGACAGTGGATAAACCCGACCCCTAGGAGGAGTACTACCGGGGATCAAGTTAATTGCACATTTGTAAGACCTGTGGAGAGGCAATGCACCAGCTTGGACCTTGTCAAATACGTCACGGAAGGCCCTGTACTCCTCAGGCAAAATATTGGAAGAAGTACACATCAGTCTCTTAGGACGTGTGAGACAGGAATCAGCGGAACTAGGGGCCCATGACACTATATCACAACTGTGCCAATCGATCCTGGGGTTGTGCGCCTGAAGCCGTGGAAACCCCAGGACAATAGCGTAGGGAGGCAAGTGAATTATTTGAAATTGTAGTGCTTCCGTGTGTAAGGCTCCAACCCTCAGGGTTAAAGGAAGCGTCTCCTGAGTGATATGAGAGGGTTGTAAGGGCCTCCCATCAATGGCCTCAATAGCCAAGGGTGAAAAGCGAGACTGCAAAAGAATAGCTTGACTCTCCATGAAGTCTGCGTCCATAAAGTATCCTGACACTCCTGAATTGAGTAATGCAGTGGCAACTGTTGAGGAGTTGCTCCATGACAGGATAACCTCAAGGATGGGTTTGCCCTTGACTACCTCCGGGGACTGGGAAATGCCACCCAAGAGCTGTCCCCGACAGAATCTTAGGTGCGGGCGTTTCCCGGATGTACAGGACACGACTTCAACATATGACTGGATCTTCCACAATACAAACAGAGACCTTCCCTCCATCGCAAGGCTCTCTCCTCCCCCGAAAGGCAAGTTGCCCCCAACTGCATGGGTTCACTCTCGTCCAAAACAGGCCCAGGAGGCGAAGGAGGAATGGGTGGGTACGTAAAGCTGGAAGCCAAACGAGATGGAGGCCTACGCAGGCGCTCCCTAAAAGATGGTCTCTCCCTGATCCTGGAATCGATCAGTATCGTAAAGGAGATTAACTCATCCAAGTCTTTAGGTCACGAGCAGCAATCTCATCCTTGACTACATCGCAAAGACCTTGGGAGAATGCTGCTAATAAAGCCTCATTGTTCTACCCAACCTCCGCCGCCAGAGTACGGAATTCAATCGTGTGCTCTGCTACAGTTCGGGACCCTTGGCGTATTGTCATGAGGTGTTTGGAGGCAGAGACCATACGACCGGGCATGTCAAAGACTTTACGGAAAGCGTCCACAAACGCCAGAATCTCATAAATATGCCCAATTGATTTATGAACCCACGGCACAATGCTGGGTCCCTGTCATAGCGCTGAGGCAAGGGAGCATGCCCAGAAAAACCCCTGATCATGCCTGCATCAGGGTTAGCTGGTGTTACTGGTGCCGGGTTCGCAGTGGGAGAGGCCACCGGTTGTCCGACAGGGAGGTCAAGGTGAGCAGTACGGTTTAACAAGGTTTGCAAGGCCATCGTAATCTGATCAATGCGTTGCTCTTGTATCTCCATACTGGTTAGGAGGTCTTGGGTAGAAGGGTTACCAGTACTGTCCATAGACATAGCCCTTTCGTACTGTCACGGACTCAAGAACGAGAACTGGACCAGTACTGTAGGTAACACAATCTTTATTAAGATATACAACGTACAGAATGAACAGTAACAGCAAGAACACAATACAATATAGATGATGTCAGGAAGGATAGTGCTGCTGTAATGGTACCGAACTGAGCCCCAGGAGGCAAGCTAGAGAGAAGCTGCCTCAGGTCCGTACCTGAGGATATACTACAGGTCTGCACCTGTACAGACAATGTTCCTGAATAAGGCTACTGCGCTACAGGTCCGCACCTGTATAGACAAGTTCCCAAGTAGGCTAACTGCGCTACAGGTCTGCACCTGAACACAGCAGTATATGGACAGAAGCAAGGAGAAGTCTGCCAGAGCTACCAAGAGCACCCAACAAGTTATCCACTGGAGCTTTGGTATGCTGGGTGTGCACGGACAACCCCAGGTAACACCAAAGTGGGTAGTCAGGCAAGCCCTAATATACATGGAGCAAATCGTAAACCAGGGCTGCAGGTCTGCACCAGATTGGTTATAGAACTAGCCAGGGTCATACACAGAGCAGGTAGTCAGACAGAGTCACAGGTCAGCACCAGGACAGATAGTCAGCCAAGCCAAAGGTCATGCATGGAGGAATTAGTCTACCAGAGCCGCAAGTCCACACCAGAAGGAATATCAGCCAAGCCGGGGTCATACACAGAGGGGGTAGTCAGACAAACCAAAGGCTGACACCAGAATGAGTAGTCAGATGAACCAGGTAATGCACAAACACAAGCCAACTGCACTGGACACTACGAAAGGGCGACTGAGGATAGTGTCCAGGCAGTATTTAAGGTTTAGAAACCAGGAAGGTGGAGGAGTCAGAAATTGTGTGCTGTACCTTTAAACGGAGCACATGTCCATGCCTTTGGATATGCGCCCATTATCTGTACAGATCCGTGCCGGAACCCAGCCCCAGAGCCAGCTGCCAAACAGTGAAGCCGCTGGGTCAAACTGCGGCTGGAGCCGCCGGAGAAAGCCGCGGTTGGCTCAAGCAGCCGCCTCAAGATAAGCTAACAAGTACTTACTCTGTGAGTTCTAAACTCCTTTGCTTGTTTCCAATGTCACGCAATGTTGAAATATTTCATTTCAGATCCAATATCTTAGATTTTAAAAAGAGAGCATGCACACTCTTGGCACAGCGGTATGACTCCTGGAACGATTGCTCCAAGTGTTCAAATATGTGACAATATGTGCACTGTTTGAGATTATCTAACCTGCTATCACCCATGCTTAGTTTTACAATTCTGCTAGTATTACACGGTCCTCTAATGCTCACTAAGTAAAGTAACCCAGATTTACCTTTACCATAGAGCTCTGTTGATTTCCAACTCTTACTTCTGTACATTTTTTTACCAGATTCTTTCCAATCTGCAATCCACTTAAACCCAAGCCACAATGAGGAAGCTCAAATATGAGTTTAGGCCCTGTATTTAAAGTAGAACGTCACCTGGTGGATCTCCTTTACAATCAAATCCTTAATCACTCTGGAAAAAAACCCAATACCAGCACTATAAGGGTTAACCAAAATGCAGATGTCAGTTCTGCCAGATGTTTTGCCACTTGGGGTTAACTATACCAGCAGATAATTTATGGACATCCCAACACCACTATGCATGCGATGTGATAGAACGCATGAATTAGGAATCTCTTAAAGGAACTACGCACCAATTGAGAAACAAAGGCAACATTTTCCAGATAGCAATAACAGAGGGTTAATGATGAAATCAACAGATCATAGGAGCAACAATGACCCATCAGAATCAATGACATCACTTATCCTCTGCATGCACTTACGTCATGTTATCACATTTTGCAGCATTTGCATGCATATTTATACACATAATAAACATGTGGTTCTGCAGGTGTCAGTGATTACAGCACAATATGTTATTTTGTGATGGGGATAGTATCTAGATATCCCTAACAACCTTAATATGATTTAAAATTCCCATCACTCATCTCCTACAGTATTAACCCCTTAAGGACCGGACATTATGGGACATTTCCGTCCCATAACGTCCGCATAGGGGCACGTTGACGAGCCGGTACACTTGACCTGTCACGTGTATCGGCGCATCACTATGGGGCTTGAAACAGATCGCTCCGATCTTGGAGCGGTCTATTTCATGCCCCATTTTTACTTACAGCGCTCCCGGTAGAGCGCTGTAAGTAAAAAGTACGTGACGTACCAGGACCGTCAAGGGTCTTTCAAGCAAGTTTACCCTTGACGGTCCTGGTACGTCAAGGGTCCCTAAGGGGTTAATATTGGCAAGGAGTTATGCTGCATAGCTTCAGAATTTTGGCTAACACTACAGCCTAATGGCTACTAGGTGGCTGTCCCCACTAGATTTGCCAGATATAGTGGGCAAAGTCATGCATCTATCCCAGAATATATTGGTTGATAATGATTCTAGAAGCCTTACAGAATTTTATACACAAAAGTATATAGTTACCAATTACAGATAACCTACATAACCTGTGCTAGGGGAGAGAATGCTAGGAAGCTTGGAGGAGCTTTTAAACTAGGAAAGGGGGGTAGGTATAGATAGGAAAAATGGGGTAGATAGAGCAGATAGGAACCTGGTCCAAGTAAATGACCAGGGGGGTGGAGAAAGGGTGGGGATAAATTTAGTCAATAGGGAGGAACTCCTAGTAAATGAAGGTGTAGAAAAAAGGCATGTAGGGATTAATATATGTAAAGACTTCAAAATTAATTGTATGCTAGCAAATGCAAGAAGTATGGCAGATAAAATAGGAGAAATAGAATTGCTGGCGGTTAATGAGCAATTGGACATAATTGGAATAACAGAAACATGGTGGAATGATGCACATGACTGGACTGTAAATATAGAGGGCTATTCCCTGTTTAGATGAGAAAGAATTAATAGAAAAGGGGGAGGTGTGCGCTTATATTTGAAAACAAAGCTAAATCCAGTTTTGCGGGGTGATATTAGTGAGGAAACTGGCCAAATTGTGGAGTCCATGTGGGTAGAAATCGAGACTAAATGTGGTGTAAAGGGTAAAAAAAAGGTGCTGGTAGGCATATGCTGCAAACCACTAAATATCGATGACAATATTGAGGCCCAACTGCTATTGCAAATGAGGAAAGCTGCCCAGTTTGGGCATACTATAATTATGGGAGATTTTAATTATCCAGATATCAACTGGAAAAATGACGCCTGTCAGAGTGCTAAGGGTAGCAGGTTTTTGAACACACTTTGTGAAAGCTACATGTCACAAATGGTGGAAGTGCTGACAAGAAATAACAATGTATTGGACCTAGTGATAACTAGTAACACAGAAATGGTATCCAATATTAAGGTAAGAGAACATTTGAGAAACAGTGATCACAACATGGTTACATTTGAGATCAGTCTGGCAAAGCAAAAATGTATAGGTTCAACCAAAGCTCTTCATTTTAAAAAGCTAACTTCAAATTGTTAAGGGCTTCAATGCAACACATAGACTGGGATATTTTATTTAAAGGCAAAAATACTGAGGAAAAATGGTCATAATTCAAATTTAGGTTGCAGAAATGTACCCAACAGTATATACCAATGGGGAACAAATGCAAAAGAAGTAAGTCACAGCCAGTGTGGTTAACTGCACATGTATAGAAGGAAATGGCAAGGAAAAAAAACATATTCAAATTATTTAAGACTGAAAGGACTGAACAATCTTTCTTAAAATACAGGGAGTGCAACAAAGATTGCAAAAAGGCAATTAGGGTAGCAAAAATAGATAATGAAACTTGAATTGCAAGGGAAAGCAAGACTAATCCAAAAAAGTTTTTCAAATATATAAATAGCAAAAATCTTAAGAGAGAGTGCATTGGACCATTCAAAAATGAGATTGGTGAGTTTGTTAGTGAGGATAAGGAAAAGGCCAAGGTTTTAAACACTTTGGTTGCATCAGTATATACAAGTGAGCAAGGAATGGTAGAAGAACCTCCGCAAGTAACAAATAAAACAATACAATTAACAGATATTGGGTTAACTCAAGAAGGTGTCATGGGAAGACTGAACAAAATTAAGACCGACAAAGCACCGGGTCCTGATGGTATACATCCAAGGGTTCTTCAGGAACTTAGTGCAGTGTTAGCAAAACCCCTATATTTACTCTTTAAAGATTCTATTACCACAGGCTCAGTGCCACAGGATTGGCGAAGAGCTAACATAGTGCCACTATTTAAGAAGGGAACTAAAACAGAACCTGGGAATTATAGACCAGTGAGTTTGACCTCTGTAGTGGGAAAACTGCTAGTAGGGATAATAAGGAACTATATTCAGGATTACAACATCAAAAAAATAAAATCATTAGCACGAATCAACAGGGTTTTATGAAGAATAGATCATGCCAAACTAATCTTTTCAGCTTCTATGAGGAGGTTAGAAGCAACCTTGACAATGGCAAGGCAGTAGATGTAGTATATCTAGACTTTGCAAAGGCATTTGATACAGTGCCACACAGAAGGCTGGTGTATAAAATAAGGAAATTGGGGCTAGGAGATAACCTTTGCAATTGGATACAAAACTGGCTGAAGGATAGGGAACAGTGTGTGGTTGTAAATAGAAAATTCTCCAGTACAGTTAAAGAGGAGAGTGGAGTACCTCAGGGTTCAGAATTAGGTCAGCTGCTTTTTAATGTGTTTATAAAGTACCTGGAAATAGATATAGAAAGCAAAATATCAATATTTGCAGATGATACTAAATTATGCAAGGTCATTAATTCAGAACAGGATATTTTCTCTCTACAGAGGGACTTACATATAATTTAAGATTGGGCAAACATATGGAATATGAAGTTTAATGTGGGGAAGTGTAAAGTCATGCATCTGGGAGGAAACAATCCACGGCTACTTATAAACTTAATGGAATAATTTTAGGTGACTCATTGCTAGAGAAAGACCTGGGTATCCTTGTCAACTACAAACTTGGAAACAGTGACCAGTGTCAAACAGCAGTAGCAAAGGCAAACAAAATCCTGTCTTGCATAAAAAGAGGTATTGACGCAAGAGTGGATAACATTATTTTGCCATACTCACCTTGAGTATGCAGTGCAATTTTGGGCACCGGTTCTGAAAAAGGATATACTAGAACTAGAGAGGGTACAGAGGAGAGCAACAAAATTAATTAAGGGAATGGAGGAGTTGACATATGAGGAACGATTAAACAAACTTGGTTTATTTACTCTAGAGTAAAGATGACTAAGAGGAGACCTTATCACATTGTACAAGTATTTGAGAGGTCAATACAAGGATCTCTGTGGTGAGCTATTTATTCCAAGGCCTGACCAGGTGACCAGGGGACACCCCTTGAGAGTAGAGGAAAGGAGGTTTAAACTTCAGCAGAGGAAGGGTTTTTTTACGATAAGGTCTGTTAAATTGTGGAATTCATTGCCCAGGGAGGTGGTTATGGCAGATACAATGGATACATTTAAGAGGAGATTAGATACATTTCTTTCAAAGGAGAACATACAGAGTTATACTGTTTATCAGTAGGCTGATCAGGAAGTTCTGATAAAGACTAATTTAATTGGTAGCAGGAAAGCTATAAAATTCTCAGTTACTGGGGTGTGAGACGAAGGTTGAACTTGAAGAACTTGTGTCTTTTTTCAACCTAATTTGAAATGTTACTATGTTACAACAGGTTATATCTTAGCAGCTCACTAGTTCCTGTTGAGGTAGGTCCTGACTCCAGTAACAGGTACTGCCCACCCTTATTGAATAGGCAAACCCTATATGAATTATAATATAAGGTTGTACTAAGTTTCCAGAATACATTTTGATTGGTCAAAATAGCAATTAGCCAAAGCTCACTAGAAACAATCTTACACTAGAAGATGGCGTTAAAAGACTACTTTGCAAAGAACACTTGCTCAGTTAAAAACAATGGACAATAAGCCTTTCTTGCCTATTGACATCATTGCCTCTCCTATTTCTAAGAAGATATATCATTTATGAAATGTTGCGAGAATAACCAAGCCTTAACTTTGTGTGGCCTTCCGAATTTTTATATTCTAAAACTCAGCTTATGGCCTGTATTTAAAGAAGAACTAAACCTAGATGGATCTCCTTCACCATCAAACCCTTCATCTCTCAGGAGAAAAAAAAAACTGTAAACAACAATAATTTGCTTTTTGAACTCACACTGAATAAAAAGAATATGCATTTTTAACCCTTAATAAACACCCAAACATACTCACAGGTATAACTCCACTTGTCTGCAATCCACTTAGATACAAGCCACAATGCGCAAGCTCAAATATGAGTTTAGGGCCTTTATTTAAAATAGAACTAAACCCAGGAGGTTCTCCTTCACATTCAAAACCTTAATCACTCAGGAAAAACTAAATCAGTAAACAACAATAATTTGCTTTTTGAACTCTTTAAATACTCACACACTGAATAAAAAGAAAATGCCTTTCTTAACCCTTAATAAACACCCGAACACACTCACAGGTACTTTTCACCAGATTATTTATAACTCCACTTGTCTGCAATCTACTTAGATACAAGTCACAATGAGCAAGCTCAAATATGAGCTTACGGCCTGTATTTAAAGAAGAACTACACCCAGGTGGATATTTTTGCACTCAAACCTTTAATCACTCAGGAGAAAAACAAAGTAAACAACAATAAACAAAGTAAACAACAATAATTTGCTTCTTTTATCCCTCTAAATACCCACATACACTGAATAAAATTAATATACCTTTTTAACCCTTAATACAGGTAGTTTTCACCAGATTCTTTATAATTCTGCTTGTCTGCAATCCACTTAGATAGAAACCACAATGAGCAAAAATGTGGAATCCTGTGGTCATAAAGAATGCTGGTCACCATGGATGGATTATCCCATACACACCCTCTAAAAACAATAAGATATCTATTTCATCCCCCGTAATTTAAAAAGACTATCCAGAATAAAGTAAGTGAGCAGAACCACCGTTATGCCTGACTGGAACAATGGTAAATTCAGACTTAATCTTATTACAGATCCTGCTCTGCAAAAAAAATGTATCCCACATAAATTGCCTGCACTGTACTTTGTTTTCAACTATTATACTTCTCTTGCAGAAGCCCCCTGAACTTTAGGATTGGATTCTTGACATGGCACAAAGAAGGCTTGTGTTTCCAGTAGATGCCCAAAGGTTCATCACATGGATTTTATTATTTATAACAGTATCATTAGTTTCATCTTCCACTGATGATCAACTCATGCAGCAAGCAATCAACCTAATGAAGAGAGTTCCATTGATTGATGGGTAAGTCTGACAATAGACCTGTGTCCAGAGACTCCTACTCCAGTGACTAAGAAGACATTATATTTTTGATGACTTGAAATTAAACTTTTTAACCATTTTACTGTGATGACATTGTCCCGCAGTGCACTCACTGTAACTATGGGTAATGCTTCTGATTCTTCTGATTATTGCGACATAAACCTTGTGATATAATTTTAAGGTGTTTTATTCTCTGATATCTCCATTCCCTGCATTTTCTTCTTCTTGATATTGAATTATCCTATTAAATCAGGGGTGGGCTGGCCATAGTAAATTCTAGCTCCACCGGCCCAGCGACATGTGGGAACAGATGTTTTTTGATCCAAAGACAGGGGAAAATGGGGGTCCAGTGGGCCACTCACAACTGTGTCGCCCTCCCACTTGGTGATCAGTATTATTATTTTTGGCAAGTGGGTGCACCAGCCCTGCTTTATAATCATCTGGGATTTTGCTATCCCCAGCATGAAGCCAATCCAACAGGTTTGTATATATTGCCCTGATACTTCTGGGTGGCTTTGTCATGACCTCTGTCATAACTGATAGCCAACCTGAAGTATCAGGAGAATGCACTTAAACTCAGTAGATTAGCTCCACTCATGGGGAGACCAGCAGGAGATCATACATGGTATGTGTGTGTGGTAGCTGTAATAGTAGATATAAGGAGTCTACTGGAACTCAAGGGTTCTCTGTGTACTTAACCCTGACTGAGGCTGGTGAACGCAGGCTAGGGCATGTAGCTTGGGATCATAAGAGCCCTCCAGAGTGTCCTTGCTGCAGGCAAAGCTGGAGTAAAGATGCTGGCCGTGATGCCAGATGTCCGACCCCAGATGAACCAGGGCTGGACCAGGATGATCACACTTCAGACTAGACAAGGTGTTAAGTTATTGACTAGGTAAGGACCCCAAGAAAAAGATAGAGAAAGACCCAGGCAGCTTGAAAGTAAAAAGGTAGATGGCATCAAACCAGAAACAAGGTAAATGCAAGACCCTAGCCACCTCTAATCGGGGAAGGAAGTGGCTAAGTATATAGAGCTGGATCATCTGAAGGCTGAGAAGGCTCTAGAGAGCAGAAGAAAGGATACTTCCAAGTACCCAAGGCAATACCCCTGAAAGCCCACTATAGGTACACCAAATGGAGATGCAGCAACTTACTGCAGGGCAGCCACCTACTGACTAGGTAATGGCAACAGAAAACAAGGATGTGACAGGCCTCTAAAAGTGAATGAGCAGACATGGATAAACTGAAGAAGCCATCAGGCTGACTGCAGAGCAAGTGGTGCTGCAGAAGGCACAATGAAAGGACTGCAAAAGGATCAGACCAAGTAGCAGCTGACTGGTTAGAAACAAAGTAACTGCTTCTCTTGCACTAGGCGAAGCCAGAGGATCATATACAGTGCTGCCACCAATTGAGATGAAAAAGGAAGCAACTGACTCATTAGCAACAATGTAGCACTGGCCTGAGGATCATGCTAAATGGTGCCGCCTGTGAAGATGGGAATGGTAGAAGCCGGTACTGTGACAACCAAGTAGCACTCCTCTTACTGCAGGCAGTAAGGTTGAATGAAACTGAGGGCCAAGGAAGCCCACAGCTACACACGTTTACTACAGAGGAAGCTGAGTCCCACAAGACTGAGACCCGGCAGCTGGCAATGTAGAACGGCTCACTGAAGCAGCCACCAGGAAGCACACAAGATGATAGATAGGCTCCAAAGATGCTACAGGAAGCAGTGGTGAGAGAGCGGCCTCCAATAAGGATCTCTGGCTAAAGAGAAAATCCTTGGACATGCCAGTTCAGCAACGGTAATTAAGGGCAAAAGCAAATAGTCAGGGGAAATCCAAGGGTCAGCATCAGGCGAATCGGAGAAGCGCAAGGTCAAAGCAAGCAAGGGCGGCAACAAAACAGGATACTACTAAACACTGGAATTTCCGGAATAAAAATTGGCATTCTGTAGAGGTGCTGAGACACCTATAAAGCCCCATCATCCAATCTGTGGCCAAGAAGTATAGGTAAACAGCTAAAACATGGTACTGTGGCAACCAGTGGCCATTGAAAAAAGGCTGAGGTGTCAAAGTATGGTGTCGTCTAGTGACTACTAGTGGGCAGTGGAACAAGACAATGGTATAAGTCAGTGGCTACTAATAGAGAGTGGAACAAGGCTGGGGTATCAGAGAGTGTATGTATGGTTCTGTAGCTCCACTGGCCAGTGGAACAAGGCTTGGGTATCAGAGAGGGTATGTATGGTTCTGTAGCTCATTGGCCAGTGGAACAAGGCTGGGATGACAAACATTGTATGTGTTGTTCTGTGGTTACCAGTGGCCAGTTTAAAAAGGCTGGTGTATCAGTCAGTGTATTTGTAGTTCTGGGGGTTCCTTTAACAAGTTGACAAGACAATGTATGTATGGTTCTGTGCAGGCTACAGCAAAAGAAGGATCTGTGCTGACAAATATCATCTGGCTGCGGAGGAGCCAAGTTTATTTAATGGCACAGTGAAAGGTAATAAAGATTGTGAGAGCTAGAAATTATGGAGTTCTTGTCTTTGTGCCCATTATCCTAAGTCTTTTGTTCATGTGTTTGTGTGTCGTGGAAGGAATAATGTACTTTATATTATGAACATTAGGGGGTATTGTATCTTTTTCACATAAGGCTGTTGTAGTTAACAGCATGAAGACAACCAACATGAGTGAAAGAAAGAGAGAGAGAGAGGAAGAAAGAGAAAAACACACAGTTCAGAGCAACACTGTTCAGAAACATCTTCTTCACTGAAGTTCTGGATGTGTGATTATTTCTCACTGTGATCTGGAACAGTGCAGATGCTTTATGCACCCTGCGTGATCGAACTGTAAAGAGGGGAAGCAGAGATCCCACCTTGGCAGATCTGCATTACTTAACATGTCAATGTTTGTGGAAAAGAAAGCCCCAGTCCCTTGCCACTGACACTGCTGCTACTCTCCCTGTAAGTACTACCACTTGTTAAAAATGTGAACACAAGAAAACCTCCACTAAGGAGAACAGATTGGCTGCAGAGACCCACCAGCAGCAATCACCCATCAGTCTTTACAGCCACCATCACCAGTGTCTCCCCTCCCAACTTCCACATCCGTCCAAAGTGTTTTCTCTCAATCAGATATCCATCCACCATCACCCCCCCCGACAACAATTCTCTGCAGGCACGAATATGGCAATATGTGTCCACACATTGCACCCTATGTGGTTCAATTACTACAAACTGTAATGCAGTGGAAACAAAGAAGATGCAGGGTATAACAGAACACCTAATAACCATGCATCCTGCAGAATATGAGCACCTGACAGCAGGGAGGATAAATACATTTTATTATTTATTTACTTTGTTTTCCAACAATTTGTGTGAATGTGGTGTGTGAATGTGGCTGCTGCCAAGCTGAGTCATATTGTTTATGTTTGCTTTATACATTTTATTTTGCTTTAAAGGGATACTAATACTTCGTTTTGTCTTTATTATATTTTGTAGGCATTAAAAAAATATGAAGAATGATATAAGTCTTACCTCTCAGACCTTTATGGTTTAAGAGATATTCACAAGCAAAGTTTCCCCCTCCTGCCCCTTTTACCTAGTGTAAGCCATCTGTTCTCAGATGGGGAATCTGGTTGTAAGACCAGACAGATAACAGCAGGGGACAATCTTCTTACAATGAAAACAATGAAAGCCCTGCCCCCCTTGACAAGCTTTTCAGGTTTTTCCCTTATCTTAATTGAAGATTGTCCCTCTCTGCAGTCTACCTGGGCACCTCCCTTCTGCTCTGGCTGAAAAGTGTTACATCAGTAAAAGGGGCGGGAGGGGGACACTTTGTCATTGAATTACTCTTGAACTACAACTCTGACAGAATTGAAATAACACTCTCCAAAGTCCAAATACTATGATGATTAATTAGAGCTGCTTTTATTATGAAACATTACTATCCCTTTAAGTTTCCCGCCTCCAAATATGTTTTCTTGGCTTACCATTGTGTAGGCTTTTAGATCTCACCCCTTGAGATTAGAGGAAAGGAGGTTTAAACTTCAGCAGAGGAAGGGTTTTTTTACGGTAAGGTCTGTCAAATTGTGGAATTCATTGCCCAGGGAGGTAGTTATGGCAGATACAATGGATACATTTAAGAGAAGATTAGACACATTTTTTTCAAAAGGGAACATACAGAGTTATACTGTTTATCAGTAGGCTGATCAGGAAGGTCTGATAAAGACTAATTTAATTGGTAGCAGGAAAGCTATAAAATTCTCAGTTACTGAGGTATGAAGCGAAGGTTGAACTTGATGGACTTGTGTCTTTTTTCAACCTAATTTACTATGTTACTATGTTACTATAAACAAAATCTATTTCTATCCCTACAGCAATTTTTTGGGATACTGTGAGTAAAGCAAGAAAACAATAAAGTGTATAAATCACAGTCACAACTTTTATATGTATAATAACAGAAGGGGCACAGCGTTGCCCGTGGTAATATGTTTAAGCCTGTAAGTGCCATCGGAGAAATAACTGCCCTCTGTTGGTTTAACCTTGTATGTGGCAGCCAAGAAGGCAAAATTGCATTGCCCTCTGTAGGTTAACTGAGAACGGGCAATGCAATTGTCTGTTCTCTGCTGGCACATACAAGGTTAAACCGACAGAGGGCAGTGCAATTCTGACTTGTCTGCTGCCACACACAGGATGAAACCAACAGAGGGCAGTGCAATTTTGACTTGGAGGATTAAAGTGACAGAGGTTACTGTAATTGTTATTTATGTAATCCATCCTGTCTGATCCATCCCATAACAGTGAAGGTAATCCCAAGCAATTGGTTTGATACTGTGGTACTGACAAAATGTTGTGAGAGAAGTCATGTCCTGTGGTGCCAGGTAGAAATGCAATGCATAGTTCAGGAATGTGTTGTGTTCCTCTCTGGCACTCAAGGGCAACCCCAATGCATTGGGTACCACTCTGGCACTCAAAGGGTTAATAAATGCAGTAATTTTGCACTTTTTTTAATTTACTTGTAAATGTCCGATGCAGGATACAATAGCAAGGGTTGTGTGTGTGTGTGTGTGTGGGGGGGGTGAGGCGTGCTTACTACAAAAGGTGATCATATCCTCTCCATATCCTTAACACACTGCAGCAGCAGGGGGAGACTGTCTTACAAGTGCTCACACCATACACTTGGATATTTTATGCGTATGGTGTGAGCAGCTGTAAGATGGTCTCCCCTGCTGCTGCAGTGTTTTGAGGATATGGAAGTGTATACGATCATGGCTTTTGTGTAGTGTCGGGTGAATCAAACAGAAGACTGCTAGATGGCTGCAGCACGGATTTGAAATAGCGGCAGCACTGATGTCATGGCTTAGGAAGTGTCCATTGTATAGAAAAAAAATGTTTTTTATCACATTAGTTTTTATTAGGTTGGAAAAGTAAAAGCAAATACAGAAATACATGGTTACATAGATAACAGGTAAGGAACAATGAAAAATATTCCACATATAGTCATCTTATAAAGCAATACAATACACGTTGGTAAAATCACTAACCAAAAACATAGCAACCATGTACAATCTACATGTCGCATCCCAATCAGTATTTCAATAAAAGAGGGTAGAAGAAAAGAAAGGAAAATAGAAAGGAGAGAGAAAGAGAAGGTAAGATGTCCATTATAAACACTCAAGATGAGAATATATAAGATAAGAAGCAGAGACCAGAATTAGAGACCATTACTAGCAAATTGTCCCTTACAGGGCCTTTTAAGTGCCATCTATCCAGCAAAATACAAAAGACTGTCATATCATAACCCCTCTTCATCCAAACCAATCAAATGTGTAGGATCGGGTTTTTGCTGCATTCAATAATGCAAGAGAAACGTTTTCTGCAGAGCCGAGGTGAAGGGCATTCATCCATATAGAAGTATTTGCCAGGGATCACTAGTTAAAGAGATCTCTAATAAACATTCAATATGAGATAAGCAATGCAACCAAAACGGTGCTATCAGGGGATAGGACCACCATATGCGTAAGAAAGTACCTGCATGCTTAGAGCATCGCCAGCACAAATTGCTCACAGACCTCGAAAATGTATGTAGTTTTACTGGTGTGTAATACCATGGAGAGAGAAGCTTGAAGTTAATTTCTGTATAGTGCGTGGAGATGAAAGAATGGAATGTATTACTCCACAATTCCCTCCACTCCTCCATGGATAGAGAAAAAACCATCTAGCTCTCCCAAGCAAGAACATAAGATGGTTTAGTAGATTCAGCACCCTCAGATAAGATAGATTAAATCCTACTGAGAAATCTGTCACAAGATTGGGGCCAAGGAAGTAACAATCGTTCAAAGCTTGATAGTGGACGTGTAAGACAGCTACTGAAGCCTGGTTTCATTAGAAATGTTTGATCTGTAGGTATCTTCAGAGTTACCCCGGAGGGAAGGAGTAACTGAGTTGTTACTCTGGAAAGTCAAAAACACCTGTGGAGTCCCTCAGATCCCTTATTTGAAAATTTCAGGTAGTAATCCACCGTGGAAACTGAAAAGACTCAAGAGAGAGAGGAGTAGGTCTCTCTAGAAATACCATAGAAAATGGCGAGGGCAAAACCACCAAATCTCCATGTTCATTCAAAGTATTCCAAGTTGAGAACATGTTTTCCAGAATTGGGTGTGACTTCTATAATTTGTGACCATCAGCAAAGGGGATAAAGACTTCGCAAAGCGGGTCAGTGGAAGGGAAGAAAGACCGTTTTACCTGGACCCAGAGTTTATGAGAGTTATTATGATGCCAGTCAGAATCGCTGATTGGTAATAACAAAACCAAGTCTTGGACTCCTAACCCCCTGAACTTCTTAAGTCTGGTCAAAGTGGAGCTACTTAGAAATGTTTTTTTTCGACCCCACAGAAAGGAGGAGAGTATCCTGGATGAAGAGATAAAAAACGACTTAGAAATGTTAATAGGAAGAGTCTGAAATAAATAAAGAAAATGCGGTAGGATCATAATTTTAATGGTGTGTACTTTACCCAACCACAAAATGTGCAAGGAGTTCCACTTAGAAAGATCTTGCTGAACATCATAAATCATATTTACCTTTGAAGGAATACTTATCCCCAAGTATTTAAAACGGAACTACCATAGCACAACATCTTTAGCTTAATTAAGTCCCCATCTGGTGACTAGCTGCTTAGTAGCTCTAGTTGCCAGAATTCTTACCTTATTTAATAGCTTTATGCTTTCTTCCACTGACAGTAGCACGGAGCGCGGACATCTTGCCATAATGACATGGGCGCGCCTGGGCTGTCAGTCCCTTTTGCAGCCGGCCGGCTCCTAGAAATGCCTCCAAGACCCAGCTAGGACTGACAGTGCAGACGCGCAGACATCACTATGGCAAGATGTCCATGCTCTGTGCTACTGTCAGCTATGGAAGAAAGCATAAATCTATTAAATAAGGTAATAATTCTGGCGACTAAGCAGCTAGTCGCCAGATGGGGACCTAATTAAGATAAAGATGTTGTGCGGTGGTAGTTCCGCTTTAATACTTGTAGGAGACCACTGGAAAGAAAATACATTAGTAAATAAGGAAAGATCATCAGGCATAAGAAATAAAGGCAGAACCTCTGATTTTTGTACATTTATTTTGAAGTCGTAGAGCTTAGAGAAGGCGTCAGTTTCCTTCAAGAAGGCAGAAATAGATGTGACAAGATGCAATGTGGAGAGAAGGAAATCGTCTGCAAACATAGAGAGTTTATGTGTGGTACCCGCTATAGTAATTCCTGAAATAGATGGATTAAGCCTAATATGTTGTGCCAGTGTCTCCATAATCAGTACAAAGAGCAGCAGCGACAGGGGACATCCCTGCCTAGTTCCATTAGAGATGGACAGAGTACTCGATAGATGGCCATTAACTTTGATCCTGGCAATCGGATTGGTGTAAAGAGTTTGGACATAAGCAATGAAGCTTGGGCCAAAGCCAAATGCTTTAAGAGTGGCTATCAGAAAAAAACAATTAACTCTGTTGAATGCTTTCTCTGCATCTGTTGTCGAAAACACTGCCGGTAGATTATTTGATTCTACAAAGTGTAAAATATTTATACATTTTCTGGTGTTGTTTCTAGTTTCCCTGCCAGGTGTGAACCCTGTCTGATCCAAATATACCAGAGACGGGAGTACCCTTTTCAATCTATTTGCAAGAATCTTAGCATAGTGTGATATCTAGGTTGAGCAGAGAGATAGGCATATAGTTGGGACATTCTAATAGATTTTTAGCAGGTTTGGGTATGACAGTAATGTGAGCCTCAGTCATGGATGGGTGAATAGCAATCTCATCAGGCAAAGCTCTGAAGGCCTTCAAGAGCAGCCGGGTTAGTAGATCATAGAAAGATTTGTAGTACATTTGAGAAAACCCATTTGGACCGGGACTTTTCCAGACTGGAAGAGAACTGATCTCATGGACAATTTCAGTATCAGAGATAGATAAATCAAGCTAATGAAGTACATTATCATTGATGCAAGAAAGATTGGCCTGTAGCAAGTATTCCTGAATTTGTTGGTGCTGATCAGGTGACGGAGACTGACCATTCTGAATATTGTATAGAGCATCTGGATTGAAGAGTCTCCAAGCATCAACAAGGCAAAAAGAATGAAGAAGTTGTATAATTTCAGTAACACAATTTTAAAGTATGAAGATTTACCAGCAGAACAGTTGAGAGGGTAAATATGGTAAGTTAAAATCACCTCCCCCGATGACCACAATCCCCTCCTTAAAATTCTCTAGATATTCATGCATCCCAGAAATGAAGGGGAGTTGGTTAGTGTTAGGAGCATAGATGGAAGCAAAAGTATATTTTTGATGATCAATGGTGTTCTTAACAAACACATATCTGCCATGTTTGTCCTTAAGTGTATTATGTTGGATGAATGGTGCCTTTTTATGAAAGACAATAGCCACAACATCTCGCTTTGTTGCAGCTGAGCTCAAGAATGCCTGAGAATAGTATCTATTTGTGAGGCGTATTTCTTTATTATGTTGAAAGTGAGTTTTCTGCAACAGGAGTACATCTCTGCTCATATGGCTAAGTTCACCCAGGGTCAGGGTTTTCTCCTGGAGTGAATTAACCTGAAAGGATGTGAAATTATAAGAAGCCATCACATTACTGTAAAGACCATGTTGTCAAGATCAGGACTGGGACACAGGAAGTAAATATAACTATCAGGTCCTATTGTAGACAGCCTACAACACTGGTCAGGGAAACACTTGAGTAAAAAAAAGAAAGGAAAAATAAACAGGAAGGAGGACAAAAGAAGGAATGTAAGATAAGGAAGTATAAGAGTCAGTATACATCCAGCACCGAGTGTCACATTTACAGTAGGAGAAAAAGGTGGTGAAAGAGGGGAACCCACCATGATGTGCCATCATAGCTAGTTCCCAATCAGACAAAAAATGTATAAAATATAAAAACTGACTATTGACATATGGGCCTAGAGTGATTTCATGGGCCCCTGACTACAGACACAGTAGGGATATTCAGGCAATGGATCCCAGAGAAACACCATAAACCAAGCTGAGTGGAAGGAAGAAGAGCAACACAAATCATATTCAGAGTACCAGAAATCAGGAACTGAATAATTAGGGTTAACTCCAGGAAAATGTACACCACTAAGTGCATCTATTCTCGTGTCAACAGGGAAATGTCCCATAACAAAATAGTTCAGAAAATGACAGTGCTATAAATGTAGAACATGTGACACAGGACTTCTCCCTCCCTTTTTCATATGAAAAGGTTAATAATGCTTTCAAACAATAGCTGTGAAAAAATAATCCCATAGTAGTAATATCAGCATTTATGTGACCCTTGATCCCAAACCCTGGAGTATAAGGTTAAACCCAGGTCAATGAATGAATGTCTCACCTAAAAAAAAAATATATCTATATATCTATATCTATATATCTATATCTATATCTATATCTATATATATATATATATATATATATATATATATATGTATAGATTTGTACAACCCCCCCCCCCACTCCCTAGGACATTCAGCAATACCTGAGAAGTGTGCACCTCCCCCCCTGGGCACCCCCCACAACCAAGGGGCCTACCTGGGGGCAAAGCACCCCACCCCACACAGAATAATAAGCAGTGTAGAATATCAAACAACAATGACAAAAACCCAAACACAGTCCCATAAACTCTATATATGTTCAACTGTGTAAGAGTTCCAGGCACCCATAACAAAGTAAGAGAATTCCAACAGATAGGAGGTCTGATCCCTCATCATACAGCTTGGCGGGCATGTTTGCTGCTGTGATCTCACTCCCTGCCTTTTCTTAGGTACCAAGGTTGAACTTCCATGAAATCCCCCAGGACATGGGATTCATTTATGCAATGAAGAGAGGGGAATCATCTGAAATGTTGAGTTTTAACGCATTGGTGAATGTCTTACAGTCCCCATGGTAGTGTAGGACATGTGTGGTACCATCTTTAGATACTTGTAGCATCAAATGGCAATCCCATCTGTATTTTATGCCCATGGATTGAAGAGCCAGTGTTATAGGTCTTTGAAGATAGAGATGTTGCTGTTATCAAAGTGGATGGGCGCCATATTTCTTGCTGAGGCAGTAATGAGCTCTTTGTCAGAAAAAGAATGCAATTTAACAATGTTGTTGCGTGGTTGGTCATTCGTGTTGTTTTTAGAGAGCAATGCTTTTGTTGCTTCTGAACTAGTAATAAAATGAAATTGGCTGCATAAGTATGTAGGAAGGTCATCATGTCCAGCCTCTTCTGGTATCCCGTGTAAACGGAGATTACATTTCCTCTGCCTATTTTTGAGATCATCTAGCTTTAGGTTGAGTTCCAAGTGATGCTGCTGCCAAGCAAACATTTTTGTGTCATATCTGTGCAGAATGCATGCCGTGCATCTTGGTCACTCTCAAGGGCAAATAAAAAAAGAAAAACCAAGAGGATACAAATTACGGGCACTCCCCTCCTCAAAAGTAAACTCAAAATAAATATACGTAACAAAAATAAATACCAGTACAAATTAAAAAATTAACTTTTTAATATGATGCACATCAGGGGTTAAGGAAAGACAAGTAGAGACAGAACCTCCCCACACACACCCAAAGAAGTACCCCCACACCCTAATCCACAATCTAAAAACAATACTACTGAATGCTAGATGCTGGCATCTACACCAATCTGGATCAGCTAACCGCTGATAAACATCAGATAGAATTGTAAAAAATAAATAAATAAGGGGAGAACAAAAATAATCTCCCCTCATCCAGAGCAACAAAAAGCTGAGCGGCAAAAATCGGTCCTCACGGGGAAAGCACAAAAAGAGTTCTTAATCCATAATAAATCTCAATGTGTATGACCAGATATTTTATATCTTTAATGGCTGTAACCCTTCACCACACTCAGACCAGCACCTCTGAATAGTCCCATATCACATACATATAATGCAATTCCAACACGTACCCACATACTTCATGCAGCTTAACGAAGCTCTCTCACTGCTTCCTCATAACGCCGCCAGATCTTCAGTGGTATGAACAGATAATCTCCAATTACCATATCATAGTGCGGTCACTTCAGTGGTTACTCAGCCAATTAGTCAGTGTATCCAATTGCAAGAGATCTTCTATGTTTATGTTTAGTTTGATTTGGATACTTAGTCACCCCATGTATGATATACATGGTTTCCTCCCTATGCTTATTTCTGAGAGTGCCCAACCTGTTTTTTCTTTTCAGTCTCAAGGGCCTTAACCCTGCCACCTAACAATGCAACATCTTTCTTGATCTCCGATATGAATTCTTGGAAAAATGTCTTTAAATCTGACAGAAGATTATGTATGTCATGTTTAGTGAACGGTATGTCCATTTGGTCCAAAGAATAATCATCCTCTGAACTGCTGCGATCACCCACAGCCAGTGGGTCATCAGGCTCTGTGTGAGGTATTTGTTGCTCCACCATCTTGGATGGTAGAGGCGCTGGTTTGCTGTCCAATTTTTATTTTTTAAATATTCCCTCATATTACGATCGTTGCTGGGATGTTTGTTCTTCTGCATCTTGAACAATTTTAGAGGCAGGTTGGAGCTTCTTGGAGGTTAGTCAGCCGGTATGTCCAATATACACTCCTCAGGCTCAGAACTCATCTCTTATGCATCCATTCAGCTGTGAGTCAAGCCATGCCCCCCCATAAAAAAGTTTTTTTTATCTGTGGTCTGAGTGTGGAGGAAAGTGGTTTGTTTAAGTGCAGTTTTGTATGTGTGCACTCTGATATTGAGTGCTGGTTACAAGTATTCTGTGGCCTGTATCACAAATCCATGGGATACAGAAGATGTGAGTGCACCACGTACCCTTTGGAGTGCAATAATATATAGCATGAAATATAAGACCACGCTGTGGTCCCTTATACATTCCAACAAGAAAAACACATGGGATCTGTGAAAGAGAGACTGCCTGCTATTATTCCATCTTAATCCATTGAGTACCAGTGCAACTCCTTCAGTACCTCCGCACAATGATCCGCCGGTGCCAGCAGCTGGAAAGTGCTATGGTAATGCACGGGAGAGCTGCGCAGGGGTACAGGGAGCAGGGCCGAGCTGTATGGGTCTTACACTCCCTCCCCACAATGATCCACCGATGACAGCAGCCATCTGGACCTGGCTGCGGGAATGTGGTGACAGCCGTGTGGTGGTACAGAGAGAAGGGCTGAGCTGTATGGCTCCTTCAGTCCTTCCCTACAATGATGTGCCACTGCCAGCAGCTGGACCGGGCTACGGTCATGTTTTAAGAGCCGCAGGGAAGTAGAGGGAGCAGGTGTGAGCATAGGGGCGGGCAGTGGGAGATGCCTTGTGTGTGAGTGCTGCATGTTATTTACTGGGGTGTGTGTGAGTGCAACATGTGTATGTATGGTGTTTATTTTTTGTGGTGTGTGAGTGGGGTATGTGGGTAGTTTTCTTTATCAAGTGTGTGTCTGAGCCATGGTTTTTTTGTTGTTGCTGCAAACGGAAGTTGAAGACTGGCAGTATAGAGGATATATCCCCTAATTACTGCCGACCTTGGGTATGTGTGGCTTTCTCTTTTATATTTTCATATATATATATATATATATATATATATATATACATTAAAAAAATTCTATCTTGCAGTCTCCTAGTCCTATCAACAAGTAAATAGCATAAAAGAGGTGAATAAAGCAGATATAAAAATTATATATCATGATCTTCAGCCATTGTCAATTAACTTCCGTCCTGTGCCTTTTATTGCCACTGTATACCAAGAAATATGGTAATTTCATCTTGTCTTTGGTCTTCTTCAAAAATGAATTTGGACCATCAGGTATTCTTGCTATGTGGCCTGCCCATTTCCATTTCAGGTGGTTTACTCTTTCAGTCATGTATGTCATAGTGCTTTGTTTGCTAACAAATCCATACTCACCTTTTCTGTCTTTTTCTTACATTTAGAATTCAATGATCTGTACTTCTCTGTGTAACTTCAAGCTTTTGTATGACTTGGCATGGCATTCAGTGTCCACGTTTCAGGGCCGGACTGGCCTACCGGGATACCGGGAAAATTCCCGGTAGGCCGTCTGCAATGGGCTTCCCCTGGGGCTGCTTAAATCAACATGCATTGCCAATTATCTGCAGCCGTGAGATTTGAAGAACCACCGGCTGCTGGGCCACGTCTAGTGAAAGCAGGCCGGGTCTATATCTAGTGACGTCAGACGCAGCATGAAGAGCACAGCGTCTGCTTGCTGGGTAGGCCGCCCGCGCCTAATTTAAGCACTGCAGAGAGAGCTGAGTAGGAGACTGGGAGCAGAGACAGAGTCAGCAGATACGGACGGTCACAGGCAAGAGGGGGATGGGGAATCAGGGAAAAAGGGCAGAGGCGTAGACCCCCGCCGGATTTGGGGCCCCCCAGAAACTTTTGAGTGTTTATGTCATATTGGAACGCTCGGGCCCTCAGACAGCACAGTGAGCTGGCATAATTCACTTATTTCTTAACCCTATAGTGCAAGAGGTTTATACAACACATTGTTAAGCAATGCGTTTAATAGCCCTCTAGGACTGAAAGAGTTAAGCTCATCCGGACCCTGGTGAGTCTATGTGCACTCACCGCACTGCTCACCATAGCTGCTGCTGACATCTCGCGAGACTGGGGTTGATCTCATTACAAGCTGCCACGCAGGCTCCATGAAGTCTGGAAACACTTGCTGTGCAGGCTGGTGGTAGAAAGTGAGCAGAGAGCATGGCAGAGGCAGCAAGTTAGTGGCACTGGAGTAGGCTGACCAGACCTCACCTTTAACCAGGGACACATAGGAAATAGGCATATTTCAGGAGTGTACTGAAGTCAAAGCAGCCCTGCAGTATGCATTTTTCATATGCGTCCCCGGTTAAAGGTGAGGTCTGGTCACCCTACACTGGAGGCTGGAAGCAAGAGGAGACATCATGGGGGAGAAGGAGGGACTGTTGTCTCTGCAGGCATATTGAACAGGCTATGAAAAGTATTAAAACTTCTCCCCGACTAGATTTTACATATCATATCCAACTTCATCTACAGCTCTGATGGTTTAACCTTGTTACTACAAGAGTGGTGTGCACTGCATTGAGCTGCAATGTGTTTAACACTTTGAGTGCTAGTGGGGTGCATCTGTTTCCTGTCATTAAAGACCAATGAAAGGAGAGACAGAAGGGACCAGTGTCCGACTCGCTTTTTACATTCAGCCCCTGTCAGACACTTAGATTCAAACAGACTTACAAAGAAATGACACTTGAGGGTTAATCTAGCACTTAAAAAGTTAATATTTTTACTGTCATTAAAGTCATATGAGAGGAGAGAGAAGGGCCCGGTCTGACTAACTCACTTTACTTTCAGGTAATACACCGGCCTCCTTCTCTCTCTTCTCATATGTCTTTAATGACAGGAAAAATATTAACCCTTGAGTGCCATTTCATTCGAAGTCTGTTTTATTCTAGTACACTGATAAGGGACTAAATGTAAAGCAAGTCAGTTAGACATCATCCCCTGTCTCTTCTCATCTGTTTTTTATGAAGGGAAACAGATGAACTCTTTGAGGACCACTGCCGGATTCAGGGGCCCCCATAACTGTTTCCCTTATTTTATTATACTAGAGGGCCCCCAGAATTTTTTGCATCACTAGGGGCAGGCCCGAGGGGACCCTGCTGGAATGTCTGGGCTCATGTGCCCCACCAGTAGGCAACATACCTGTTGCTGCTTTGCTCTGTCAAGTCAGTGAAGACACTTGAGTTCTCATGAGCAGGAACAGCAGAGCAGGAGCAGACAGGTGGCAGAGTGAGCACACAGAATGGCAAAGTAGGTGATTGACAGGACAGGTATACGGAGTGTGTTTGCGAATGTAAAAGAATGGTCTGACTCCTAAAGCAATTAATTTTAGCACAGGAAGGGGTTAAGTGTTTAGCTATAAGACAGAGGATCAAGTGAAGAATCTGGGCTTGTGTTCCTTTTGTTGCACATCTGAGTTTGTTTAAATGGGGTAACTACAGCTTAGATGTGATTTTAATGCATTGGACAGCTGTCTGCCACATAAAGGATTAACGTGTATGCACATACCAGCACGCTCTGTATATGATTTATTTAAGCAGAAGGGGAATGGAGAGATCGGCTCTGATGAACTTTTGGATGGATCTCCTCCCACTCTCTTGTTTTAAACACCTCTTTCATCAGAGGAGGTAGCTGTTGGGTGATACATTCAGAGAAATCGGTCTCTCTGTCCCATCTGCCTGAATAAATCATGTACACCTTCAGCGGTTGTTCTAGTGTTTACTAAAACATTAACTGTTTATGTGCCAGAGAGCTCCTTTTCTCTCATGGCACCTCTATAGCTCCCTCCCACTTGCCACTTTAAAACTACTTTATTCCTTATCCTCTACTCACCCTTCATTTTCTCACTCTCCCTTTCTTCCTCATCCTCTACCCACCCTCCAATCTCTCTCAGCCTCCTTTCACCCCTCTCCCCCATTATCTCTTATGTCCTTTATCCTTTCTCTTCCTTCTTCAGTCTTTCTCTCTTAGATCTACCACACAGAGGGCACTACAACTACATTCAGCTGCCTCTCATTCCCAGTGCAGACACTATGCCCTCAGTCATCTGAGCTGTCCCTCTCAAACCTGACACAATTCATTGTAGCCACCCTCCTACCTATCATGCATACAGTCCTCTACCGTATTGCTAGTATACAATTCACCTAACACTACCCTTACATCACTGCGCTCTCTGTACACCTGACAGTATACCCGAAGGCAGCTCTGCCATCAGCCGTCTCTCCAACCCAACTATTACCGTCCTCCTACCAGTCTAGTCTGTTAATAAATACTTAGTACATGTCAGCCTCAATGCAGAAGTTTTATGATGGGTATCTGCTGTCTTTCTTGCCTTTTGGAGAGTACATACAAAAGGTCACAGGACATAAAATCACAATTTCTGAATTTTGTTATAAAGGCCATAAAAATAATAATTATTCTGCTGTTCAAATCTATCGGACTTTTATCTTGAGGGGAATCTGATATTGTATTATCCCATGGTGGAGAAATACTAGTATATTAAATAAACAAGAACAGTATTACTTAATTTTAATGACATTTAAATTTGTGCATATAAAAAATAAATAAATGAAAAGGTGTAAGGGACTTGTATAGTTCAAGAGATATAAACTTCTAAAGTTCCCTCCCGCCCCTTTTCCAGACATCAGCACTCTGAGATCCTGGTTTCGGGACCGGACAGCTCTTCAGCAGAGCCAGATAACACTACTTCGGCTCTGCTGAAGAGCTGTCTGGTCCTGAGACCAGGATCTCAATCTATCAGCTAGAAAGCCGATGTCTGGAAAAGGGGTGGGGGGGGGACGGGGTGTAAGATGTATGTGAGGTGTGTGTGTGAGAGAGGAGTGTGTATGTGTTAGTGAAGTGTAAGCTGTGAGTGAGGTGTGTGTGTGTGAGAGGAGTGTGTATGTGTTAGTGAGGTGTAAGATGTATGTGGGGTGTGAGTGAGGTGTGTGAGTGATGTGTGTACGGATTGAATCACAATCTTAAGGGGGACTTTCACAAAAACATTTACCGTAAAACCTTGGGTATAACAATTTTGCCCCTCTTCACCTTTTGTGAAGTGGGGTGGGGGTGTATTATACACAATCATTTTTTTTTTTTTTTTTTTTTTTTGTGAGGTGGAGTGTTGTGCTTCATGAAGGGGGAACATGAAGGATTTGGTACTGGGCCTGCCTGGCTCCGAGCTACATGAAGCAGCTGGGCTTCCTGCAGCAGAAGCACATTGTGCACCAGGAACTGAAAGCATTGTTGTGTTGTGGATACCAGAAATGAAGGTACACTGGAGCCGATCCCGCCCTCTCTTTGTTGAATCAGCTCATTGTGTGCCTCAGGTTGGTGGAGGGACCCATGGGGACTCTGTGTGTGTGTGTGGCTTGTGTGTGAGCCTGTGGTGTAGGAGCGAGTGGCAGCCATTTTGTTTTTTCAGTCACTTGGATAGTGGTGGGCGGGCTGGATAGTGGGGGCAGGCCAACTCCCTGAATGATTTAAATCACTCCTCCATTGAATCACCCAATGGGAACAGTAACTCCTTACTTAAGCTGATGTAACATAGCAATATAACACACAGTGGATCTTCAGTTGAGGCAACGTAGCAATATGCTGAGGGATCAAATAGAAAGTGGTGTTTGAGGCTTGCCCGCTAACATACAGCAAAGCATCTCTCTCCCTTTAAGGAGAAAGGGTGGGAATCAGGAAGCAGGAAGTGGAGGAGTGACAGTTGAAAACAGTTAGTGAGGTGACTGAAGAGATGAAAAGAGTTAACCTAAATGGTAGAGGAGCCTCTGTGTTAGGGGAGAGAATGCTAGGAAGCTTGGAGGAGCTTTTAAACTAGGAAAGGGGGGGGTATAGATAGCAAAAATGGGGTAGATAGAGCAGATAGGAACTGGGTCCAAGTAAATGACCAGGGGGGTGGAGAAAGGAACTCCTAGTAAATGAAGGTGAATAAAAAAGGCATGTAGGGATTAATATATGTAAAGACTTCAAAATCAATTGTATGCTAGCAAATGCAAGAAGTATGGTAGATAAAATAGGAGAACTAGAATTGCTGGCAGTTAATGAGCAATTGGACATAATTAGAATAACAGAAACATGGTGGAACGATGCACATGACTGGACTGTAAATATAGAGGGCTATTCCCTGTTTAGAAGAGACAGAATTAATAGAAAAGGTGGAGGTGTGTGCTTATATTTGAAAACAGAGCTAAATCCAGTTTTGCGAGGTGATATTAGTGAGGAAACTGGCCAAACTGTGGCGTCCATGTGGGTAGAAATGGAGACTAAATGTGGTGTGAAAGGTAAAAAGAAGTTGTTGGTGGGCATATGCTACAAACCACCAAATATCGATGACAATGATGAGGCCCAACTGCTATTGCAAATGAGGAAAGCTGCCCAGTTTGGGCATACTATAATTATGGGAGATTTTAATTATCCAGATATCAACTGGAAAAATGAGACCTGTCAGAGTGCTAAGGGTAGCAGGTTTTTGAACACGCTTCGTGAAAGCTACATGTCACAAATGGTGGAAGCGCCGACAAGAAATAACAATGTATTGGACCTAGTGATCACTAATAACACAGAAATGGTATCCAATATTAAGGTAAGAGAACATTTGGGAAACAGTGATGACAACATGGTTACATTTGAGATCTGTCTGGCAAAGCAAAAATGTATAGGTTCAACCAAAACTCTTAATTTTAAAAAAGCGAACTTCAAATTGTTAAGGGCCTCAATGCAACACATAGACTGGGATATTTTATTTAAAGGCAAATGGCAAGGAAAAAAAAGCATTCAAATTATTTAAGTCAGAAGGAACTGAACAATCTTTCTTAAAATACAGGGAGTGCAACAAAGATTGCAAAAAGGCAATTAGGGTAGCAAAAATAGATAATGAAACTCGAATTGCAAGGGAAAGCAAGACTAATTCAAAAAAGTTTTTTAAATATATAAATAGCAAAAAACTTAAGAGGGAGTGCATTGGACCATTCAAAAATGAGATGGGTGAGTTGGTTAGTGAGGATAAGGAAAAGGCCGATGTTTTAAACACTTTCTTTGCATCAGTATATACAAGGGAGCAAGGAATGGTAGAAGAGCCTCCGCAAGTAACAAATAAAACAATACAATTAATAGATATTGGGTTAACTCAAGGAGATGGGAAGACTGAACAAAATTAAGACCGACAAAGCACCGGGTCCTGATGGTATACATCCAAGGGTTCTTCAGGAACTCAGTGCAGTGTTAGCAAAACCCCTATATTTACTCTTTAAAGATTCTATTACCACAGGCTACGTGCCACAGGATTGGCGAAGAGCTAACATAGTGCCTCTATTTAAGAAGGGAACTAAAACAGAACCTGGGAATTATAGACCAGTGAGTTTGACCTCTGTAGTGGGAAAACTATTAGAAGGCATAATAAGGGACTATATTCAGGATTACAACACAAAAAATAAGATCATTAGCACGAATCAACATGGTTTTATGAAGAATAGATCATGCCAAACTAATCTTTTCAGCTTCTATGAGGAGGTAAGCAGCAACCTTGACAATGGCAAGGCAGTAGATGTAGTATATCTAGACTTTGCAAAGGCATTTGATACAGTACCACACAGAAGGCTGGTGTATAAAATAAGGAAATTGGGGCTAGGAGATAACCTTTGCAATTGGATACAAAACTGGCTGAAGGATAGGGAACAGTGTGTGGTTGTAAATGGAAAATTCTCCAGTACAGTTAAAGTGGAGAGTGGAGTACCTCAGGGTTCAGTATTGGGTCCGCTGCTTTTTAGCATGTTTATAAATGACCTGGAAATAGATATAGAAAGCAAAATATCAATATTTGCAGATGATACTAAATTATGCAAAGTCATTAATTCAGAACAGGATATTTTCTCTCTACAGAGGGACTTACATACAATGTCAGATTGGGCAAACATGTGGAATGAAGTTTAATGTGGGGAAGTGTAAAGTCATGCATTTGGGAGGAAACAATCCCAAGGCTACTTATAAACTTAATGGAATAATTTTAGGTGACTCGTTGCTAGAAAAAGACCTGGGTATCCTTGTCAACTACAAACTTGGAAACAGTGACCAGTGTCAAACAGCAGTAGCAAAGGCAAACAAAGTCCTGTCTTGCATAAAAAGAGGTATTTAAGCAAGAGTGGATAACATTATTTTGCCATTATACAAATCATTGGTAAGACCTCACCTTGAGTATGCAGTGCAATTTTGGGCACCGGTTCTGAAAAAGGATATACTAGAACTAGAGAGGGTACAGCGGAGAGCAACAAAATTAATTAAGGGAATGGAGGACTTGACATATGAGGAACGACTAAACAAACTTGGTTTATTTACTCTAGAGAAAAGACGACTAAGAGGAGACCTTATCACATTGTACAAGTATATGAGAGGTCAATACAAGGATCTCTGCGGTGAGCTATTTATTCCAAGGCCTGATCAGGTGACCAGGGGACACCCCTTGAGATTAGAGGAAAGGAGGTTTAAACTTCAGCAGAGGAAGGGTTTTTTTTACTGTAAGGTCTGTCAAATTGTGGAATTCATTGCCCAGGGAGGTAGTTATGGCAGATACAATGGATACATTTAAGAGAAGATTAGATACATTTCTTTCAAAAGGGAACATACAGAGTTATACTGTTTATCAGTAGGCTGATCAGGAAGGTCTGATAAAGACTAATTTAATTGGTAGCAGGAAAGCTATAAAATTCTCAGTTACTGAGGTATGAGGCGAAGGTTGAACTTGATGGACTTGTGTCTTTTTTCAACCTAATTTACTATGTTACTATGTTAACCCTTTGAGTGCCAGAGGGGTACGCAAAGCATTACAAAGCAATGTGTTGTGTACCCCTCTGGCACTGAAAGGGTTAAATAAAAGAGTTGCTATTAAGTTTATCCCTGAGTTTGTATTTTATGGAAACATTACACCCTCATACTGAAACAGAGCGTATGGAGGGTTACAGTTATCTGTAGGAGGTGAAACAGAGTGTATGGAGGGTTACAATTATCTGTGGGAGGTGACACAGAGTGTATGGAGGGTTACAGTTTTCTGTGGGAGGTGAAAGTGTGTACGGAGGATTACAGTTATCTGTGGGAGGTGACAGAGTGTATGGAGGGTTACAATTATCTGTGGGAGGTGGCACAGAGTGTATGGAGGGTTACAATTATCTGTGGGAGGTGAAACAGTGTGTTTGTGGGGTTATGATCCTGAGTGAGAGTGTGTGTGGACCAGGAGAAGTTACTGATATCCCCTACTTCAGGAGCGAGTGGCAGCTATATTTTTTTTGTCAGTTGGATAGTGGTGGGAGGACTGGAGGGGGCGGGCCAACTCCCTGTATGATAAACATGCCCCCATTGAATTACCCAATGGGAGCAGTAATGTCCCCATTGAATCACCCAATGGGAGTTGTGTCTCCTAATGAGACATAAATTATGTAATGAGGCATTCTGTTCAATGTGTGTTTGTTTTCTGAGGAGACATAAATTATGTTCTGTGTGTGAGGTACCATAAATGGTACCATATGCAATGAGGCTTATTCTTTTATATATATAGATGTATATATACCGCAATCTGCTCTCAAAATAAAAAAAGCCTTCCCTTCCACAGTGCAATCCACACTCAGCAGATATCCTTTCTTGCACTGAAGTCTCAACCCTGCCGGATTCCTCTATGACATCTTCACTGCCTTGTCAGGACCCTTAAATGTAAGCCAATGGTAATGCTCTGTGAGGAGCCCAAGGTCCTTGCAGGGCAATACCGTAGATCCAATGCTTAGAGATCTATGGTATTGCCCTGTGATGACCATGAAGTACTCACAGGACGTTAGGATGGCTTTCATTGAAAGCTCCTAACAGGGCATTGATGGAAGCCGGCGGCAAATGCAAGCATGCCGACCGCATTGAAGATGTCATGGAGGAATCTGACCTCAGTTGCAAGAAAGAGAATCTGCTGAGAGCAGATAGTGCTGGGGGAGGGAGGGAAGGAATCTGGCAGCCCTAATTTTTTTGAGAAGGGGGGCAAGGGTGCTTATTATACATAGACACTCGTTTTCCTCTAAAATTTTGGGTATCATATACATCTGTGTATTGTACACAGGCGTATTATACCTGAGATTTTACGGTAGGTAAGTGTCCTGCATTTTCATGTATTTGTTGTTTATAACAGGATAGTGGCAGTTCACTAATAGAAAATGCTTACATGGTTCTGCAGAATGTAGGTGGAGCATTTCCTCTATGTATTACTTTGGATTACTGCATTCTCAGGAGGTGTACACTAAATACATAAATGGAATAGCCTCCCAGCAATAGTTGCTGAAGCTAAAACATTTAAGAACTCTTGGGCTAAATAAATGGCTAGTATAAGAATAAATAATATGAGCTACCTAGGGCTAGATTTAAAGGCAGCCGTTAGTAAGAAAAACCACTAACGGGTGCGTTAAGTTTCATGTAGCAATTCAAAGATCCTCCTAAAAAACAGCTAATGGCAGTTTCAGAATCCTAATGGCCGATAGACTTATGTACATTGAGACGCATGGAACAACATTCCCCAGAGCCATTCAAAGGCTTGCGGTACTGTTAATGGCTGAAAAAAAGACACACCTAACGGCAAAAAGTTAAGACCCTCTTTTCTTAGACGTTAGACACTTAACGGTCAAAACAAAACACCCGTTATATAGGAAAATACACAAAATGCCTACCGCACAAGCATGTAAATGGAAAAATTAACCCGTGCAATGACAAAGCAACACAAAAACATGGACAGACAACACAAATCACTGTCACACACAAAAACAAGCAACACCACAGGGACAAGGACCCCCAAAAAAACACCAACACAACATGACACGGAATAATGGGGGTTATCACACAAAGCGGACACCTGCAAATACAAGTTCACCTGTGCAACATCAACACGTGACCTGCACCCCACAACTACACACCTGCAAATGGCAGACACATAGCAAGCACAACTCACCACATCTTACCTGGACAAAAACAACTCTCCATTGGTCAGCACTCACCTCATCACCACACCTACACAACGCCCTATCAAGTACTTAAAGGGACAACTCACCACACTCACTTGTGGCTTGTTTTCCACTCAGGGAGGGAGAGAGAGAGAGCTAGAGAGAGATAGAGAGCGCAATCAGTATGTTGGGTTACATATTGTTGCGAAGACTGCGGAGAAGGCATGCAAGGGAGAGAGCTAGGGAACATCAGCAACCCCCAGGCAGCCTGATCAACAGCCTTCACCTGTTGCAAGTGAGGAGGCTCTAGCTCAGCAGCCACACAGGAGTCCATCCCCACCTGGAGGACAGCACCTGCCTGCAGATGCACAGCTGCAGCAACAGGATGCTCCACAGCAACAGGATGCTCCACAGCAGCAGAGGATGTATAGACAACCACCAAGGCCCAGGGTATACTGCCCAAGGGTCACCCTCTTTGGAATGACCGATGATGAGGTCATTGATCGCTACAAGTTGAGGCCTGACAGCATCATTGCCTTGTATGAGGTCATAAAAGATCAGGTGGATCCCATCTACATCCACAACCATGCCTTATCTGGCCTGCAAAAACTACTGTGTGCCATACACTTCATGGCAAGTGGGGTCTTCCTGTCCACTGAGGGTTACGCATCTGGCATGTCACAGGCCACATTCTCCAGGGTGCTGGCCCAGGTCCTGCTAGCCCTCAAAAGCAAGGCCAGTACTTATATATACTTCCCCACCACTGACATGGACTGGATACACGTCAAGCAGGCCTTTTACGCAAGGGGAGGCATGCCCAGGGTCATGGGTGCTATAGATTGCACCCATGTCCATATTAAAGCCCCAGCATGTGACGCACAGCTATTCATCAACAGGAAGAACTTCCACTCCATCAACGTGCAGATGGTGTGTGACAGCCATATGAGGATAATGAATGTCTGTGCAAAGTATCCTGGCAGCTCACATGATTCATACATTCTACAAAACTCCTCAGTCCACAGAGATTTTGAGAATGGAACTTTTACAGGGGGATGGCTTTTGGGTGAGTTCACAATACAGAATCACATCACATACACAGGCGTACACACAACGCTGCTCAGCATGCTCCACAGCTAGTAAGTCCACCACACAAATCATCATTCACAAAACATGTGCTCCCTGTCTCACCATGTCACTCACATTACACAGGTGATGCTGGCTATGGCTGCAAGTCCTGGCTACTGACCCCTGTGGCCAATCCCCAAACACATGCCCAGGAAAGGAACAACCAGGCTCATGGCAGAACGAGGAATGCCATTGAGCGAACCTTTGGACTCCTCAAGTCAAGATTTAGATGTCTGGACCACTCGGGGGGAGCACTGCAGTATACACCTGCAAAGGTGTGCGACATAATTGTGGCGTGCTCAATACTGCACAACATCGCAGTGGACACCAGGCTGCTGGATCACATGCAGGACCCCCCCATACCTGAAGTGCCCATGGACATCGGCCATGTGGAGGAGACCTTGAGAGGGACGCAGATCAGAGACACGCTCATCACGGAACACTTTACATGTGAGTATAGCACAGGCATGCAAACAATCCATGCAAGTCCCCCATCAGTCCTGTGACACTAACCACACTGCACATTATGTTCTGTCTCACCCCACAGGAACATTGACACAGCACTGCACTGGCAGCAGCATGGCCCCAAACATCAACCATACCATGGACGTGGCAAATTGTGTGTGTGGATTCAAAAACCATCCTCCATTCCACTCTCCACGTTGACATACAGACCCCAAGGATATCACGCACACCCCCAGGAGAAACAAGGTACAACATATAACCCATGTTCATCACCTTACAGGGCTTGATTGACAGCAACTAACTTGATATGCCATGATCATAGCCTGAGCAACCATGCTAGCCCAGTAGCGAAAGAGTATTATCCAATGCTATGCATTGGATAATACTCCGGCACATCAGGGGTTAAAGGGCCATTGGACTCAATATAGGACCTGTACTGTGCTAGAGCTGAGAAGAGCAGCAGAGGGGTGGATGTACAGTGGTATTGTCACACAACATAGAGGTCATGAAACGTAGATCAGATTACCAGGGACTCCATGCTGACCTGTGAGTGTGCAGACATATGTGCTCCCGACATGAATACACACATCAACAAATATGTCCTAATAGTTCCATGGAACAAATGACATTGGGCTGCCACTGTCACTTTCACAGTGGCAGCCCAACGTCATTACTTACATGGAGCTCTCAGAACACTTGTTGATGTGTGTGTACATTTCAGTGGCACATATTCATTGGGCTGGTGCACATGTCCTTAATTCTCCACATAATTGGTTACAGATGAGTACGCAACACATTGTCAAGCAATGGTTTGTGTACTCACCTGTAATTAAGAAAATTGAGGGAATTAAAAAGACTAAATTGTTGTTGCTTGATGATCAGTTCAGTTCTACTGCTCCAAATCCTATACTCTTGTCCCACAGGCATCCATAACATGATCCATCCTTGAACGGAAGATCTTCCATGTGACTGGATTGATGTCTTGACCACATCTTCTTGAAGATCACCCTTTGCTGTTTCTGGTGATGTTGTTGGTGATGCAATGTTTGACCTGAGGTTCACACAAACCTCTACTGGAACATTCTCATATAGACACAGAAAACACAAATTCACGAGTGTAATAACCTGTACAGTTAGGATGCTCATCTACAGAGTTGTCAAACGTTGTGGACAGCACATGAGCAGGGCAGCAGTGTTACTAAAGTAGTACGATTTAGTTTCAAAGTACATTTAGTGTTCTCATACAAGTGTTCAATACATATAGGCAATACACACAGAAAACATATATACGTTCTAATGTACTGTATGAGGATATATTTGACTACACATTTGTCAATGAGTAACCACACCCAGGAGAGAGTATCCCCTATACATGGAAAGGCATCACCCACATCATAGGAGTCCACCACTTGTTTGCCAGTGAGTGGACTCTGTGATGTATTCATGCAAACAGATGATGGTGGCAGTGATACACTAATGTGTTGTGGGAGTGATAAAGAGGTGATACAGGGGACATACTTCCACAGTGAATTCCTGTCCACAGTATCTGTGTTGCTCAGTATAATCAATGTTCTGAGATTTTGCTCCACTTTGACATATGTCAGCTACATCAACGAACAACCAGACTAAGTGGACATGTGTTATCACTGGTGAAGTCTGTTACACCCTTAGGGAAACAACAACTCAACTTACTGGATATCAGTAATCCTAGGTTAAAAACATTGGCTTCCCCAGTAAGTCAGTTGCACAATGAGTGTTTGAATCCAAGACAATATTGATGCATGTCCCATTTATCTGTCCTGCTTGTTATGTCCCCGCTAAGTCACATAGCTGTTTGTTTGGTTATCCCGTTAACCCTCTGAGTGCCAGAGTGGTCCCTAACGCATTTCTTTGCAATGCGTTGCCTACCACTCTGGCACTCAAAGGGTTAAACCTAACATATGATGTAGACGAATGTTCAATGTTGTACAATTTGTTGTGCTAAGGGGTATGTTTTGTTGTTCAAATTCAATACACAACATCGCCATATAACACAGTGGTGTGATATGGCTCCAGGGATGTATTTCCAGTTGAATTTGTACAACGGTGTGTGCGTGTGTGTGTGTGTGTGTGTGTGTGTGAACCCATGTTATAGCAAATTTGGCTCTGCTGAAGAGCCTCCGTGTAGTTATATGACAGATATCTCCACCTGTCACATAAAGCAATATCTGTATAACCATGAGTGTTGGAGGGATAGGACTTACATCGAGACACATTTTTTTTACGATGCCAATGATATTACATCATGATGACATTACCCATTGCTATCCCATTACAGTCATAAACAAGTAGAAATGGTCGTATATATATGTGGATATGTACCCTTCATATGGATACAGTAATATCCTTCCAAGATGTGAAGCCAGAGAGCAGTTCAGTAGGTGTGATTACCTTACTGGCTATAAATGTGCACCCATCCAACAATACGTTGGATTGATATGATGGATATAAACATACCTCGTATATCCCATCTACGTAGAGTGTGATATACTATGTATGTGTATTTGGATGGTAGCAGTGTAGGTTGATTTGTGATGGGTGCACATATCTGGTCAGTAAGGCAATCACATCCAGTGAACTGATCTCTGTGTTCACATTGTGTTGGGACATATTTAGAAACATTTGAATCCTAAGGGCAACAATCAAGCCAGTAGTGAAGGATATCTTTGATTGAGGCCTGTTTTTCTTTGTGTATGAGCCCATCCATCCTTCTGTGTGAGGCAACCATACTCAATCCTAGATATCCATCAGTCATGGCCTGTTGGTGACCAAGGTACAATGGTTGATATTTGGTTCCCATGTGTATCCTGCAAAGAGCGGCTGGTGTACCATCCATCCATGGCATCAGCACCCCTGTGGATCCATGTGGGAATCAGATGTGGGATATGGAATTTCAAGTTAGAGTAAATGATTGCAGCCACAACACCAAGGCCTACTTCATCCACCTTTAATTCTGTGGAATAGTATTCGGCCTGTGTGTTGCACATACAATCAGTTATTCTCTGGGACACTGTGATGTGTGACCTGATTCACCCTTTTTGTGATTCAGTAAGCGGTGATGTTGAACTGATGAAGTGAACATGATGGTGACTTCTCCAGTGATGTCCTTTCCCCATTTCCAGTGTTTTCCATGGAGTCCTTACAATGGGACCCTATCAGCTTGATTCTTGTTTTTGCATATTCTCCATAGACTAACACTGGTATTGGTGAAGTGAGGGTTATTTTGTGTCCACCATCTCTTTGTCACCGCTTAGTGAATGTCCCCTGTGTAGCATGTGATTGTTGGCCTGTTGACTTGTTTGTTGTCTGGTTAACCCTTTGAGTCCCAGAGAGGTTGCCAAAGCATTGTTGATTGACGCATTGATGATCCCTCTAGCACTCAAGGGGTTAAGTGCTGACTTCCCTGTGGGGACATGGGTGACATTGTGTGTAAACAGTGATGATATTTAACAGACGACATTTTGAACATCACGGTTTGTGTGTTGTGTGTGATGGGCACAGCGACAGGAGGTTTGAAGTAGGACTTTGACAGGTTTGTCCCAAGTTGGACGTTGACATTTATCCTGGTGTTGTGTCCTGTTTTTAACCCTCAGGGTGCTGTGTTGGTGCAGTTGTATGGATGAGTGATGGGCATGTGTTGAGGTGTGACTGTGTGTGCAGCTGGTGTTGGTTGATGTTGTGTGTTGTTATGTAGTGTTGCACATGGTCTGCCGCACCATCTCCTCCCACCCGCAGAAGGTGGTGGGGACAGGTGGGCCACCTCCGGTGCCTCGGGCTTGCTTGGCCATGTCAGACAGCTTGTTCTTGACCACCCTCCGCCAGTCGCCCCATCTCTTCTTCACGGACTCCGAGTCCCGCCTGCATGGAGCCACCGCATTGACCCGGCTGCAGATCTGGTTGCAGGCTGCCTTCCTCCTCACTGACAGGCCAGGGACCTTCGCTGTCGGGTGGAGAACACTCTGTCTCTCCAGGACAGCTTCCACGAGAGCCGTGTTCTCCTCCTCTCTGTATTTTGGATCCCTGATCCTGCCCTCATCAGCTCAGGCATGGGAGGATTCTGAGCCGGAGTGTCCTGCCTGGTCTGACCCTGACTGTGTGGGGTGCTCCCCAGCAACTACCCCTCGTCCCACTGCAGGTTCTGTCCCTGTCCTCCGTGTGCCTGCTCTTGTGGGCCGGGTCCCTCTCCCACCCCTGCTCTGCTCAGGGACACCCTTCTGACCTTCCTCCTCTTCCACTACTCTCCCCATCCCTCTCTCCTGTCCTCCTCTCCTGGCCATCACTCACCCACTCACACCCAGGCACTCCCACAGGCCCTCACAGACACACTCGATGCACTCACTCTCTGTCACACACTTTCACTCACAGATTCACACTGTAAAACTAAAATGTAAAATGTGTAAGGTGTTATAAAATAAAAGGACTATGTGTATGTATGTGTATGTGTTTGTATGTGTGTATGTAATATGTGCAAAGGTGTGATATGTGTAGTATTATATGCAATGCTCTCCTCTCTCCAAAACTCCTCTATCTCCAATGAATGCTCCTGTCTCCCTCTCTCTCTGATCACTATCTTCCGCTCCTGGGTCCTGATATCTAGCTCTGAAGAACTCGATAACAGACAGTGTGTGACGGTTATTTTTGGGTATATATAGGTGTATTTGAAGTTTTTTGATACATTGGGGCTTTGTGATTGGTTATGTGTTTGAATTTGTTTTTGCATCAATCAGGGTTGCTAGAGAACGGCAGCCGTTATGTTACATGTTGTTTTGAGCGATGTTATCGTGTGATTTGGCCGCCCGTTGTGCATTAACATGTCAAGAGGGAGAAAGAGGCAAAACGACGAAGGATTAGGAGGCAAAAGGAGGGGGGACCAAGCTGCAAAAGGAGGGGGGATCAGGAGGGGGAGAAAGAGGCAAAAGGGTGGGATCAAGAGGCAAAAAGGGGGATCAAGAGGCAATGAGGGTTAGAAAGGGGGATCAAAAGGGAGAGAGAGAAAGGCAAAAGGAGGGGACTCGAGTCATGAGAGGGAGAATGAAGCAAAAAGGTGGGAATCAAGATGGGGAGAAAGAGGCAAAAGGGATGAGTCAAGAGGTGGTGTGTGTGTGTGTATATACTCTTTATTCCTCTGGTGGTGGCATAACTCTGTATTGTCTTATGGTGACATATAACTGTATTACTCTGGTGTGACACATAACTGTATTACTCTGGTGTGACATAGAACTGTATTACTCTGGTGGTGTCATATAATGTTTTTTGCTCCGGTGATGGCATTCAAATGTGTTTAAAAATGCATGGTTTCCCCTTTTATGAACAAGAAAAAAATGCCATTGTGCTATGGGGCTGGTAAGCAATCTTTTCCAGGGCTGGTTTTTATTCCCAGTCCGGCCCTGCCACGTTTCACAGCCATACATAAGGACTGGGAGGACACATTTGTCAAAAACCTTTTACTTGAGGCAGAGTGGTAAATTTGTCTTAAAGATTGTACTACTAAATTTTCCAAATGCTTGCAGTGCCAGTTTTATTCATCGCTCAATTTCTATCACAGTGTTTCCATCTATTGACATTCCCTGTCCAAGGTGAACATATTTGTCAAATTCTTGACAAATAATTTTATTTATTTGCAAGTATGAAGTAAATTTCACTTATATTGCCATTAGGCCTTTTCCATGTCTGTTTTCTCTGGGCCTTTTTCCTGTAGAATGAATACATGATATAAAATTTGTTCTTCTGCAAATTCAATCAATTGGTTGCCTAGGTCATCTCTTTTTGCAGTTCCACGTGGCCCAATCAATTTTTCACCATTTTGGATCATCCCAATTCTTGCATTGAAATCTCCCATTATAAATTTGCAGTGGTAATTGTCTTATTTGTTCATAAAACTCTTCAGCTTCATCATCACTATGGCTACTTATAGGGGCATAAACTTGAATGATTTGAAGAACATACCTTCAACCATCTAAAAGGCACCAAATGCAGAAAGCAATTGTTAGCCACAACATAGTGGCATCATCCTAGACCCTCCTCACTACTCTAAAAATATAACATTATTCCAAGTTCTAAAGGGAAGATAAAAGCAAACTTTTTTTAATGAAAACCCATATGATATAGAGCTTTTCCTGCTGTGTAAAACAAAGTAACTCCCAACACTGTCTCAGTTGTTTTATTCAAACATTTTGACAGTTAAATTATCAGGAAGTATATTTACTCTGCATTTATTTCCTGAAAGTTCTAACTAACAGAAAATGACTTGAGAGCTTCTATGCCATTCTATGGAAAACTGTATGTCACTGACTTTCTTCTCCATTAGAATGTAACAGGATAACTAATTGAAATTTGACCACTAGATGGTACTGATGTAAAAAAAAACCCTACAGGAACTCTGGAAATACTCATCTCGCAGCAGTGGGAGTACTCTTATTTTACTCAAAAGGAAACATCCTACAATATATATATGTTTTCATAAAAACGTTTACTGCTTCTTTAAGAAAAAACAAAACTAATCAGCTCAGAATTTAAAAAAACATAGAGCATCCTAGACATTACAGTGGTTACAAATGAATATGTGGGAAGCAATTAATGAATAGGATGCAATTACCTCAATCACAACATCAGCTAAATGGCCTGCAATCATGATGTTCTCAGCTTAGGACCTAGTACCCTTAATCAAAATTGTAGAAACAAATGAAAAAAAAAAACAGAACCTGAGTGTCCCCTTTCTTCAATAGTAGTGGATAGGGGGTGAACTGCCAAGGGACACAGAAAAAATATTTGGGTCACACAGACAGAGGCCCCCTGCCACAACAATCGACAGAAGGGAAAATCTCCTATACATAACCAAATACACACATGGATGCAAGGGTGTTTGCAGGAATGTTTCTCGGAGGGTGCTAAATCCATAACATGACCCCCAGGCCAGCCCGCCCAGCCCCTATGTTTCTATGGAGGTGGTAAGAGTATGTGTGTGAGGGGGGGCAGCACACCCATGTGTTATTATAAGCACTTTTAAAATAGGGAAATAATGGGGTATAGAGAGCTGCTGCAAGACACATGCATAGTAAATTCACGTGTTGCAGTGTGTCTCCTGCACATAACTAAAGAATACATAATTTGAGGAGCACACTCCATAATAATCTTTAAATTAGACAAAAAACAGGCATATAATGCTGGGGTGCATCAATCCCTAGGAATACAGTAGTCCATAGGAGAAAACAGAAAGTAGGGATCTATTATGAGCACTCTGTCAAGTATATAGTAGTACACAATGTAATCAAAAAGTAGAAATGTATTATATAAAAAAAATATTATAAACCAAATCCAATACATACAAAGTAGTGGGGTAAAGATTATATCCTACCCCCCCCCCCCGCAGTACACCCCACCACAGCATCTATATTAAAGACCATACACATAATAAGAAAACCAAAGAGTCACTAGTGACCAGCCAAAATAATCATATGGCTGAATAAAACCAAACAAGAAATATACCAAAGATCCAGAGTATAGCTAAATACTGACGCCAGTAATAAAAATTCCAGATTCATTCAATGGAACATATCAGGACAGTTAGCCTATCATCTATGAAATAATGTATCATGATGGTAAGTAGATGGATGGTGAAATGATGGTATATGAAATGTGCAAATCCAAGAGAAGATGAGGCAGGCAGCAGCAGCAATCTAACATACACAACAGAAAGGGGGGGGGGGCTGGCCCGCATGACTTGCTCGGGAAAGACCCCAAAGGAGAGACTGACACCCCAATATCATCCAACCATCCCAGAGCAGCATAGCCAGCCATATGCTCCTACAATCCCAGCCAAGGACACTGACATAAGACAAGACACAACCATACAGCTATGGTTCGCTGCCCCAGTAACAGGAGCCAGGGAAAGAACCCAATGTGCCATATGCCTACTTGAATAGGTGCCGAAGAAGCCAGAAGGGACACGACCCACGTGGGCAAGTATGTCAAGCATACGCAAACAAGGAAAACTGGCAGGTGGAGTGTGGACACCATCAAAGTAGCATACGTGTAAGATTTAATTTAAAATTACATCGATATACATACAGGCGCACACACAAACATATATACACACACATATATATGCATATATCTATCTATCTATATATATAAAAGAATAAGCCTCATTGCATAATTTATGGTACCTCACACACAGAACATAATTTATGTCTCCTCAGAAAACAAACACACATTGAACAGAACGCCTCATTACATAATTTATGTCTCATTATGAGGCACAACTCCTATTGGGTGATTGAATGGGGACTTTACTGCTCCCATTGGGTGATTGAATGTGGGCATGTTCATCATACAGGGAGTTGGCCCGCCTCTTCCAGCCCGCCCACCACTATCCAACTGACAAAAAAATATAGCTACCACTCGCTCCTGAAGTAGGGGATATCAGTAACTTCTCCCGGTCCACACACACACTCACTCAGAATCATGACCCCACAAACATACTGTTTTACCTCCCACAGATAATTGTAACCCTCCATACACTCTGTTTCAGTACGAGGGTGTAATGTTCCCATAAAATACAAACTCAGGGATAAACTTAATAGCAACTCTTTTATTTAACTCTTCATCTCTTCAGTCACCTCACTAACTGTCTCAACTGTCACTCCTCCACTTCCTGCTTCCTGATTCCCGCCCTTTCTCCTTAAAGGGAGAGAGATGCTTTGCTGTATGTTACAGAGGGCAAGCCTCAAACACCACTTTCTATTTTTTCCTCAGCATATTGCTATGCTGCCTCAACTGAAGAGCCACCGTGTGTTATATTGCTATGTTACCTCAACTTAACCCTTTGAGTGCCAGAGGGGTACACCAGGGGCGTTTCTAGGTTCCAAAACTATCTGGGACTAGAGCCCACAGCAAAATTCAACAGCGTGCCTGCCACCAGTGGTAGTGATGATAACGCTATAGTGTGGAGTGAGTTATCCTTACACAACAAATATGTTTATTTTACTAATATATATATAATGCAATGCAAAGAGTTAAGAAGTAAGCCATTTTATGTTCAACTCTTGCCATTGTTTTTTGTTCTAACTAACTGACGTTATCGTGGTGTAAACCAACTGTACCACAGGGAACAAATCAAAATTCCTGTCACATTAAATAGGGGTTTTAACTCCTTGAATGAAAGAGCGGTCTTCAATACATTGCAAAGCAATGCATTGGAGACCTCTCTAGCATTCAAGAGGTTAAAAACTCTATTCAAGTGCAGTGGATTTTAAGAACTTTTTTTTGTCCCCTATTGTGCAGTTGGTTTACTCCAGAATAAAACCAGGTTGCTTTAATACATATGAGCCATTGATGTAACTGAATAAATTATCAAGAGCAACACCAAAGTATTTTATTTACACAGATAATGTATAAACAAATATAACAATGTTTAAACAAACATTAATGTGAGTTTTATTGCTGTGGAGCAATGTTATACACTTATATACCCACCACACAGACTGATGTCCTAAAAAGAGGGACACCAGGGTGTGAAACAGGGACAGAGGGATTTGCGGCTCGAAGAGGGATACTTGGGAGGTATGCTTATACCCATCGTTATTCCATTGCCCACTGGTAGCCATAGAACCCCTCATACACTGCCTGATAACCTTGCGCTTCTAGCCCCTATTAGCCACAAATCCACTGTCTGATACTCCAGTGGTTTGCCATCGGTAGCACCAGGCCCACACATGAACTGATATCTCAGTCTTCTTCTACTGGCAACTGGTATCCATAGAACCATACATACACAGTGTGATACCCCATCATTGTTCCACTGGTTACCTGTAGCCAGTCATACACTGTCTGATTGCCGGCATTTTTCCATTGGCCGCTGGTAGCCACAGAACAACGCACATAAACTTTATTCCATACAAACATTATATGACCCCCCCCAACAACCTTATTCCCCTAACCACTGGTAGCCACAGATTCTCTACATACACTATATAACCCCCCTAGCCTTGCTCCCCTGCCCACTGGTAGCCACAGATTCCTTACATACACTATGTGACCTCCCCCAGCCTTATTACCCTGTCCACTGGTAGCCACTGATTCCCCACATACACTGTGGACCCCACCAGCCTTATTATCCTGCCCACTGAAAGCCACATATTCTACACATACACTATATGACCATCACCATCCTTATTCCAATACCCACTGGTAGCCATTGATTCCCAACATAAACTGTGTGACCCCACCAGCCTTGTTCCCCTGCCCTCTGGTAGCCAGCCCACAAATTCTCCACATATACAATGTAACACCCACCAGCCTTGTTTACCTGCCACTGGTAGCCATATATTTCCCCCATCTATACTGTCCCTCATACCTTCTCTTCTGCTCTGCCCCATTCTGCTTTCTTTTTCAGTGTAGAGCCATGGGCTCCACACTGCCTCCTCTGGTACTTCAGGTGCATGTTGATGACCTCATCGCAAAGCACCAGGAAGTGCTAGAGGAGCCAGTGTGGAGTGGATGGCTGTGGGCTGAAGCTGAGAACAGAGAAAGGCAGCAGCCTGCTGTTCCAAGCTATATATGCCCATAAGTTACTGGGCAGCAGCCAGCCAGCCAGCCTCAGGATAAACAGCAGGAGTGAGTCTGCTGATTGTCTGACATTCGGGGCTGCCCACTGGCACACTCGGGGCTTCAACCCCCTTAGCCCACCCCTAGCGACCCCCTAGGGTACATAACGCACGACAAAGCAATGTGTTGCGTACCCCTCTGGCACTCAAAGGGTTAAGTAAGGAGGAGTTACTGCTCCCATTGGGTGATTCAATGGGGGAGTGATTTAAATCATGCAGGTAGTTGGCCTACCCCCACTATCCAGCCCGCCCACCACTATCTAAGTAACTGAAAAAACAAAATGGCTGTCACTCGCTCCTACACCACCGACACAAACACATCAGACAAAAAACACACACTCACACACACTCAATCACACACTCACACTCTCACACACACTCAGTCATACACACACAATCATACACATAATAATTCATACACTCACATTCTCACACACTCACACTCAATCCCACACTCAATCCCACACACTCAATCCCACACACTCACACTCTCTCACTCACACTCGCACTCAATCACACACACTCACACTCTCTCACTCACACTCTCACACTCATACACCCTCACACTCTTACACCCTCACACTCACACACTCTCACTCAATCACACACACTCATGCAATCACTCACTCTCGTACTCACACCCCGGGAGCCAGCACAATCCACCTTCCAGCATAGTCTCACTCACACTCCGGGAGCCAGCACGATCCACCTTCTACCATAGTATTTGCAATTCCCACATGCATTTCAACTACATGAATGAATGCCACTCACTCACACATACTCACTCACACCCCGGGAGCCAGCACGATCTACCTTCCACCATAGTATGTGCAATTACCACATGCATTTCAACTATATGAATGAATGTCACAGTGGAGACATAAGTACAAACACAAACTCATAACAATGACACATAAGTCACCCCCTTATGACTCACTTCTGTGTCTGCATGTGTGTCTCTGTGTGTGCCTGTGTGTTCCTCACTGTGTGTGTTGCATGTCTGTATCACACTCTATGTGTCTGCATGTTGTGCAATGCATGCATGTATGTATGTATGTATGTATGACTGTGTCGATCTTTACGCATCTCGGTGAATGCGCGTGTATTTGCGTGTGTGTCTCTGTGTGTGTTTGTCTTGCATCCATGTGTGTGCGCATTAATTCCCTATATATCCTGACGGGCAACGCCATCCCACATTGCTAGTATATATATAAAAGAATAAGCTTCATTGAATAATTTATGGTACCTCACACACAGAACATAATTTATGTCTCTTCAGAAGACAAACACACATTGAAGAGAATGCCTCATTACATAATTTATGTCTCATTAGGAGACACAACTCCTATTGGGTGATTGAATGGGGACTTTACTGCTCCCATTGGGTGATTCAATGGGGGCATGTTTATCATACAGGGAGTTGGCCTGTCCCCTCCAGCCCGCCCACCACTATCCAACTGACAAAAAAAAATATAGCTGCCACTCGCTCCTGAAGTAGGGGATATCAGTAACTTCTCACTCAGGATCATGACCCCACAAACACACTGTTTCACCTCCCACAGATAATTGTAACCCTCCATACACTCTGTTTCAGTACGAGGGTGTAATGTTTCCATAAAATACACTCAGGGTTAAACTTAATAGCAACTCTTTTGTTTAACTATTTTCATCTCTTCAGTAAACCTCACTAACTATCTGTTTTCAACTGTCACTCCTTCACTTCCTGCTTCCTGATTCCTGCTCTTTCTCCTTAAAGGGAGAGAAATGCTTTGCTGTATATTACAGAGGAAAAGCCTCAAACACCACTTTGTATTTGTTCCCTCAGCATATTGCTACACTGCCTCAACCGAAGAGCCATAGTGTGTTATATTGCTATGTTACCTCAACTTAACCCTTTGAGTGCCAGAGGGGTACAAAAACGCATTACAAAGCAATGCGTTGCATACCCCTCTGGCACTCAAAGGGTTAAGTAAGGAGGAGTTACTGATCCCATTGGGTGATTCAATAGGGGAGGAATTTAAATCATGCAGGGAGTTGGCCTGCCCCCAGTATCCAGCCCGCCCACCACTATCCAAGTAACTCAAAAAACAAAATGGCTGCCACTTACTCCTACACCACAGACACAAACACATCAGAAAAAAAACACTCACACTCAATCACACACTCTCACACACACTCTCACACACTCTCACACACTCAATCATACACACTCACAATAATTCACACACTCTCTCACTCACAATAATTCACACACTTACATTCTCTCACTCACACACTCAATTTCACACACACTCACACACACACTCAGTCATACACACTCACAATAATTCACACACTCACACTCACAATAATTCACATACTCACACTCTCTCACTCACACACTCAATCACACACACTCAATCACACACACTCTCACACACTGACACACTCTCACTCACACACTCAATCACACACTCAATCACACTCAATCACACACTCTCACTCACAGTCTCTCACACTCATACACCCTCTCACTCATACACACTCTCACTCACACACTCACTCACACTCTCTCACATGCACACACTCTCACTCAATCACACACACTCACTAACACACTCACTCACACTCTCTCACACTCACTAACACACTCACATGCAATTACTCACTCTCGCACTCACACACACTCACTCAAACTCACTCACACTCCAGGAGCCAGCACGATCCACCTTCCACCATAGTCTCTCTGACACTCACTCACACCCTGGGAGCCAGCACGATCCACCTTCTACCATAGTATGTGCAATTACCTCATGCATTTCAACTACATGAATGAATGCCACTCACTCACACACACTCACTCACACCCAAGGAGCCAGCACGATCCACCTTCCACCATAGTATGTGCAATTACCACATGCATTTCAACTACGTGAATGAATGCCACAGTATGAACACAAACTCATTACAATGACACATAAGTCACCCCCTTATGACTCACTTCCGTGTGTGTGTCTCTGTGTTCCTCACTGTGTGTGTTACATGCCTGTATCACACTCTATGTGTCTGCCTGTTGTGTATTGCATGTATGTGTATATGACTGTGTCGCTCTTTATGCATGCGTGTGCATTTGAGTGTGTGTCTCTGTGTGTGTTTGTCTTTCATCCGTGTGTGTGCATTAATTCCCTATATAGCCTGATGGGCAGTGCTGTCCCAATTATTGCAATATGGGTGCAATATTGGTGCAATAATGAAGCAAATTGGGTTCAATATGGGTGCAATATGGGTGCAATATTGACGCAAATTGGGTGCAATATTGACACAAATTGAGTGCAATATTGGTGCAATATGGGTTCAGTATTGGTGCAATATGGGTGCAATATTGGTGCAAATTGGGTGCAATATTGTGCAATATGGGTTCAATATTGGTGTAATATGGGTGCAATAATGATGTAAATTGGGTGCAATGTTGACGCATTATGGGTGCAATAGGGGTGCATTAAGGACGCAATATGGGTGCAATATTGGTGCAATAAGAGTGCAATATGGGTGCAATATTAGTGCAATATGGGTGCAATAATGACATAAATTGGGTGCAATATTGGTGCAATATGGGTTAAATATTGGTGCAATATGGGTGCAATAATGACGCAAATTGGGTGCAATATGGGTTCAATATTGGTGCAATATGGGTGCGATAATGATGCAAATTGGGTGCAATGTTGAAGCAATATTGGTGCAATATGGATGCAATATTGACGCAGATTGGGTGCAATATGGGTGCAGTAATTACACAAATTGGGTTCAATGTTGACGCAATAGGGGTGCAATAATGACGCAAATTGGGTACAATATTGGTGCAATATGGGTTCAATATTGGTGCACTATGGGTGCAATAATGACGCAAATTGGGTGCAATATGGGTGCAATATGGATGCAATATCGGTGCAATAATGACGCAGATTGGGTGCAATAATGATGCATATTGGGTTCAATATTGGTGCAATATGGGTGCAATAATGACGCAAATTGGTTGCAATTTTGGTGCAATATGGATGTAATATGGGTACAATATTGATGCAAATTGGGGGAAATATTGGTGCAATATGGGTGCAATAATGACGCAAATTGGGTACAATGTTGACGCAATATGGGTGCAATAATGACGCAAATTGGTTGCAATATTTGGTGGGTTTTTGGTTGGATTTGGGTTGGTTTTTGGTTGGGTTTTGGGTTGGATTTGGGTTGGTTTTGGTAGGTCTTTGGTTGAATTTGGGTTGGTTTTTGGTTGGGTTTTGGGTTGGTTTTGGTGGGTTTTGGGTTGGTTTTTGGTTGGGTTCTGGGTTGGTTTTGGTGGGTTTTGGGTTGGATTTGGTGGGTTTTTGCTTGGATTTGGGTGGGTTTTTGGTTGGTTTTGGTGGCTTTTGGGTTGGATTTGGTGGGTTTTTGGTTGGATTTGGGTTGGTTTTTGGTTGCATTTTGGGTTGGTTTTGGTGGGTTTTGGGTTGGATTTGGTGGTTTTTTGGTTGGATTTGGGTTGGTCGTTGGTTGGGTTTAGGGTTGGATTTGGTGGGTTTTTGGTTGGATTTGGGTTGGTTTTTGGTTGGGTTTTGGGTTGGTTTTGGTGGGTTTTGAGGTGAATTTGGTCGGTTTCGGGTTGGATATGGGTTGCACCCATATTGCATCCTTAATGCACCCATATTGCACCCATACTGCGTCCTTAATGCACCTCTATTGCACCCATAATGTGTCAATATTGCACCCATATTGCATCATTATTGCACCCATATTGCGTACTTAATGCACCCGTATTGCACCCATTTTGCGTCCTTATTGCACCCATAATGCATCAATATTGCACCCATATTGCATCATTATTGCACCCATATTGCATAATTAATGCACCCATATTGCGTCCTTAATGCACCCCTCTTGCACCCATAATGTGTCAATATTGCACCCATATTGCGTCATTATTGCACCCATATTGTGACACGTTAATGCACGAAATGGTGAATTCGCCATTCAGAGTGACACGAAATGTAGAATCTACGTCACTTTGTGACGCAAAATTTTAAATGTGACACTTCAAATGACGCTTCAAAACACATGATAGTAACCCATAAAGACATAGACAGACACAGAGATACCCACATACGCAGACATACAAAGTCAGGATATACATATACAAAGGACTGATAGTTGCAAACAGTAGGAGCCTCAGGGGAACCCGAATATGGACAGGGAAGACTGCATCCGAAACCCGAAAACTGACCCCATAACGGACCACCAACCCAACCCGCTGCAGGCATCATAACCCGAGAAGAAGAAAGGAATGAAGGAGTACCACGGAGAACAAGCAAAAATCGCGGGAGCAGAAGTGAAAAAACAACGAACCCCAAGCGTGAGAACCCGATGGGGAAGGTGACCAGGAGAGTACAATGCCTGGAGCCGGAACTACCTATGCAAATCCCGACCCGAGCATGCACACTCCCCCACATATATCGGTAGGTACAGAATGAGGTACCCAGGAAAGTGCACAGTCCACCCTGCAAGATAAAAAGGAATGAGACAGGACCGCGGACTAACGGCAGGATGGCCATAAGTGTTCCACAAAAAAAGAGCTAGGATGTCCCCAACCTGGCACAAGGCCCCAGACAGCATAGCAGGTAATACGCATCGCATGCATAGGAAACAAACAGAAGAGTAAAACCTGTCATGATCCCGAATAAGTGAGCCATGCATGAGGATTGCAGATACCAGAGTCAAGTCAGCGAGCCCGTCCCAGAACCACCGAAACAGCTGTGAAACAGACCTGAGGAGGGAATCCAGCACAACCATGAGGAAGGCGAGCCTCTGCACTTCGTGCACTTCGGTTCATCGGGGAGCCGAAGTGCACAAGTCTGTCTCCGGGCTTCCACAGGAACATGAAGCTCCAGACTGGATGCCATTCGCCCATCACCGGCAGTGGTAAGTGGCACCCAAACCGCTGCAGAATAGGCCAGTAAGAGGGATAAAGAAGACAGCATACGGGGGGGGGGGCAGGATGAAGTGGACTACAGGAGAAAGAGGGCAGGAGAGGAGAAAGAGTTAAGAAGAGACAGAAAGAACTAAAGGCAGAAAATAGATTGGAAGAGAGAGTTGACTGAAGGACCACCGCAGGGGGAGACTTCACTGGAACTGGCAGCTGTGCCCGGAGACCGTCAGGAATGCTGGAAAACAGGACAGCAGCAGAATCATGCTTCCTTTGTTCTCTCTTCCTACACACGACAGTTCACTTCCTGCTATAACCCTTCTTAAAACCTTTCTTTCACTCCTCCCATCAAACACACTTCCTGTCTGGCTCGACCCTCCCTATGACATGTTTCCCCTCCTGTACCCTGCGGTCCCTTCCGGGGAATTTCTGTTCAAGGAAAATCTCCTCCATCCTCAGTCATTCCTACAATGTCTTTTATCATGACATTTAAGTTCTGAATTGACGTACAGAAAAGCCCAGTGCATTGTCATTGCCATATATACTCAAAGGAAACTATTAATTTGAAGCTCCTCATTTAAACCCTGAGATGCTAAAGACCCTAAACCCTAGACCCTCCACATAATTTATTGTAAATATGTATCATTCTAATAGCCTTTAAACTCTTGCTGTTGTCATTTTGTTTCTCCTTAAAGTGACGTGCCACTGGGCTTTCAACTTTGCCCTTTTCAATATCGCACTTATGCTCTAATATCCATCTCCTAAACTCTCTGATAGTCTTTACCACATAAATCCTATTACATGGACACAAAAGTTGGTATACTACTCCTTTAGTTTGACAGTTTATCATTCCCCTGATTCTAAACTGTTTTGATGCAACATGATTAAAAAATACTTTACTTTTACATATAAATTTTCTTGCCTTGCATGTTCCACAGGCACAAACTTCTCTGGTCGGAATCCCACCCGAGCAAGTTTGTTTCACTTATTTTGGTGCAAAGTAACTACGAACTAACATATTTTTTAATTTGGAGCCCTACGGGCAGCAAGGGCTGGGGATTCTTCCACTATATCTTTTAACATTTTATTTTGAGTCAGAATATTCCAATGTTTCACGAGAATACTCCGCAAAGTAGACCAGTCAGAACCATAAGTGTTAATGAATCACACTCTCTCATCTTATACCTTAGTCATATATTTACCAAAGAGCACCCTATGCCGTTCTTTGTTGAGCGCTCTCTGGAATTCCTTTTTAAGAGAGCCATAAGTGTAACCTCTAGCAAGAAACTGCTCAATAAGTTCCTTTGACTGGACTTTGAATTCCCCAATATCGTAACAGTTTCTCCATAAATGGACATACTGTCCATATGGAATTCCCCTGATCTGGGATGTTAAGTGGTTACGCTCTCCATGCAGCAGAGTATTACACGACTCGGATTTCCTATCATTCCTTGTTTTCTAGATATCACCCTCTTTGTAAATCCTCAAGTCCAAGAATTCTACTTCTTTTGTACTTATATTTTGTCAATTTAATGTTTAAATCATTACAATTGAATTCTAATATAAACGACTCTAACTCCTAACCACTACCGTCCCAAATCATAAACATGTCATCTATGTAGTGGAGCCAGAGGGCAATGTGCTCCCCAAATCGACGCGTGTCCACCACCACAAACTACTCCCACCAGCCAAGGTGAAGAAACGCATTGGTTCAGGGGCACGTTGCCCCCATAGCCACTCTCCTACACTGTCTTTCGAATTTTCCTCCAAGCACAAAATAATTATTGTTTAATTCAAAGTCCAGTAATTCAATAATGAATTCATTTTGATGACTATAACCTGTCTTCTTGACTCAATGTACATCTGACATGCCCTCAGTCTGGCTGCATCTGGAATCAACTTGTAGAGGGACTCCACATCCAGCTTGACTAGAAGGGAGTCCCTCCCCACATTGACACCCAAAATTGCCTAATCACATCTCCATGTATCCTCCACATACAAAGGCAAGGTCCTAAGGAATGTTTTTAGACGTTCTCTGCTCACCTGTTCAGAAATACTCCCTATTCCCGAAACCACTGGACATCCCGGCGGTGCTTCATCGATTTATGGGTCTTCTGAACAATATATATGGTGGGGATCACCAGCTTTCTACCTGCATAAAATCCATTTCTTGTTTCGAAAGGAAGCACTCATCATATGCAAATTCCAATTTTTTTCTCAATTGTAACCGAATAGTTCGGGTCACCCTACAGGAGCTATTAACACCCCCTAACTCCCAACTGACTCTTGATTTCTCTCATATAATAATCTTCCGTCATGATTACCACATTTCCCCTTTTGTCACGTTGTTTAATTATGATCCCTGGTCGTGACTGAAGATCTAACAGAACCTTTCTTTCCTACAATTTAAATTCAAATTCAGCATCTTCAGATCCCTCTGAACGGCTTCCGCAAATGCTGAAACAAATGGGCTAAGGCTCAAGGCATTACTTTTGACTTTCTCCTTAAATTAGCAAAATGAGTATCCTTGAACTCCGTGGGTCCATCTCACCCTCCTTCCAGAATGTCAAGTACTTTCCTATTTTTCAGATGAGGTTCTATGATCCTTATGTATCTTTCGAAGTAATACTTTCCTAGCAAACAAATTGAAATCATTTATAATTCATAACGTTGATATATTGGAGAAAATTATAATCCTTTTTTCAAAAGTGAGATATGATTGGGGCTATGGAAAAAGTCAGTAAGATTGATGATAACTTTATCATCCTTCTCTTCCTCAGTCTCCATACCTCTTCCTATCCCACCTTTGGTTCTACCATCAACAATAATTTCTTGTCCTTGTCTTTCTTTTTTCCTCTTCCTCCTCCCCCGCCTTGTTTTTCAGCTTGTTCTCTCCTGTCTAAAAACAACTATCGACATCACTTATTTCCTTTCCCTGTTGAGAATTTCTTCTAGTTCTTTGAGTATAGGTGGTAATGACGTGGCACTGGGCTTTTATGCATGTCAATTCAGAACTTAAATGTCATGATAAAAGATATAGAAGGAATGAGCTGCAATTATCTGGTTTAAAATGTAGGAACTTGTTCCTGAATGGTTTCAGCGTGATTAATTTTAGATGTAGAGATTTATTTGCATCTGTGTTTGATGCCAGTGTCACTTTGGAAACTTTTGCCATGTCAGTGGAGGGATTTGACCACTTTGTTTATCCACTTAATTTGCGGGTGGATCGAAGAGGTTGATTTCTAATTGAACTACTATTATGATTTGGCCACTAGTTACCAGATGTTCACTTCCAGTTTGGGAAGTTTAAAAGGGTTGAATTGAACAGGAAATTGGTTTACACTGACGAAGTGTGCTTTGATGCGGGTGAAATACGTTGCAGGAATTATAAGCATGAGACCCAGTGTGGAAGAGCTAATTCACTAGTCTTGTAACATGTAACATGTTAGTATATTGATCACTTTGGAAAAATTGGTGATGTTTGAAACTTCATGAGAAATGGAGTGGAATGGAATACAACAGCTTGTAAGTGGTAACAGCATAATTAGGAGTTGTGGACTTCCCTTATGTCTATTACCTGGCGAGGTTGAAGACGGGTGAGAGGCTTGCTATATAAGTGCCAATGTTATACCATCATTTCACTATCCATCTACTTACCATCATGGTATATTATTTCATGGGTGATTGACTAACTGCTCTAATATGCTCCATTGAATGAATCTGGAATTTTTATTACTGGCGCCAATATTTCGCTCTACTCTGGATCCTTGGTATCTTTCTTGTTTGGTTTTATTCAGTCATGTAAGTATTTTGGCTGGTCACTAGAGACTCTTTGGTTTTATTATTATGTGTATGGTCTTTACTATAGATGCTGTGGTGGGGTGTACTGCGGGAGATAGGATATAATCTATACCCCACTACTTGGATTTGTGTTTATAATATTTTTTTTTTGATATAATACATTTCTACTTTTTGATTACATTTTGTTCTACTATATACTTAACAGAATGCTCATAATAGATCCCTACTTTTTGTTTTCTCCTACTGTCTCATGCACATACTGTGCGCTCAAAAGAAAGGAAGAACAACTACACCCATGGATAAGGACAATAACAATAAAAGACACATATTACAAAATTAAAGTAATGTGGAGAGCAGGGGACTCTGCAGGTGACATGCAGTGTGTCTTCCACACATCGCACAGCATAAGAAAAATGATTAGTTAGCTCAAAGGTGTGTAAGCTAGCCACTAAAAAATGGTCTATAAAAAGCAGGGTGAAAGGGTAACTATAAAAACCAGAGTAATATTTAGTGAATGATCCTCAAGTGCAGGTTGAGCAGACACCACAATACAATTTTATGCACTGCATGCTCCCCCCCCCCAATGCTGCCAATTAGCATGAAATTAAGAAAAGGAAAGGAAAAGAATAAAGGAGAACAACAAAAGAAGAGAGGAAAAAAAGGTGCCAAGGTGGGAAGTCCCAGGCAACGACCACGGAGAAGGGAGCACATCATCAGTGGCACCCACATGAATATTGCCCATGAAATAATGAAAACCATCAATGTGCCTAGGTAAGTAATAAAAAAGTATAAAAATAATTAACCACAAGTGTAGTTATAAAGACGATCAAAATAATAAGAAAACATAACAGTAACAGTTTTATTTAATAACCATGATGGCTAAAAAATATAGTCGATCTCACGGTAAACGATTCAATTACCTGTGCTATGAAAAAATGTCAGCAAAAAACCCCCTGCCAGCACTAAAGTTGGGGTGTTTCAGCCCATTAAAAAACAAAATGCATAAAGATGCAATTCAATTGCATGCGTTAGCCACTAAGATCCAATAAGCGACTGGCTTTATCACTGAAATTTGAAGACCCAGTTCTTTTTTGACTAGAGTCCCTTATCGGCTCTCAAACCAGCCGACACAGCAATTGAAATGACAAAAAGTGTAAAAATAACTAAGTCCTCATGGAGGTATTGATATGGGGCCCTAAGCCCCATATCAGTACATCCACAGCATTCCAAAATGTGTCCAAAGTTAGTAAAATTAACCCTATGCTTTCCCCACCGGCAATCATAGGGATAACTCTACTAAATTAAAATGCAACAGCCCCTACAAAGTAACATTTACCATTAATCCTGATGTCCAGCTGAGTCTTCAGCATGCTGGTCATCTACTGTACATCTTCTTTCTTCTATCTTCTCTCTTTTTTACATGAAATTTGTAATAAAAAGATAGCCATAAATAAATGTTCCTTAAAACATACCCGCACATCTCCCTTGAGTGCCAGAGGGGTACGCAACATTTTGCAGAGAAATGAGGTGCATACCTCTCCGGGGCTTAAAGGGTTAAGATATGAAGAGATTTGCGGGTTAATTATTTAACTGCAGTGATGTGTGGCTCAATAATAGAAAGTTACCAATAGCAGTACCCATTATATATAACCATAATTTTGCATATATTTGTGAAATATTACCCCCAATAAAAAATAAATGTTACTTTTCCTTTTCTCCTCCGTTGTTAGTGGCAAAATGCAGCAGGAGCAACCCCCCTCCCCAGTACCACACGGGGTGATGCCCGTTACATTGTGAGGAAATGTGAAAATTTGAACAGAGAATGCCTATATATATGGGCAGTCTCTGTGCAAATTCCCTTGCAGTCATTGGCTGGGGTATTTGCTTACGCATATATGCAAAATGATGTGTGTGTGTAATATATATATATATATATATATATATATATATATGAAAGGGCACTACTGTTGGTAACTTTCTATTATTGGGCCACATATTATTGTAATAAAAAGAGAGCCATACATAATAAATGTTCCAGAAAAAATACCCGCATATCTCTACATATATTAACCCTCTGAGCCAGAAAGAGGTACGCAAACACTGCTTTGCAATGCGTTCTGTACCCCTCTAGCACACAATGGGTTAAACTATGCAGACATGTGTGAGTATTTTTTATGGAACATTTATTAATGGCTCTCTCTTTATTACAGGTTTCATGTAAAGAAGACAGAAGAGAGAACAAAGAAGAGAAAGAAGGAAGATAGGAGACAGACAGTGGATGACAGGTAAATTTTACCCCTTCAGTGCCAGGGGCTTGGGCCATTTCCTGTACCCTGGAGGCCGAACACATTTTCAGTATTTTTGCTATCCATCTGTTTAGGCTTGATTTCCGCTGAGAAACTTCTAGTTACATATGGAATGCAACAGTAAAATCTCAGGTACAATTTACTCCACCTCACTTTATGTGAAGTGGGGAGGTGCATATTATACACAAGAGTTTTTTGTTTGTTTTTTTTTTAATTAGTGTTGGCAGATACTTTCCCTCCCTCCCCTGGTGCAATCCGCTCTCAAAATAAGACATACTTTGGTCAATTTAAGTCCCCACTGAAGTCCCCATCTTTTACAGGGACGAGAAGGCAAAATACAAATTATGTAAAGCTTCCCTGCGGGTGGCATGCTTCCTTCAATGGGCTTTCAGGACCTTCCACCTCCAGCCAGTGGTAATGCCCGGTGAGGATCTCAAGGTCCTCACAGGGGAATTCCATAGGCTGAAGGTCCTGACCGTGCATTGAAGGAAGCGGATTGCACCGGGGATGGAGATTGTGGATTGCACCGGGGATGTACAAAAATACCAAATTTGTAAAATTTTACCTATGTCAGTGGCTAGCTCAGAGTCCTAATTACCAAAAGCACAAAATGGTATTTTCAACTTTATAAACCAATATGCACATTCTAGGGTTTTTGTGGTAAAACTACCCTAAAACAGCAGAATAACTATATAAAACTATATATTAATGGAAAGTAGATATCATACTGCATCAAATGAGGGGTCACTTGTCTTCTTACCCCAAGCCTGGTATGCACAAATGTTTCCCAAAGCTGGTGCTAATTTTCTTACATTTCCACCACTTCAAATGTACTGAAATCTGTGAAAGCCATGGAAATTTCAACTGGAGAAAAATGGCACCCCATTGGTATGAGGTGACCTACCTTAGGGGGTACTAGAAGTATAAAAGTACACCTATTGCAACCTCTGATTTTTCAAACATTTTCTCAAACATTACTTGCCTGTACATAAATTGTATAACACCTACAGAAGTGAAGAAAAGGTAGACAACCCATACCATTTTGGAAAGAAGACAACTTGCCAGATCTAAAGAGGGGTCACTTGCTTTCTTATCCCAAGCCTGGTGTACACAAATGTTTCCATACGTTGGCACTAATGGAAAAAAATGGCATTTTCTTACATTTCCACTCCACCAAATGTACTGAAATATGTGAAAACCATGGAATTTCCAACTGTGTTCATTAGGTAGTGCTCTTAGGAGGAAAATGACACCCCATTGGTATGAGTTCACCTACCTTAAGGGGTGCTAGAAGTACAAAACAACATCTACTACAACCTCTGCTTTTTCACAAACATTACTTGTCTATACATAAATAGTTATAACACCTAGAGAAGTGAAGAAAAGGTAGACAAAACGTACCATTTTGGAAAGAAGACAAAATGGCACCCCATAGGTATAAGCTAACTTACCTTAGGGGTGCCGGAAGCATATAATTAAACCTACCCGTTTTCTACTTTGAAAATGGCTATTTGTACAAAACATTTCATAACTATTAGAGACATGAAGGAAAGTTACAAAAGGTATAACATTTTGTAAAGTAGACATTCGCCCGCATCAAATGAGAGGTCACTTGCCTTTCTACCCCTGGGCTGAAGTGCCCAAATATTTCCAAAAATTGTCACTATAGGAATAAATACAATTTTTGTACAATTCCACCACTTTAAAATCTTTGAAAACCATAACATTTCCTACTATATTCAGTACCTGCTACCAACAGGAGAAAAATTATACCCCAATTTTGTGTATTAACATACATTATGTGGGTGCTAGGAACATTTACCTAAATCTGATACTTAGGTGATCAGCCATTCCTAATTTCACACCCTAGTCCAGATAATAGGTCAAGATAGACCCTGAATAGAGGGCTAGGTTAAGACCAAGGAAGGATCTAGGTGTTTGGTGGATACGAATCCAGGTTTGGAGTGCTGAAGAGTTGGAGCTCTGTCTTTATAAAGAAACTGACACGGGGTTATCCAGTGAAAGCACTAATACTGTGAGGCTGGTTCTGACTTACACTAAGGTGAGTGCAATCTGCACATAGTAAAAGGTGTTACTCGGCACGGTGAAGGAGAGCACAAAGTTGGTGGAGGTGTAATATCTTCCTACAAACAGTCTACACTCAGATTTTTGTTTGCTTTTTCCCTTTTTTGTCTTCATTATTATGAGTTGACCTACCATAGGGGGTGATAGAAGTACAAAACTAAACCTACTCTGATTTTTCTAACATTTTCTCAAACATGACTTGCCTGTCCAAAATGGTTATAACAGCTACAGAAGTGAAGAAAAAGGAGACAAACAGTAGCATTTTAGAAAGAAAATAACCTGTCACATCTAATGAGAGGTCACCTGCATTCTTACCCCAAGTTTGTTGTGCGTAAATGTTTCCAGAATGTTGTATTAAAGGAAACAAATTGCATTTTTTGTACATTTCCACCACTTCAAATGTACTGAAATCTGTGAAAACTATGTAATTTCCAACTGCAATTATTAGCTAGTGCCATTAGGAGAAAAATTACACCCCATTGGTATGAGTTGACCTAACTTAGGGCATACTAGATGTACAAAACTATACCTACTACAACCTCTAATTTTTCTAACATTTTCTCAGACATGACTTGCCTGAACGAAAATGGTTATAACAGCTATAGAATTGAAGAATAGGTAGACAAACTATACCATTTTGGAAAGAAGATAACCTGCTGCATCAAATTAGTCACTTGCCTTTCTACCCCTAAGTTAGTGTGCACAACTATTTTCAGTAAGTGGTGCTACAGGAAAAAAAAATATTACAAATCAGTCACTTCAAAGATACTAAAATGGTTCAACACCATAGGATTTCCTAGGAGGACCTCCTGCCAGCCTAAGAAAAATGGTACCCCACTGCTGTAGGTTGACATACCATATTGGGTGTCAGGATTGTAGCTACCATTAATACAAGGATGAGGAAGCAAACAGTGTATGTGTGATTCTATGGCTACCAGTTGAAAAAAGCTAGCTGGTCAGCCAGACTACATGCGGACCTGTAACTGTAAATCAGGCGGTGGGAATGAGGGGTCATGCAATATATGTGGGTATATCTACCAGTAGGCAACAGAGCAAGGATGGCGGTGGTGGGGTAAGAGAGTGCATATGGGGGATCTGTGGCTACCAGTGTGCACTGTATGTTCCCCAAATACACTGTTTGAGTCCCAGCCTGAATCTAGTGCATACTGGCACTTTGAGTCTACCAGTAGGCAGTGGAACAAGGCTGGGGGAATGGGGCTGCCAGTGAGCTGTGGAACCAGGCTGGGGGGTTAGGGTATGTGGGGGGGATTGGAGGCATTTTGTGTGCATGCCACTCCTGATGCCCCCCAACAAAGTCTCAATAAAAAATAATGGGAAAAAATGTGTTTGTGCCACATGGGATCCGACACATTGACAAACACTGCCTTGTGTTGCAGACGGAGGGGGGGGGGGGTTCAAATTGTTTTCATTTAGACTTTGTGGGGGGCATCAGGACCCCTCCTGATAATGTATGTGGTGGTAGACCTGATGGTTTTAGTGAGTGTAAGAATTCAACAAGGTATTGAACAGCATAGTTGTTAGTATGGGTAGTATAATGGAGGTATAAATCTGTTGTCCTTTGTACCTTTCTGCTAATGAACATGTCTTTGGAGAGACCTTTGGATGGGTGCTGAACATATTTATATAATGTTGTCATATCCCCTCTTAGACGCTGTTTCTCTAGTGTGTACAAATTTTACTTTTTAAGCCTTTCCTCATAACTAAAACTTTCCATTCCCCTTATTAGTTTTGTAGCCCTGCTCTGCACTTCCTCCAGTTCCATAATGTCCTTTTTCAGAAAAGGTGCCCAGAATTGACTGCATATTCAAGGTGGGGTCTTACCATGGACCTGTAAAGAGGCAATACCCCTTTTAATACATGCCAGTATCTTGCTGGCTTTTGCAGCCGCCAGCTGGCACTGAGCACTACTGCTAAGTCTATTGTCTACCATTACTCCCAAATCCTTTTCATTAGTAGTTTTCCCCAAAGAAACACCATTTAACCTCTTAATGACCCTTGACGGTCCTGGCATGTCATGGGTAGATTTGCGTTAAGGACCCATTACGTGCCGTCATGGAATTCAGGGATCCCCGCATGGCTGCACTCCGTTTGGGGAGCCCTAAACCGGATGTGGTAAAAAACAAAAGGTCTGTGGTCCTTAAGTGATGGCCGCATGCGTAATTGGCCATCCTTAAGTGGTTAAAGTATATGTTGCATTGACAGATCCCTAAGGTACTCCACTTAACATGTTTGCCAAATTTGAGACCCTCCCATTTACCACCACTCTTTGCATTCTATCTTTTAGACAATTTCCAATCCACTCACATTTCAGTCAATTTGTACAGTAACCTCTTGTGTGAAACTGTATCAAATGCCTTAGCAAAGTCTAAATAGATCACATCAACAGCAGCACCCAAATCTATATTATTAATCACTTTTTCATAAAATGCAAAAAAGTTAGTTTGACAAGACCTGTCTTTCACAAAGCTATGTTAGCTCCTGCTTATGATATTTTTGTTCAAGATGAATTCTTGAATATATTCCCTTAGCAGCCCTTTAAACAATTTCCCCACCACAGATGTCAAGCTTACAGGTCTGTAACTGCCCGGCTGGGATTTTGATCCCTTTTTAAATCTGGACACTATTTTTGCTTTACGCCAGTCCATGGGCTCCATACCTGAAATAAAAGAATCCATGAAAATCAAAAATAATGGTCAGGCCAGGGCCCGGTTTAGCTCTTTAAATACCCATGGGTGTATACCATCCGGCCCTGAGACTTTATCTACCTTAACACCATTTAATTGTTTTAACACATTTTCTTGTGTCAGCCAATCCCTTACTTGCTGTGACTGCTCTGTAAAAGTAGCTTGCAGGTTCTTGTCCATCGGGTCTTCCTTTGTAAAAACAGAAGAAAATAAATTATTTAAAATATCTGCGTTCTCTCTGTCCCCACTGACCATCTCACCCATTTCAGATAACAAAGACCAACATTCCCAGACTTTAATTTTTTGCCATTAATGTATTTAAAGCATTTTTGGGGATTTCTCTTGCTCTCCTTAGCGGTTATTTTTCATTCTCCAATTTAACTAATGTAAACTCCTTTTTACAGGCTTTGTTGGCATCTTTGTATTTTGCAAATGCCTCTGCTGATCCCTCAGCTTTATAATGTTTGAATGCCACTTTCTTCTTATTAATTTCATTACTTACCTTACTGGTTAGCCACATTGGTTTTAATTTACATTTACATGTATATTTTTGTAATGTTATTTTGAAGGTATTCCACTTACCTTTTGTATTTTTTCCAAAAAAACATTCAATCCCAGGCAACAAGATCATGGGATGCATTAAATCTGGTAAAGTTGGCCTTTTTAAAATTGAGTGTTTTGGTGGAACCCATACCAAATAGCTTTTTTGAATTAATCTCAAATGATACCATGTTATGGTCACTATTCCCCAAGTGCTCCCCTGCTTGGATGTTAGAGATAAGGTCTTCATTATTGGTTATTATCAGATCCAGACACACATGCCCTCTGGTTGAGGTCTGTATTAGTTGAGACAAAAAATTTTCATTCAACAAGTTCAGAAACTTACTACTTCTAGCAAAATGAGTTGTTATAATTAAAATCCCCCATAATTATAGTTCTCCCTATTTGAGAAGCCTTTTCTGTTTGCATTAATAGCTGTGATTCTTCAAGGTCACCAATGTTTTGTAGTTTGTAACAAATACCCACTAATATTTTTGGGCAGTTTTATCTCCATTGACTATTTTCAACCCCCAAGGGCTCCACATGTTCACTACTGTCATTGCATATATCTTCCCGCAAATGGGATCGCCTCAGTCCCCAAACTGGACAGGACCTCTACCTTCAGAAAATGGGGACTGCAACTGGTACCCGAATGGCACCACAATATGCCAACCTGTTTATGGCAAAATAAGAATTAGGATTTCCTGTCCACCTGCCAGATAAAACCCCTGGTCTATCTTCTTATCATCTGGACCGCCAGTGAAGAGGAACTTCTCAAATTCCATGAAAATTACAATACATTCCACCCCAGTATCAACCTAACACTCATTTACGCACGCACAAACATTAACTTCCTAGACACAACTATCAGTATTAAGGACAACTCCATCTACACATCCCTGTACTGCAAACCAATGGACAGACCAACCTACCTGAAAAACAATTGCGTCCACCCAAAACACACAAAGGACTCCATCATATACAGCCAGGCCATCAGATACAACCGCATCTGTTCTGACATGATGGACCGTGACAAGCACCTCCAGAACCTCAGAGGAGACTTTAAGAAACAAGGTTACAGTGCAAGGATTATTGAGCTACAAAGAACAACATAATAGAAACAGGGTGCCACTGGTGGTCACTTATCTGCCCCTGGTTGAACTACTATGTAAAATATAAAGAGAACTTCAAACATTGCATATGGATGAAAGACTTAAGCACATATTCCCGCAGCCTCCCTTACTCTCCTTTAGACAGCCTCCCAATTTAAAACAACTGATGGTAAGGAGTGCCCTGAATAATAATGCACAAAATAGCACATCTCCCTGCCTACAGAGGAGGTTAAAACCTGTGCACACATTTATACCACTGAAAAGGTACCCATTCCATACACCCAGTTACACCATAAGATCAATAGTACCTTCACCTGCAAATTATCCAATGTAAAACACCTCATCATGTGTACAAAATGTCCAACAGCTCTTTATGTTGGTGAAACTGGACAGCCATTACATAAAAGGTTTAATTCCCACAGATCCAGTGTTAACAACAAAAAGACAGAGACACCAGTGGGAGAACATTTTTGCCAAAATGGACAGAGTGTCAGGGACTTGACTGTACTGATCGGACTGTTTCACACTCAGAGACAGAGAAAATATAGGAGGTAAAATGAATTATCCAATTAAAGCTTTGAATTATGGTTTGAATAAAGACAGAGAATTCCTGACACATTATCCCATTGTGGATTAACCTTTACAACAGTCTCCCTTCGATCGTTAATACCTTGGGCTTCTCAGAGGAAGACTGCAATTTACAGCACTCCCCTCTACCATTGACTGATCAAAGAACCAGAATCTGGACTGAGTTTCCTTATCTGTTTCCCATTCTAAACAATGCAATGTGTATTTGTATACAAGAGAGATGTTTTCATATGTATCTGTATAACATGCCTAAGGAAGTGTAATACAAAGAGGATACCTCAAGTCGCTTACCGGAAATGGTAAGCAGCAGACTGGAAGAGTGAGTATGGAGGATGAAGATCAGACTCCTCCAACAAGGTATGTGGGAGCTAGATGCTAGAGAATGACGCTGGGGTACAAAGCTCGGAACCAGCAGTTACCTATAGGGAATCATTCTGCGGCCTAGCTGTATAAAGTTGCTGGCCACAAAGCTAGATTGGTCCCCTCAAGAGGAGCCGAAGGAGACCCCAGGTAACCCCCCAATAGGCAAACTATACTACCTCTGAGGGAGAAAAAAAACCCCAACAGGAACTAAGTACTCACTCTGACCAGCACAGGAGTAAGTAGCAGGAAAGCTGGAATGCTGAGGAAGTTGGTACAGAGGGATAGTCCAATATCATCCAGATCATACACAGGAGATCCAACAGGGAGCAGGCTGGAGAGAGGTCTAGATGTAAGCCAGGTCAGGCTGAGTATACAGGCAAAAGTACAAATGAGCAGGCTGGAGAGAGGTCTAGACATAAGCCAGGTCATGCACATTAATCATGCTGATTATACAGGCAAAGGTACAAAGGAGAAGGCTGGAGAGAGGTCTAGATGTAAGCCAAATCATGCACAGGATTCAGGCAGAGTATACAGGCAAAGGTACAAAGGAGCAGGCTGGAGAGAGGTCTAGATGTAAGACAGGTCATGCACATTTCAGGCAGAGTATACAGGCAAAGGCACAAAGAAATAGGCTGGAGAGAGGTCTAGACATAAGCCAGGCCATGCACAGGATTCGATATAGTATACTAGGACTCAAGAGAAAGTAGGTCACAGGACAAACGCATCCAACACGAGCTGAGAGAGGCCGAGAGCAGCCGCTACCCGGAAGAGAATTGCTGTGTCCCTAGCAAAGTCGATCATGTAATCCACTGCTAGGCACGTAGCTGTCAGACCTCACACCAGCCGGAAGAGGCTGTGGACGGATCGAGAGTGGCAATGCGAGCAGAGACATCGGATGGAGAACAACAATGTGACAGGAGGAGACCTAGGAGGTCTTGAAAGCTTGCATCCTAAATCTGTTTAGTTAGCCAATAAAGGTATCAACAACTATATTTGCCTCCTGTATTTTTCCTGTATTTTTATGGCGAACATGGTACTAACCCTCCTCTATAACCAGGCACAGTCTTGCCTCTTTGACGTTTTTCAAATTTGTGTAGTGATGTATACTAAATATAGTAAGTAGGTAAAGAAGTGTTTTAGAAAAATTATCTTGTTTTACATAGTTCAAAGAATGCTGTTAATGTTGTTTGATTTGGTTGTTGTATTTTGTCTTGTTCATTGTGAGTGTTGAAATATATACGTTGTCCATTTTCTAAATGAATAGGCTAGGTGTTGTACACTTGGAACTCTGAAGTGAATTGGAAAACCTAATTTACGCCATATTGCTTCAGAAGTTGAAATATTTCTTCCTAATTGATATGAGTAATTTCATCTCCTTCTTTTGAAATGGAAAACATGGCTTGATCAGACCTTTGTTGATATATTTACAAATATATTTTATTGATTTGACAGAGTGACAATACTCTACATTAATGGGTTTCCTCCTTTGTGATGCTTTGCCAGGTCTTTACTGCAGCTGTCTTCAGTTGTTTTTTGTGGATCTTTCTGCCTTAAGTTTTGTCTTCAGCAAGTGAAATGCATGCTTGATCGGGTTGAGATTAGGTGATTGACTCAGCCATTGCACAATATTCCACTTCTTTGCCTTAAAAAACTCCTGGGTTGCATTTGCAGTATATTTTGGGTCATTGTCCATCTGTAAATTGAAGCGCCGTCCAAAAAACTTCGCTGAATTTGGCTGAATCTGAGCAGACAATATATCCCTATACACATCAGCATTCATCCAGCTGTTGCTGTCTTCTGTCACATCATCAAAAAACACTAGTGACCCAGTGCCATTGGAAGCCATATATGCCCATGCCATCACACTGCCTCTACCATGTTTTACAAATGATATGGTATTCTTATGATCATGAGCCGATCCAAGCCTTCTCCATACTTTTTTCTTCCCGTAATTCTGGTACTGTCATGGAGTGACTTGAGAAATAACGACACTTGACAAGTACAGATACAATAAAATGGAAACTTTATTAATAAAAAGATAAAAGATAATAATATGCCTCTCCACCCTTCACTAGACCGGGTATAGGAACAATGCAACGGCACTTCCCCAACCCTTCACTAGACAGGCGAGAAGACAGGATCATATACTATACCCCAGAACACTGGAGCATATACAAGAAGAGAGCGCACTTCTCCAGCCTTCACGAGGCCAGGTATAGGAACAATGTAACAACACTTCCCCAACCCTACACTAGACAGGTGGAAGGATAGCACACCGACAATACCCCAAAATGCTGGAGCACCACAAGGAGCAAGAGCACCTCTCCATCCTTCAACAGACTAGGTAGTAGGACAGTGCAATGGCAATTCCCTAACCCTTCACTAGACAGGTGGAAGGATAGCACACCGACAATACCCCAGTATGCTGGAGCACCACAAGGAGCGAGAGCACCTCTTCAACCTTCACCAGACTAGGTAGCAGGACAGTGCAACGGCACTTCCCTAACCCTTCGCTAGACAGGTGGAAGGATAGTACACTGACAATACCTCAGAATGCTGGAGCCCCACAGGAGCAAGAGCACCTCTCCAACTTCACCAGGCCAGGTAGCAGGACAGTGCAATGACACTTCCCCAACCCTTCACTAGACCGGTAGGAAGATAGCCACAGACAATACCCCAGGAGGCTGGAGATAACCAGGCAACTAGACAGACCCTAGTACGCTAGGGACTAGACAGGCAATGGTGACGTACCCTAGAAGGCTAGGGTGAACCGACAGACAGAGGTGACAGACCCTAGAACGCTAAGGGAGATAACCGGCTACCCTGGATAAGCCACAGCAGGTCAACCAACAAGACTGACGAGCACTAGATACTGCCAGGGAGCAGTAAGCGTGGTAGAGAATAGGCCTGGGTAGACCAAGGAAGGAAGTCAGCCTGAGCTGGGTAGGCCGGAGTGGAAAGTGAACCTGAGTCGGGAGCACAGAGGAGCGAGAGTCAACCAAAGCCGGGAGGAATGGTTATATGAAGCCAGGAGTCTCAGCCGAATCAGGTAATCAGACGAAGACTGGGGTCTCAGCTGGATCGGGTAGTCAGATTAAGCCAGGGGTCTCATCTGGATCGGGTAGTCAGATGAAGCCAGGGGTCTCAGCCGGATCGGGTAGTCAGACGAAGCCAGGAGTCATACACAGGAATCAGTAATCGAAACACAGAAGCACAACGCTCAGGTACACCAAGAAAGGGCAAGAGTGTATAGTTGGTCTGAGGCCTATAAGGCCTAGCATATGGGCGGAGACCACACATCACTTCCCAGTGGCCTATAAGAATAGCGCATAGTAGTTGAGTGAAAACCAAAGCAACAACAAGGTCGCCAACACTGCAGAGCTCCACTGGAGGCAATCACGGGCACTGTGATAGTACCCCCCTCCCCGTGGGAGAGATCCAACTTTATTGGGAAATTTAGAATAAAATCTACGCAGCAGGATAGGATCGGAATATCAGACTGGTTGACCCAGGAATGCTCCTCGGGGACCATAGCCCTTCCAATGGACAAAATATTGGATGCGCAGACTCTACGGGAGTCCAGAATGGTTTGGATTACATATTCCTTATGGTCTAGAATGCGCACTGGACCTGGCACAACAGGAGCAGAAGAATAGTGGTTACAGACCAGACTCTATCTCCAACTTGAAAGACAGGAGCAGGATGCCTCCTGCGGTCTGCATGTTTCTGGTAGTGCACCTTCGTAAGTCATTCTGAACCTGTACCCATGTGGAGCGGACAAAAGAAAAGAAAAAAAAGGGCGCTCCCTAGTGCAATATATCTTGCAAATAAAGGACCACCACCAGTAAAACGCCGTACTCACAGTGTTCAAGATCACCAATAGTGATCAGCATACACAGATGGAGGAATATGACCGCCCCCACTCTGGAAGATGGATGCTGCGTCTTCTAATAGCACTCCTCATTGTAGATGGAGAGCCTTGGAAAAAGAAGAAACACACATAAAGGAAGAGCGCAAACCACCAAACAGGTATCTATATCCACAATCTGTGGTTTATATTGAATTCTCTTTAAACTAGTACTCACAATTACGTTGTAGAGTAGCTGGTATAGGATCAAACCAGCTAAAGCAAACAGGGGAAACTCAGACTGCCCTGTTTCAGTCACATATCTTCTGAAAGCAAAACTCAGGGTCTTCCAGCAGTAATACAAAATTATTACAAATATATTAAAATACACTATAATAGTGCCTAATGATTACAAAAACGCCACTGCGTATAAATATTACTGTTAATACAGATGACGCGTTTTGGGGACTTGCCCCTTTATCAAATCACACAGGCACGAATAAAAATAAATATTGTAATAAAATTCAATAGAGTCATCACTTACCCCCGAGATTCAGGCTTCCTAAATACCTGTGTATCAGCCTTTACTTCTGGATTAACGAAAAATCCCGCGAGCGGAAGGAGCCGCTCACAATAAAGACACGCTGTGAGGGGGGCATCAAGAAATCCTGTCTCAAAAAATACTCTATTGCTTTAATTCCATCTGTATGATTGATATTGGAATACAATGCTGGAACATCTAACGTCAGCCATCTATAATTAGGTTGCCATTGTATGTCTTGCAAGATGGCCAACAGCTGAGTAGTGTCCTTCAAAAAGGACTTGAGCCCTACAACATACCTCTGGAGTTGGAACAGAATCTTCCATTACAATTGTCTCCAAATCTTTATCATGTTGGTCTGATTGCACTGGTTTCCCCTTCAGCTTGAAATATCGCTCTAAGGTTAATTTCCTGATAAAAATATTCAGGTCCTTAAAAATTTCAAACAAGTTAGGGGTTGAATCTGGACAAAAAGATAACCCATATCTCAATACTGCGACTTCACTAGGATTTAACAGCCGTGAAGATAGATTATAAACACCAACCTGAATAGGATCAATTATTGTTTCAACTTTTTGTTTGGTTCCACCTCCCTCTCTACATCCCCTTCGTCATTGAAACCCCTCTTTTGGCCTCCTTGGAGGACAGAAAATGGGTTGGGGTGCTCCCAAAACGTCCAATCTTTGGACGTCGAGACTTGCGGAGTGGGACGAGGACCCAGATCCAAAAAATCAAACATATCGGATTTGTCTCTATTGTCACTACCATCTGGACTAGTATGTACAGCTCCATCTACTACAATAAGTGACCTTTGATTATGCTTAATTCTACTAGTAGTAGATGGAATCACATTAACATCCTCATTAGTACACATATTAGGATGTGGAGCTTCCTTGGCCAAAAAGACCCTATTGGTTGTAGGGACTGGCCCATCTGTCTTTTGGGAGCCTAATCTCCTCTAGGCAGAATTAGTTCACAATCCAAAAGTATTATGATCCTGCTGACCACCATTGTTATAGGATCTAATATCGCGAACTCTAGGATGACTGTTCAAGTTCACGGAATGATTTCTTGCATAAACATTACTCCTAAATTCATCTTTAGATTTAAAGTGACTCCATTGTCTGACATTCCCTTTTTGAGTCATCTTTGTCCCTTAACAGTTTTTTAGACTTTCTATCAGTAATCTCTTTCTCATATTGTTTGACATTAATATTAACCTTATTGTCAAGTTCATCAAATTCACGACAATGTGATCTATTTAAGCACCTCTTCAATTTTTTTGGTACAGGCTTCTAGTTGTTGTTCACGATACCTAACAATAAGTCTCATCAGAGAAAAAGAGCAGGTATCTAAGATCCCGTACCAATCCTGTGAAAACTGAGTATCATCCAAAAACAAGGTTTTTTTTATTAATCCTCAACCCTCGTGGGACAATGTGATACTCAATATATTTACCATGAACCACAGAGTCCCACCAGTGTCGCAATTCTTCCTTTAAATGATTTTCTAAATCAAAAAATAAATTCTTTAGATTATTGGGTGCTGGACAAGCTGGTTTGGACATATCAGTAGGAATATCAGACAAGGGAGCCCCAAAAAGATCTCCCAATAAAGTGGATTGTCTACTGACTCTAGTTTGACAAAACTCCATATAAAAAAAAAAAAAATACTATGTTAGTTAATACAACTATACAAATAAATAATTGAGTACACAGACTATATATATATATATCTAAATAAATATCAAATTAAACAAAATAAATGGAATCCAACATAGAAATCATCACAAAATATATTAATATAGAGTCCACATAAATATTAGAGGATAATGAGAATTCTGGTATAATCAGGTCCGAGCTGCTCCTTAATATGTCACTGGATGGAATACCACCTAGTATATGCAAACAAACGAGAAGAAAAAAGGGTGCTCCCTAGTGCAATATATCTTGCAAATAAAGGACCACCACCAGTTAAACACTGTACTCACAGTGTTCAAGATCACTAATAGTGATCAGCATAGACAGATGGAGGAATATTACCGCCCCTACTCAGTCACTCTGGAAGATGGATGCTGCTCCTTCTAATAGCACTCCTCAATGTAGATAGAGAGCCTTGGAAAAAGACGAAACACAGAAAGGAAGAGCGCAAACCACAATCCACAATCTGTTGTTTATATAGGATTCTCTTTAAACTAGTACTCACAATTAAGTTGTAGAGTAGCTGGTATAGGATCAAACCATCTAAAGCAAACATGGTAAACTCAGACTGCCCCGTTTCAGTCACAAATCTTCTGAAAGCAAAACTTAGGATCCTCCAGCAGTAATAAAAATGTATTACAAAAGTATTAAAATACACTATAATAGTGCCTAATGATTACAAAAATGCCACTGCGTATAAATATTACTGTTAATAATGCGTTTCGGGGACTTGCCCCATTAGCAAATCACACAGACACGAATAAAAATAAATATTGTAATAAAACTCAATAGAGTCATCACTTACCCCCGAGATTCAGGCTTCCTAAATACCTGTGTATCAGCCTTTACTTCTGGATTAACTAAAAATCCCGCGAGCGGAAGGAGCCGCTCACATGACCCACATCTTGCGAGACCAAAAAGGACTCTCGCGAGAGAAAGGCCCGAGAACAACTCAAATCCAGAAGTGACAGAGGAATTGTGTTCCATACAATGGAACGCAATAAGCACCTCCCAAATGGACAGGCTAACACCCAAGGTAAATAAAGAATCAACATCGGGGGAAAATACGACTCCATAACGAATTCCATATTCCACTGATGGACCCTATACATCTACAAACATATAACATTATAAATCTACATAGTATAACATTAATCCATACATTATATATTATCAGAAGAAAATAAAATAATAATGATTACATTTAAAAAAATCAACAATATTATATAATACAAATACTATTAACATAAACATTCTTATATATTATGTGTTTAATATAATTATTTATTGTATAGAAAACACAATATAAGAAAAAATAAAAATGTATATAAAAAAAATAAATAAAATAAAAATAAGAATAATAATGAAAATAAAAATAAAATTAAATATATGAATAAAATAAACTTAAATAAAACATAATAAATTTAATAATAATAATGCAATTAATAAAAATAATGAAAATCAACAAAACATAATTAAAATATGAACAAAATCTAAATTAAACAAAAAATATTAAGCAGAATAATTTATAATCCCACAGATACCTTATCTCTAACTATGCTATCTCTAACTATGATGTCCAAATGACCAAGGAGAGCATCAGAAAAAAATTCTTTATTTAAATATAATAACTTAAATAGTGAAAAAATCTGTACAATAATCATATAATAAACAACAGATTGTGGATATAGATACCTGTTTGGTGGTTTGCGCTCTTCCTTTCTGTGTGTTCCATGTGGAGTCGAGCTGCCGAATATGCTCGTCCAGAGCCGGAATATCTTGAGCCTGAGATGAGTCCGGGAGCAAGGATGGTTGAAACCCATAGTTAATCAGAAATGGAGAACACTCAGACGAGGAGTTTATGGCACAATTCCTGGCAAACTCAGCCCACGGCAACAGGTCGGCCTGTTATAATGGTCAGATGTAAAGCAGCACAGGAATTGTTCCAACCCTTGGTTGGATCGCTCAGCAGCACCATTCATGTGGGGATGGTAGGCAGAGGAAAATGACAGTTTTATACCCATATGTCCACAGAAGGCCCTCCAGAACCGCAACACGAACTGACTCCCACGATCAGAGACCAAAACTTTGGGCACTCCGTGGAGTCTTAACACCTCTTTAGCAAACACCTTAGCCAATTCCTTGGAGGAAGGTAGTCCCTGGAGTGGAACAAAATGCGCCATCTTAGAAAATCAGTCTGCTATCATCAGTATGACCGAACAGCCTTTGGACCTTGGAGGTCCACCATAAAGTCTATGGAGACGTGTGACCATGGACGCTCGCCATTGGGAACTGTCTGAAGCAACCCTAGCAGAAGGAGCATAGGGGTTTTGGCACAAGCACAGATGGAACAAGCCTCCACAAAGGCTGCACAATCTGCTCTTAGGCTAGGCCACCAAAAGAGCTGCGAGACTGACCAAATCAGTTGGTCCTGACCAATGTGCCCAACTGCCTTTGACGAGTGATAAGTTTCAAGTAACTTAGTATGGAGAGTGCTGGCCACAAAACATTTGCCACGTGGCTTCTCCACTGGAGTATAACCTTGAAAAGCCAGAATCTCTTTGTCCAAAGGAGACATAATACTCGTACGTATGGTGGCCAAAATGCAATCTGGAGGGATAATAGGGACGGGTTCACTTTCCTTCTCAAGGTCCGGCCCAGATTGTCTAGATAGAGCGTCTGCTTGAACATTCTTCGACCCAGACAGAATAGAGACCACAAAATTGAATCTGGACAGGAATAGTGCCCATCTGACCTGTCGAGGTGACAGTCTTTTGGCCTCCAACAGGTATGTTAAAATCTTATGATCGGTTAAGATCAGGAAAGGAGCCTTCGTTCCTTCCAGGAGGTGACGCCACCCCCAAAGAGCAAGAATGATGGCTAATAACTCTTGATCGCCTATGTCATATAGGCTCTGGCCTTTAGTCATTTTTTTTTTAAAAAGAACCCACAGGGCATCAGGGTCTTGCCGGGCTCAGGTCTTTGAGACAGCACTGCCCCTACGCCTCAGATGCATCCACCTCCAGGGTAAAGGGTAATGCAGTTTTAGGATGTGACAATACTGGAGCCTTCGAAAAAGTAGACTTTAATGCTTCAAAAGCACTATTGGCCTCAGGAGACCAAGCCGAAGGATTACCGCCCTTATGTGTCAAATCAGTCAAAGGTTTGACTATTGTGGAGAAATTCCTTATGAGTTTCCTATAATAATTTGTGAATCCTAGGAATCTTTGTATGGCCTTCAGACCCACCGGACGTGGCCATTGTAAAACTGCAGAGAGTTTCTCTGCATCCATCCCAATACCGTCAGCAGAGATAACATAGCCCAGGAAAGGCACTCAATCTTTATGGAATTTGCATTTTTAGATTTTACAAAATAGTTTGTTTTCTCGTAATTTTTGCAATACTGTAGCAACATCTCTCTGATGAGTCTCGATATTAGGAGAGTGTATTAAGATATCGTCCAGATAAACCCCTACACAGGATTGTAGTAGATCTCTCAAAACATAATTTATAAACTCTTGAAAAACCGCTGGGGCATTGCATAGCCCAAATGGCATGACCAAATACTCATAATGGCCACTACGAGTATTAAAAGCTGATTTCCATTCATCGCCCTCCTTAATTCTGATCAGATTATATGCCGCCCTTAAATCGAGTTTAGTAAAAACAGAAGACCCCTTCAAATGATCAAACAATTCCGTGATCAACAGAATGGGGTATGCATTTTTCACCATCAGTTTATTTAGACCTCTATATTCGATGCAAGGTCTAAGCTCCCCATCTTTTTTCTTAACAAAGAAAAATCCTTCCCCCGCAGATGAAGAAGATTTTCTGATTATGACTCTGGTCAGGGCATCAGTAATGTATTCCTCCATGGCCCGGTTCTCTTCTACAGACAGTGGGTAGGTATGACCCTTAGGAGGTATCGAGCCAGGCATCAAATTAATAGCACAGTCATACACTCTATACTCTGGCAAGGTGCTATCCTCCCCCTTATTGAATACCTCACTGAATGACTGGTACTCTGAGGGTATAGAGGGGGAGGTACACAAAATCTTAACAGGTTGCTGTAGGCAAGTCCCTTTAAAATAGACCATGATAGTATGTCACAAGTCTCCCAGTCCACTCTAGGGTTATGTCTCTGGAGCCAAGGAAACCCCAGAATTATGTCATAACTTGGAGACTGAATGACCTGGAATTGTAGGGTCTTGACATGGAGAGCTTCTACCCTCAGAGACAGAGGACAGGTCTCAGGTGTGACATGGGATGGTTCTAGAGGTCGTCCGTCAATGGCCTCTATAGCCAATGGAGTATCACGAGGCACCAAGGAATATTATGTAATCTAGCAAATTCGCCATCCATAAAATAGCCTGCAGCTCCAGAATCAATCAGGGCTGGTGTAGCCACAGAGGAATTTGCCCAAGATATAGTCACCTGTAAGATAGGCTTATTCTGTTCCTGGTCTGGGGACCGAGTTACTCCACCTAGGATCTGCGAGGATCCTATGTGCGCGCGTTTCCTGGATGTACCGGACAGGCCCGTAACATATATCCAGCCTTACCACAGTATAGGCCCAGACCCTCTCTGTGACGGAAGGACCGCTGCTCCCTGGACAATCCTGTAAAACCAACTTGCATAGGCTCAGGTTTACTAACCTCCGCTCTAGGTGGCATGGGAGGTGAGGGAGGTATGGATGGGAACTCCCAGTTTGGTACCAATTGAGACTCAGGCCTTTGCTTGTGCTTTTTAAATGTGGATCTTTCTCTTATACGGGTGTCGATCAGAATAATAAAAGAGATAAACTAATCTAGATCCACTGGCAGCTCATGGGCTGTCGTCTCATCTTTATTAATGTCATTGTGTCCCTGCGAAAAGGCTGCCACCAGAGCCTCATTGTTCTAGCCAACCTCTGCCGCTAGTGTACGAAATTCAATAGCAAATTCAGCTACTATACAAGCACCCAAAGAATCGTCATCAATTTTTTTGCGGCACAGATAGACCAACCTGGAACATCAAATACCTTATGGAAGGCCTCAACAAATTCGGCAAAATTCGAGGTTATGGATTTAGCCTTCTCCCATAACGGATTGGCCCATGCCAAAGTTTTGCCGGTCAACAGGGAAATCATAAAGCCAACTTTGCTTCTTTCACTCTGGAATGCATTAGGCACCGGTTCAAAAAAAATTCCGAGCTGATTAATGAACCCATGACACAACGTGGGCTCCCCATCGTATCTTATAGGGAATGGAGTGGCTCCTGACAGCCCTCTATAACTCGTATTTTACACCTGAGTGCTTATTACCGATTCTGATACAGAGAAAACCAACAGTGGTTGCACTGGTTGCGCGGGCTTATCAAGATGCACCGTGCGGTCTAGAAGTGTCTGCAACACTACCAACAACTGGTCAAGATGTTGTTCCTGCATATCCAGCCTGGTGAGGATATTAGGCAGCTGTTGCCCACCTATATCTGAGTCAGAGTTCATGGCCCTTTCGTACTATCACGAAGTGACTTGTGAAATAACGACACTTGACAAGTACAGATACAATAAAATGGAAACTTTATTAATAAAAAGAAAAAAGGTAATAATACCCTTCACTAGACTGGGTATAGGAACAATGCAACGGCACCTCCCCAACCCTTCACTAGACAGGTGTGAAGACAGTATCATATACTATACCCCAGAATGTTGGAGCATATACCAGGAGCGAGAGCACTTCTCCAGTATTCATGAAGCCAGGTATGGGAACAGTGTAACAACACTTCCCCAACCCTTCACTAGACAGGTGGAAGGATAGCACACCAGCAATACCCCAGAACGCTGGAGCACCACAAGGAGCAAGAGCACCTCTTCAGTATTCACCAGACTAGGTAGCAGGACAGTGCATTGGCACTTCCCTAACCCTTCACTAGACAGGTGGAAGGATAGCACACTGACAATACCCCAGAACGCTGGAGCACCACAAGGAGCGAGATCACCTCTCCAACCTTCACCAGACTAGGCAGCAGGACAGTGCAACGGCACTTTCCTAACCCTTCACTAGACAGGTGGAAGGATAGCACACTGACAATACCCCAGTATGCTGGAGCCCCACAGTAGCGAGAGCACCTCTCCAACCTTCACCAAACCAGGTAGCAGGGCTGTGCAATGACAATTCCCCAACCCTTCACTAGACCGGTAGGAGGATAGTCACAGACAATACCCCAGGACACTGGAGATAACCAGGCAACTAGACAGGCCTTAGTACGCTAGGGACTAGATAGGCAATGGTGACATACCCTAGAAGGCTAGGGTGAACTGGCAGACAGAGGTGACAGTCCCTAGAACGCTAGGGGAGATAACTGGCTACTCAGGATAAGCCTCAGCAGGACAACCGACAAGACTGACAAGCACTAGATACTGCCAGGGAGCAGTAAGTGTGGTAGTGAATAGGCCTAGGTAGACCAAGGAAGGAAGTCAGCCTGAGCTGGGTAGGCCAGAGTGGAAAGTCAACCTGAATCGGGAGCGCAGCGGAGCAAGATTCAACCAAAGTCAGGAGGAATGGTTATATGAAGCCAGTAGTCTCAGCCAGATCAGGTAGTCAGACGAAGCCAGGGGTCTCAGCTGGATCGGGTATTCAGATGATGCCAGGGGTCTCAGCCGGATTGGGTAGTCAGATGAAGCCAGGGGTCTCAGCAGGATCAGGTAGTCAGATGAAGCCAGAAGTCATACAAAGGAATCAGTAAATGGAACACAGAAGCACAACTCTCAGGTACACCACGAAAGGCCATAGGTTGTATTGTTGGTCTGAGTCCTATAGGGTCTAGCATATGGGTGGAGACCACGCATAACTTCCCAGTGGCCTATAAGAATAGTGCGTACTAGTTGATCGACAACCAAGGCAAGAACAAGGTCGCCAACACCGCAGAGCACCACTGGAGGCAATCATGGGCACCATGATAGGTACAGATTGATCTTAGTTTCAATCTGTCCAAAGAATACTGTTACAGAACTGGGCTGGCTTTTTTAGATGTTTTTGGCAAAGTCTAATCTGGTCTTTCTATTCTTGAGGCTTATGAATGAATGGTTTGCACCTTGTGGTGAACCCTCTGTATTTACGTTTGCTTTTGTGACGTCTTCTCTTTATGGTAATCTAAAAAATAGAAATAGTCAAGCTCAACCACAACACCTCTAAGTGTAATATTATCACACAATGTATTCCCTACCCCTCCCAAGGGGTGTACTCACATGCTAGAGAGGCTTATCCTGCGTCTCAGTTCAAAGGACTTGCACTGGATATCAAAACGTCACTCCAGGCTGATGACACTTCCACTGGTTCCCAAGAGAATAAATGAGCTAATAAATGTTGTTCCCAGTGCTAAACCATATACACAACATAGAATATGTAGATCACAGCAGGAACTGTGAAGTTATATATGAGTGACAGAGTTTAACCCTAACATGTCATATGAGGGTTATAGGAAACATTGTGAACTCATATAAAAATCTAAAAAAATAATAATAACAATTATATCTTTATTAGAAAAAAACAAGCCTAAATATGTTAGGGGTTAAAAAAATAAAAACCAATGGCTCCACAGCCAACAATAGATGAAAAATGATAAACACATCAAAACCCCCCCCCCAAAAGAACATATTGTATATTAATAAAATGACAGACTGACAAATGCAATGTTCCAAATATTACCCAGTAGTCTCGCTCTATGCTTTTCATGGCTTCCGACTGTGCCACTTCCTCAGGAGCAATAATTAATACTGACCTTGGGTCTCCGGTATATGTACAATTAACTTGCACCAAAACTGTTGAACTAACTCCCAAACATCCATCTCGTCAAGCGAAACAGCACACTGAACCGGATATGTAGTCACTTCCGCGTTCCATCTCTGGAATGCATATTCTCTGCATAGCTTTTCCGGTGCTGTCATTGCCCATCTCTCCATATACGTCCCATTCAGTAAGCGCATCAAACGCATTAATACACTTACACAGTGTGCCGCGCTGCATTCTGCAATGGAAGACAAATCCTAAACTAGGATTGTCTACTCATGCGTTGTGCTAGATTGCCAGCTCACAGTAGGAGTCAACAAAAATGTAGTGCGCTTCCCTGGATGAGGCTCAGTAGAGATGGGTATGAATGTGGGCAAGTCAGTCTCAGCTATGGTCCGTATCTTTGTTTAATAATAATGATAGGGGAATTAAATTTACATCCAGATGCACCATCAAAAAATAGAATTTTTGGATTTATCATTATCTTTTGGGGAACAACATAAGATCAATAGTACCATATACAGGAAACCAGTTGCATCAAATCAATATATCCAAGCTGACAGTGGTCACTTTCATAAGTGGCTAACTAATGTCCCTTTTGGATAATTCCATAGGGCTAGACACAACTGTAGTGACATCAAAGATTTTGAAGAGGAAGGTCAATTTCTTATACAACACTTTAAAGAAAAAGGGTACAAAGAAGACCTGCTGAATTCTGCTTTTAACAAAGCAAGGAATCTTGAGAGGAGCATATTAAAAAAGAAGAAAATTATTAGTGCGACATCAACCAAAAAATATCAATTCGCATTCACCACCCTATTCAGTTCTCATGGCTACAGAATCAAGAATATTTTGAAGAGACATTGGGGAATTCTCAAACAAGACCCCATCCTTAAAGGAATTATTCATGAACAACCTATTTTTACCTTTAGGAAAAACAAAAGTTTGAGATCCCACATAGCACCAAGTAGACCTAAAAAAGCATATCGAACGACAATGCAACAACAACAAAAAAAGATCAAAGGTACTTTTCATTGTAATAGGTCTAAATGTACAAACTGCAAACACATGGCTCATGGTAGTAACATCGTTACTAACATGAACAATACCAAACAATATGATGTAAAGCAATATATTGATTGCAATACAACTTATGTCATCTATATGATAATTTGTGGTTGTGGTAGTAAATATGTAGGGAGAACTATTAGACACTTGAAAATTCGAATTAATGAATATTGAGGCAAAATAGTAAGAAAAGAAGAAAACCATGGAGTCCCTAAACATTTTAATAACTAAAGGAGGCCTAAAAAATTTTATAGTCATGGGTTTGGAACATATTCCAGAAAATTCTGGGAATAGATATCAGAAACTCTGTAAAAAAAAGCATTCTGGATATACACTTTAAATACCATGTGTGATTGGAATGAATGCAGAAATTGATATAGCTTCATGTTTGTTTATTTATCCTTCTGCTTAATTTTAAAAGCATTGTTTTACATTATATATATATATATATATATATATATATATATTTATTTATTTATTTTTTTTTTAATATATTTTTATGCTGATCTTTGTTATTTCCAGGTGTATGGGTTTTTTTTTTTTTTAACATTTTTTTATAAGGGCCATAGCTGAGACTGACTTGCCCACATTCATACCCATCTCTACTGAGCCTCATCCAGGGAAGCGCACTACATTTTTGTTGTCTTCCATTGCAGAATGCAGTGCGGCACACGGTGTAGATATATTAATGCATTTGATGTGCTTAGTGAAAGGGACGTATATGGAGAGATGGGCAAGGACACCACCAGAAAAGCTATGCAGAGAATATGCGTTCCAGAGATGGAACGCGGAAGTGACTGCATATCCGGTTCAGTGTGCTGTTTCGTTTGACGAGATGGATGTTTGGGAGTTAGTTCAGCAGTTTTGGCGCGAGTTAATTGTACATATACCGGAGAACCAAGGTCAGTAATAATTATTGCTCCTGAGGAAGTGGCACAGTTGGAAGCCACGAAACACTTAGCGCAAGATTACTTCCCCATTGTGGGTAATATTTGGAAAATTGAATTTGTCAGTCTGTCATTTTATTAATATACAATATAGTCTTTTGGGGTTTTTTTTGGTGTGTTTATCATTTTTCATGTATTGTTGGCTGTGAAGCCATTGGTTTTTATTTTTTTAACCCCTAAGATAATGAGGTGTGTTTTTTTTCTAATAAAGATATAATTGTTATTATTATTTTTTTAGATTTTTATATGAGTTCACAATGTTTCCCATAACCCTCATTTGACATGTTAGGGTTAAACTCTTTTATATATAACTTCACAGTTCCTGTTCTGATCTACATATTCTATTGTCACGCTCCCCCTGATCGTTCCTCCTACCATCATTCCTATTGGCTTTATCTATCAAGTTCAACCTCCTAGCCTTGCTTGATTTTAGCTCCAATAGTCTGAGAAATCTTTGTCGCAAAGTTCCCGAGTTGCTGAATCCGTGTACCGAACCTTGCCTTGTTTAACGACCGTGTCTCTTGCCATCTGCCCTTGGATCTTGACCCGGCTTTTCCCTGACTACGTCTCTGTCTGATTCCCTGGCTCCTTGATTCGATTGCGGCTTGACCTCGGCTATCCCTGACCACGCTTGTCCTATGAACCCTACTGCCTCGCAACAGGAGTCCCTTCAGCTGCTCCCAAGTCCCGACTCCAGTTTACTCGACCCTACACCTCAGGCTCTCCGGTTGGTTTGGGTTGCCATCACAGGTTGCTCCGGTGACTGCCCTGGCCAGTCGAGGGTGTAGGGACTCGAAACCCTCTCGCCTTCTGCCTGACCTACTAGTCCTCAGGGTCAACCCCGTCATCTGGTTGGTTCCCCTTATTTCCTCCGACTAGTAGAGAACAGTGGACTTGTAGTCTGTCGACCATCCGGTCCTATCTCGGACCCCTTCAATACTTCCCCAACCTCGAACTAGTGGAGAGCAGTGGACTTGTAGTCCGTCGACCATCCGATCCTGTCTTGAACCTCTTCGATACTCCTAAACCTCCACCTAGAGGGGAACAGTGGACTTGTAGTCTGTCGACCATCCGATCCTGTCTCAAACTCCTTCGATACTCCTATACCTCCTACAAGTGAAGAGCAGTGGAGTTGTAGTCCGTCGACCAACAGATCCTGTCTTGAACCTCTTCGATACTCCAAACCCCATCTGGTCCTGTCTTGAAACTCTTCAGTATTGTCGACTGGACCATCCTGTCCTGTCTCGAACTACCACCTTGTTTGCACATCTCAGAGACTGACAGTAAAATCGAGCCAGTTAAAAAGGATGCTGCTGAGGCTTCTCGCATAACCACCAGACAAGAACAACAGGAGCAAATCCCATCTACCCATGCAGCACAGCTACAAACCCTCAATCATAACCTGGATGCTATGATGGAAATGTTACGTACCTTCTCTCCTTCTACCTCTGCTCAAACTCCTCCAACACAGATCTCTGAGGCTACAGTTCCTACCGGAACCATCTCAGGATACAAACCACCCAAGATACCCTTACCAGAGAGATTTTCTTGCCATCCTGAACACTGTTTGCATTTTTAAACCAGTGCCAGCTACATTTCCAGACCTTGCCTCAATCATTTAATTATCATGCTACGAGAGTGGCCTTCATAATCTCTCTATTGACTCACAAGGCCCTTGCTTGGGCTTCTCCCCTGCTGGAAAACAGATCCTTGCTTCTCGATGACTCCAACGCATTTATTGCTGTCTTTAAGACTGTATTTGACCTACCTGGAAGGCAGGCATCTGCAGAGGCCAAGTATACTGGGTCTAAGACAGGGTACCCGCACTGTGGCTCAATATGCAGTGGAGTTCAGAACACTTTACTACGAAACCGACTGGAACAATGGAACCTTGTGGGCCGCCTTTCATAGGGGCTTGAGCGAGCTCATCAAAGATGTTTTAGTTAATCAAGAAATACTGGAAGATCTGGAGGGCCTGATATCTATCTGTTTAGAATTAGACGTCGGCAACTATAGCGACAACATGAAAGAGATAGCTTCCATCGTTATAAACCAGATTTTGTCCCATGATCATCTTCTTTCACCGAGACATCGCAGGCCTCTGCTGAACCCATGGATATTGGGTCTGTGACTAAACTCACAGAGAAAGAGAAATGCCGGCGAAGAAGTCAGGGACTTTGCCTTTTTTGTGGCCTTAAGGGCCATCTCCAACACCAGTGTCCGACCCGGCCGGGAAATCTCCCCAGCTTAAGGAACCATGGAGACGACTCCTTAAGCTTGAAACATGAAACCTCTCCATCTGACCCAAACCGTATGATGGTTCCTGTTCGGCTGAGTTGGGCAGAGGACTCAGTCTCCACAAAAGCCTTCTTGGACTCAGATGCTGCAGGAGTATTCCTTGATGCTAGATTCTCCTACAGACACTCGATTCCGCTTCTTCAGAAAGCCAAACCTTTGCAGGTCTCTACTGTGGATGGGGGTCCTCTGGGAACGGGCCTCGTTACCCATGAAACACAACAACTTCTTCTTCAAACTGGCATTCTTCATTCAGAGACTATTCAACTTGACGTCATAAATTGCCCTTCCGTTCCGGTGATTTTCGGTCTCCCTTGGCTTCGACACCACAACCCGGTTATTGATTGGAGATCTGATCAGTTGACGAGCTGGAGCACTTCCTGCCACTCTAACTGTCTTACTGAGATATCTGTACCAGGCCTTGTGGGTAGCATAACTGAGGATTCTGTACCCAAACCCTACAGAGATTTTATTGATGTCTTCTCTAAACAGTACTGTGACTCCTAGAGGAAGAACCTTTCTTCTGTCTTAACCAGAGAATAAGGCCCTTTTGGAATATATACAAGAAAACCTGGCCAGGGGTTTCATTAGACATTCATCCTCGCCAGCAGGTGCAAGGTTCTTCTTTGTCTCCAAAAAAGATGGATCCTTGAGACCTTGTATAGACTATAGGGGCCTAAATAAGGTGACTATTAAAAACAGATATCCACTGCCTCTGATTCCAGAACTCTTTGATGCTCTGAAGGATGCCAAAATTTTCACTAAGTTGGATCTACGTGGGGCATATAACTTGATTCGAATCAAAGTGGAGTTGTCATGCCCTTTGGGCTCTGCAACGCCCCCGCCGTATTCCAACACTTTGTCAATGAGATCTTCAGGGACATTCTGCTTTCCTATGTGGTGGTGTATCTTGATGATATATTGATCTTTTCATCATCCCTTCACGAACACAGAGAACACGTCCGTACTGTGTTACACCGCCCTAGGGAGAATCATCTTTTCACTAAGGCTGAAAAATGCATCTTTGAGACCTCCCAGCTTCCTTTTCTAGGATATATAGTTTCTGACTCTGGTCTTCTGATGGATCCTTCTAAAGTAGAGTCAGTCTCTCAATGGCCACGGCCAACCACTTTGAGAGTCGTGCAACGTTTCCTGGGATTTGCAAACTACTATAGAAAATTCATTAAAAACTTCTTTGCCATAGTTGCCCCCTGGTCCTCTGAGGCAGTGGAGGCCTTTGAACGATTAAAAAAACTATTTGTTTCTGCACCTTTGTTACAATATCCAGACCCCACGAAACCCTTTCTCATTGAGGTTGATGCCTCCGAATTGGGAGCAGGTGCTGTCCTGTCCCAGAGGGACGAGGTTACTAACCGCCTTCATCCATGCTCTTACTTTTCTAAACAGTTCAGTTCTGCTGAAAAGAACTATAATGCCGGAAATCGTGAGCTGTTGGCCATTAAAATGGCTTTAGAAGAATGGCGACACCTGTTGGAGGGCTTTCAAGTTCCAGTCATTATCCAGACTGACCACAAGAACCTTCAATTCCTGGAACAAGCACGATGCCTGAACCCAAGGCAGGCCCAATGGGCTCTTTTCTTTACCCGTTTTAATTTTATTATCACATACATTCCAGGATTTAAGAACTTGAAAGCTGATGCCTTATCTCTTCTCTTCACTACTGAATCAGAACCACTTCCTTAACCTATAATTTCCCCCAACCTATCACGGTGCCCATGCTCCTCTTGCGACATTCTGTCAGTCTACACTCTGCTTCACTCCTATTGGCTATACTGTGCTTGTCCCGCCTAGTATGGCCTTTATATGCTGGGTTCTGGCACCTCTCCGGTGCCCTTTCATGGTGTTCCTGTATCAGTGCTTGTTCCTGCTCTCAGTATTCCCAGTGTATTGACCAGGCCTGCCTGACTACTCTGCATCTCGTCTCCTATCTGTGAACTGACCCGGACCGCCTGACCATTCTTCTTCTCCTGCTCCCGTGCACCGACCCGGCTTGGATGACGTTCCTGCTCCGTGTACCGACCCGGCTTGGATGACGTTCCTGCTCCGTGAATTGACCCGGCTTGGCTGATGTTCCTGCTCTGGCTGCCTCTGTGTCACCTTGGCGACATTCCTATTGGTTAGGCGTTCGTGACACTCCCGGTTGGTTGCGACCTCAGGGCGAGTTGCTCAGTGGCTCAGTCCGTTCATGTCACTGCAATGCTCAGTTGTGTATTCTCCGTTACTGCTACGGCAGTGTGCAAGTGGCCTAGTCTCCGTTACTGCTCCTGCAGAGTGCAAGTGGCCTAGTCTCCGTTACTGCTACTGCATTGTGTAAGTGGCCTTGTCTCTGTTACTGCTCCTGCAGAGTGCAAGTGGCCTAGTCTCCGTCTAATGCTGCGGTACTGTGCAAGTGGCCTTGTGTCCGTTACTGCTACTGCAGAGTGCAAGTGGCCTAGTGTCACGGTTTGTTAAGACTCTCAGACGCAAGGTTAGGTAAAAACACAACTTTATTGAAAAGTTTAAGATAATCCCATAGGATTTTATACACATACATACAATACATAGAATGGCAAATAGGTAGTAGTAATAGCCCTGCCAATATACCGGGCAAGGCAGCCTGGGCAAGCAATGAAAAGGTGGCTCCACCGACCCTGCCAATATACCGGACAAGGCAGACTAATAGACAGTCAGGAGAATACAGGCTCTACCGGCCCTGCCAATATACCGGGCAAGGCATCCTAATAGTCAGGAGACTACAGGCTCTACCAGCCCTGCCAATATACTGGGAAAGGCAGCCTAATGGATCACCAGCTGATACAGGCTCTACCGGCCCTGCCAATATACCGGGCAAGGCAGCCTAATGGAACACCATAATAGTAGGCTCTACCGGCCTTGCCAATACCGGGTAAGACAACCTCAGGGTGGAATAATAGAAGGTTCTACCGGCCTTACCAATATACCGAGCAAGGCAGCCTAAGGAGGAAGTGTCAACCACAGTGGCCTCAATAACTGTCAGATGACAATGACAGTATGGAGATGGTAGGTAGAGGCTACAAAGCCCAGTGGTATTACCAGGTAGTCTGCACACCCCAGTACCCGTGTACTAAGGGAATAACTAGCTGTCTAGGACTGGACAGCGCACTGGGAACCATCAGACTATATGAATCGTAAGCCATGAGGCAGAGGAGTAAACCAGCGTCTGCACGCTGGGAACAAACAGATTTGAGTAAATAGTAGGCCAGAAGGCAGTGAAGCGAACCAGCGTCCGCACGCTGGGAACCAACAGATAGTTGTGTATAGAGCCGTAAGGCAACGGAGCAAACCAGCGCCCACATGCTAGTACCAAAAGACTAGAGCATAGTAGCCGCAAGGCAGTGGAGCGAACCAGCGTCCGCACACTGGGAACCAACAATGCATATAGTAGGCCATGGGGTAGTGGAGTGAACCAGTGTCCGCACGCTGGGAACCTACAGATAGTTGTGTATTGAGCCGAAAGGCAAAAGAGCGAACCAGCGCCCGCGTGCTGGTAACCAACAGACTAGTAGTGTAGTAGCCGCAAGGCAGTGGAGCAAACCAGCGTCTGCATGCTGGGAACCAACAGATAATTGTGTATAGAGCCGTAAGGCAAAGGAGCGAACTAGCGCCCATGCGCTAGTAACCAGTAGACTAGTAGTGTAGTAGCCGCAAGGCAGTGGAGCAAACCAGCGTCCGCACGCTGGGAACCAACAGATAATTGTGTATAGAGCCGTAAGGCAAAGGAGCAAACTAGCGCCCGCGCGCTAGTAACCAACAGACTATTAGTGTAGTAGCCGCAAGGCAGTGGAGCAAACCAGCGTCCGCACGCTGGGAACCAACAGGTGAATATGTCGCTGGAGCGACCGAAAAACAGGGTCGCCACAGATAAAGGAACCGGACGCAGGAGATGAGCAGGAACCAGCACAATGGTGGTCAACCGGATCAGGGATGGCAACGGAGACTGGCAGCAGGAAACAGCAACCTCAGATGACTTCAACTGGAACAGGCACTGGAACAAGTACAGCAGACAGAAGTCTCAGGAACAGGACAAACTCAGGAAACCAGGAACACAGCAAAAGGCCCATCAAGCTTCTGTAGAATGGTGAAAGTGGATGCAATCTGAGACACCACGAAAGGGCAACCAAAGGGTGCCCAAACTCAGTTTAAATAGGCAATGTGAGGCGGGCTAAAGGCAGACAGTCAATGGGAGCCCCCTACAGCTGATAGACACAGAAATGCAGCAATCACGGGCACAGTGATACCTTTTCCCATCAGGAATCGGCTCACCCCTGTCACCTATTCTCTTGATCTACCATCTGTCATGAAGGTGGCCAGTTCCTTTCATGTCTCCCTTTTACGTCCCCTGGTCAAGAACCGTTACCACCAACCTTCTCCTCATCCTGCTCCTGTTTTGGCGGACGGTCATCCAGAATATGAGGTCAGCAAGATTTTGGACTCTCGGCTATCACGTGGCCGGTTACACTATTTGGTTGATTGGAAGGGCTATGGTCCTGCCGACCGTACCTGGGTGCCAGCCGCTGAGGTCCATGCTCCAGCCCACGTGCGAGCCTTTCATTGCCTCCATCCTGATGCTCCAGGCCGTCCGGAGGCCGGCCACTGAAGAGGGGGCACTTCACGCTCTTGGTTGCGCTTGTCTATTTCTATTTTTTAGATTGCTACTTTGTGACTAGGACAGAGATTTGTGAAATCCTACACGACAAGCAGCACCTAACACTTGGGTAAGTGCCCAGAAATAATTTTTGTATGGTCCAATATTAGCAAAGTGCATAATTTGTTTCCATCTGGGAACATATACGTCTTCGATTCTCTTTATGGTAGACTTGGATAATGATATGCCTACCTCCATGAGAGTGTTCTTCACTTGGCTGGATGTTGTAAAGGGGTTTTTCTTTACCATGGAAAGGATCCCATGATCATCCACCATTGTTGTCTTCCATGGATGTCCAGGCCTTTTTTTGTTGCAGAGCTCACCAGTGCATTCTTTTTTTTCTCAGAATGTACCAAACTGTTGATTTGGCCACTCCTAATGTTTCTGCTATCTCTCTGATGGATTTTTTTTTTTGCAGGATGGCCTGTTTCACTTGCACTGAGAGCTCCTTTGACCGCATGTTGTAGGTTCACAGCAACAGCTTCCAAATGTAAATGCCACACCTGGAATCAACTCCAGACCTTTTAACTGCTTAATTGTTGAAGAAATAATGAAGGAATAGCCCACACCTGTCCATGAAACAGCTTTTGAGTCAATTGTCTAATTACTTTTGTTCCCTTGAAAAAGAGGGGGCTACATATTAAAATCCTCCAATTTGGATGTGAATACCCTCAAATTAAAGCTGAGAGACTGCACTTTAAGCCCATATTCATTATTTAACTGTAACTTGAATTTATTTTGGTAAACAGCCAAAATAACAAAAGTTGTGTTTATGTCCAAATATTTCCGGACCTAACTGTATAATGCAAGTTGAATGAAACATGTTTGTCGTATATGGTTTTGGCCATAGACAATGAAAGATATTGTGAAATGTAGACTTACACACTTATAGGTCAGTTTAGGATGAAATTCAAGATTTACAAACTCACAGAAGAGTTTGTGAAGTATTTGATTCACAGTGCGCTGTTCATGCATTTGTTGTATATGGTTTTATCAACGATTAATGTTTGTAAAAATGGAGAAGTAAGGTTTTAGGTTCTATTGGAAAGTGCAGTCATTTTTTAAGGCGAGGGCTGTTAGTAGGAGTGATTCATGGTATATATATATATATATATATATATATATATATATATATATATATATATATATATAATATATATATATATTCATTCATATACTGCATAAGCGAAAGGCAAGTTGTCACAATGGTAGCATGTGATGTTGAAGAGGTATGCAAGACAATGTGAAGAAATGCTTCACTGTGCAGTGGGGTTTATGGTATTTCTAAAGGTTTGATTATGAGAGAAGACGGAAGTGATAATTTTTTAGTAGTAGTGAAAGGGTTTATTAATTGAAGACTTCATAGTATAGGTGAGGTGGTATTGTTCCTAACAGTGGTGGATGTATGTAATTGGAATAAAGGAAGGGAAGCATTGCATAGGACAGTGGAAGTGAAAGTGAATACATTGACACATTTACGGGCAGAAATTTAAGACCCAGTTTTTCTAGCTTTGCACCGCACAATGCATACTAAAAACCACTGCTGGACAAAAGAAAACAGAGAAACAGCAGCACACACAACACACAGTATATAACACAAGCATACAAAGGCAAAATAAACTCACCACAAAGCATCACAACATAAGATGTCATAACTTACACTGGAACAACAGGGGTTATTACACAACACTCGCATGTGTCAATCTCAAACCAAGCTCACCTATTCAACATCAATAGCTAATGGAGACACAACAGGCTCCTCACAACGTCACACACGCACCTGACAGGTACACAGCAATGACAACTAATCACACCAACAACCACAGAGACACCGGTAAACATTTACCTGGACAACATACACCCTCTCATTGGTCAATCTCTGACCTCATAACCGCTCCTGGCAACACTCCAACACTGATTTAAAGGGACAGCTCAACCTACCAAGACGTGGTGTGTTTACAGTGAGACCACTCAGGGAGCGAGAGATAAAGAGATATTACGACTAGTATGTTTACATACTTATATCTGTGAAGACAGAGGAGGCAAAGGAGTGCAAGGCCTATGGATCACCATACTCTCCCAAGCACACCTGTTCAATAGACGTCCCCTGTTGCATCTATGATTCTCCAGCTGAAGAGCCACACAGAAATCCATCCCCACCTGGAGGACAACACATGCCAGCAGCACCTCAGCTGCTGCAACAGGATGTCCACAAGCTCCTACAGTTGCTGCAGGGACCTGTGGAGCAGCACAGGGATGACAGATGACTACCAAGGCCCAGGATATATCATACAAGGGTCAAACTCCTGGGAATGACGGATGCTGAAGAGAACTGGCTCAGGTGTTGGCAGCAATCAAGAGGAAGGATAGTACCCACATCCACTTCCCCACAGCCTCCATTGAGTGAGTACATGTCAAACAGGCCTTTTACGCTAGGGGAGCAATGCCCAAGGTCATAGGTGCCATAGATTGAGCACATGTGTGAATAACAGCTCTACCGCAAGAGAGACATTTGTACTTCAACAGGGAGAACAATGTTGAACAACATACAGATGGTGAGTGATGCGACAGTGAGGTTAACCAATGTGTGTGCCAACTTCCCAGGCAGCTGTCATGACTCTTACATTCTCAGATACTCCTCCGTCCACAGGGACTTTGAGAATGGTATATACCTAGGAGGATGGTTGGGTGAGTTAACAAAACAAACAGCACACCACATCCACAGGTGCACTCATGCTTCTCATGCACACACAGCTTAGTATGGTCATGACAAACAAGTAGTACATCATCCACATAACATCTGAATCATGTCTCACCATGTAATTCTCTGTCCACAGGTGATGCCGGCTATAGGTGCATGTTGTGGCTGCTTACACCTATAGCCAATCCTCACCTGCGCAGGAGTGCTATAATGAGGCACACATCAGGACAAAGAATGCCATAGAGTGCACCTTCAGCCTGCTCAAAGCCAGATTTAGGTGACTGGATCACTCAGGTGAGGCTGTACAATATACACTTGGAAAAGCGTGGGACATCATCCTGGCATGTGCTATACTCCACAATATTGCTGTAGACATATGTCTAGTCAAGGATGTGGAGCCACAACAACCCCTGGAGGTCACTGTTCCAATTCAAAAGGATGAGGATACCGCGTGAGGGGTGCAAATTCAAAACAGGCTCATCAGGGACTACTTCACCTATGAGTGTAATGCATGTGTGAGTATGGTCATGCATGGGGAATGCGTCAAACACACTCACACAACACATAATCATCTGTTCTACTCCACAGGATGACCCATTGACACAGTCCTCTCGCCTGCAACAACCACATAGCTGCTACAGTATCTGAGCCATACAGTAGCTATTCTATGGAAGTCTCATGTTGCGATTGTGTATTCAACAATAATCTTCTGTTACTTGGGACAGATGGCATAGAATGGCATCATCCATCATGGCATGACAATGGCATGTCAAGGATATCATCCATCAACAAAGGTACATCAAAGTACCCATGTTGTTCATATGCCTAAGTTGAACTGACAGAAAACTACATTGATGGAGTTGAACACAGCCATAACACCATACCACTCTGGCATTCCATGTGTTAAAGCGGTTTTATAGTTGGCCTTAGTGAAAAATCTGTTCAAAGCCAAATAAATCAGTATAGTGATGGATATAATGTGTTAGTGTTGGCTACAACATCGGAGTACCAATATTTGAGTCAGGTTGCAAGGACCACCATGTTGACCTGTTTGTGTGTGTGTGTGTAGCACAGTGTCAATTGCACACCAACACCATCTGTGTCATGGGACTTGGTTCACATACTGATGATGTCTGTGCTCAGGGTCCCAGTCACATGTACATATGTCTACTTGGCATCCCCTTGCTCAAGACCTTATGTGTTCATGAAGGGTAGACAACACATTGCCAAGGAATGGATAATCTACTTCTTTTGTGAACACAAAAGGTTAACCCTTTGAGTTCCAGAGGGGTACGCAGTGCATTGCAGAGCAATGCGTTGGGTACCCCTCTGACACTCAAAAGGTCAAAGGTATAATTATGGTTCAGCGATAGCAAGACTATTGTATCTACAGTGCAGTTTCAAATCCTGTCATCACTTCCTACAGGCATCCATGACATGACCCTTTACGGAACAGAGGAATGTCCAGGTGACACATTGATTCCACGTCCATTAAGCTCACCTCTTGCTATTACCAAGTGTTGGTGTTTATTCATTGTGAAACTTGAAGTTTGTTTTCAGCAAGCCTTGCAATATCTTGCAGACATTAGCAAAATGCTTAAGTATATGTGTAGGATTTTCATAAGCTCTAAGGTGAAAGAACTGCATAGCACTACTGCTCTTCTTCTCTTCTTCTGAGTTCAAATATGTTCATTAAATCCTATGAGCAGCTGTAATATTTCCTCAGTAGCCAGGTGTTATGTGAAACATACCCTTTGGGTGCTTGGAGTAGGCTTCAATGTATTATGGTACAATAATAACATGTTGATGCTCAAACCATATTAAATGAAGCCCATCCAAACCAAAATGCATCTGTTATTGATGTTTAATAATCCATATCATAAGATTGATGAATCGTTAAGAGTTATGTTTCTGGTATCCAAAAAAGGCATTTTTAAAACACATGGTTCTAGTCATAAATAATGTTACCATTCATGGTGTTGGAAATGTTTTAATGCTAGGAGACTGAGTGGACATACACTAAGGTGTGATGAGGAGGTGATAAGGTGGAGAGAACCTCTACAATGATCTCACATCTACAGTCACATAATGTCCTAGAGCCTATGCTGTTTGAATCCTCTGTATCGATCAATATTAGTGCATGTGCTCCACAGGGAAAACATCTGATCTGGAGATGTAAGATCATCTCTGCCTTATCAACTGCTTGGCACACCTCACTGCGTAACCCCCCCTATGCTCACTGCATGGTTGAACACTTGAACAGACTAGTGGTGTCCTAATGCAGCTGTTTCTTAGGCAAACACAACACCTATCTCAGTGGTTAACCTAGGATTAACAGTTGTGTGGTGTAACTGATTACCTTTCCTTCATCAGAGTGTGAATTCATACCATATCTTTGATATGGTAATCTATACTGAAAGTGCATCAACCAACACATGGTTGTCAAACTCTTCTATTACAACACCAGTGGATGGAACTAAATGTGCACAGTCTGGCACCAAGTGTGTTGAAAGTTTGTTGTTGGTTGTTCAAGTTCAACTCACATCGTGGACAAACAACACCTTCGTGTTGTTTTGCTTTGCTAGGTGTAACTTGGACAAAAGTGTATGTATGTGATCTGTGTGGTCACTCATGCTGTAACACCTTAATACAGCATTAGTTGTGCATTAGTTGTGTCCCCTGAACTGCTTTGCAATGAATTGGAGACATCTCTACTCAACCTGTTTGTAATACAAAACATACATGGATATGAATGGGATGAATAAGTGCATATTTATTTGGGGGAATATACATATATTGGGATTTTTTATTTTTTCTTTCTGGGGGAACTTTGGAAGAGGCTTCAGAAGTGATAGCCCTCACACTCTGGCCTGTGACTCTGTTTGGCCTGGTGCTTTCTGTTAGGGTAACAATGGAAGGGGAGATTGCTTTAGACCCCTCTGTGGGTCTCTCAACCAGCATTTGGCCCAACATGTCCAGCATCCCAGTTCTAAACTGGTAGAGCTCGGTTGTGAGGACTGCCGGCTGTGTCTCAATGGCTCTGAATATATCTGTGTTGCATTGCACATTCCACTCCAACCTCCTCAGGAACCTTGAGGATCTCCTGGCCTCCCGTAGTTGGCTCCTCTGTATCCTCACACACTCCTTATCCATCACCATGGTATGGGTACCTGTGATCTGTGTGGAGGGAGTGGATGGTGGTGTGGCTGATGGTGGGGATGACTCTTCAATACCCTGTTTCTCCTCTTCTCCTCCTGCTCAACATTCTCCCATTAAACATCCTGTGTTTCCTCCTGTGGCAGTGGGGGTGGTGATGTGTGCTGAGGGTCGACTGTGAGGGGGCCAGCATGCACAGAGTGATGGGACATTTGCTCCACCAACACACCGATAGACTCCTTACTCCTCTGTGATCTCTCACCCTCTGACTGGGTCGGTAGTGGTGGTAGTTGTGTGAAGTCCTCACTGGGTTAAGGATGCTGGGGCTCACCTATTAGCCCCAGATGTTCATAGTTCAGTGGCCAGGGGTCATACCTTGGCCACTGGTATCCGAATCCATTCAGGCTGGATGTGGGGTCACAGGTGGGCTCCTGCTGAGGCTGCATCCAACTTGTTGGCTGGGTTCTGGCAGTGGGGCCATATGACCCATAGTGTGGTGTGGACACCATACTGGCCATCCAGTGAATTCCAGGTTGTATAGCTGCTGGTGGGGCCATACTATACCTGCCTTGGGTATTTGAGGCAGCCAACACCCTTGTGGCTTCCAATCAGAGACAGTGGTGGCTGTCAGGATGTACTTGGGGGGGGGGGGTGAGGTGATGCTTGGTGGCTATGCTCTGCGGGTGGTGGTTGTGCTTGGAGCCCATACTCTGGTACAGTGGTGAAATTTGGTTATCATATTATCCCAAGGAGTGAGTATGGCAAGGCATACCTCCTTGCAATCCCCCTTTTCACGATGATTATGTTGAACAAAGCTGAACCATCACACCTCAAGGGGGTAACAAGGGGACTTGAACAGGATTTCTTCTGCTTGACCATTCCCATATCTGCTGGGTTTGTCTGGTATGCTGTCCTTATTTTAACCCTCTTAGAGCTGTGCAGGTGAACTGGTGTGGAGGAATACTGGCCATGTGTTCAGGTGTCACTGTGTTGGGCCATTGTAGGTATGAAGGTTTGTGTGGTGTGTATGTACATACAAGACACAATAAATTAATATGTATACCAAAGACACACCACTCTTATGAAGCATTGCAATACCCACTTATACATCCAACAGAAGAAGATTGATATCACTTTTATATTCCACACTTTGACCCTAATAAAAACATATTCAAAAACAATAAATATGTTTCAGCTATGGAATTGTATGCCTTCCACTTAAAGGGATAGTAATGGCTTAAAAGAATAAAAAGTAATATTGTAGCTAATGCAAAAAAGAAATTGATCAGTGCAAGTCCTATCTATCAAAACTTTATGGTTTGAGAGATACAACGTTTTAAAGTTCCTCTCTCCCTGCTGGCAGCTGTAAAGGTGACAGCAGGAGATTGGAGTTGGCCGACTCGAAGCGTCTCCTCAGCAGAGCCAAGATACTGAAATCTAAAAAGAAATACTTTGTAGACTGTCCCAATGAAGTAGTTCTTTTTAGATTTCGGTATCTCAGCTCTGCTGATGAACCACCTGCCAGCCCCCAGACCAGAATCTCCTGCTGGCAGCTAGACGCTGACGTCAGGCAAAGGGGAGGGAGAGGAGAACTTTAAAAATGTTCTATCTCTCAAACCATAAAGGTTTGAAAGGTAGGCCTTGCACCGATCAATTTCTTTTTGCATTGTCTACAATATTACTTTTTATTCTTTTACGCAATTACTAACCCTTTAATGCTTAGACATAACACCTATAACTACTTTCCTCATTTTAGAAAATTAGCACATCAGTATTGGCTAGACGTATGCTAAAATTGAATCAGAACGTTTAAATTATATTCATGCTATTCAAAAAACCATTATGAGCTGACAACTATATACATTTAAAAGATTCACTAGCACATGATGTTGACTCCAATAGATGCAGTGATTTATGTGTGCCAGTATGGCTATCCACATTTATTTATTACCTTCACTTGCAATCCTAAGTGGCCTGAAATACAAGATGCTATATTACCCAATCAACAACTACATGACAAACATGACGTTATAGCACATATTTTCAAATTAAAAGTTAATATACTTATGAATCTCATCTCAAAACACTATGTTCTGGTATTCTGTCCTTGTTTTAACCCTGTCAGAGCTGTGTAGGTGAACTGGTGTGGAAAAATACTGGCCATGTGTTCAGTTGTCACTGTGTTGGGCCATTGTAGGTATGTTGCGTATGTAGGGCTTGCTGCACTTACTGGTAGTCTGGAGGGACAGATGCGGCTGATAGCTGTAGTCGCATCATCTCCTCCCAGGTGTTGAATATGATGTTGAGTGGGGGCCCACCTTCCATGCCTCTGGAGTACATGACACAGGCAAAGTGACAGTGGAGAGAAATGCTGCTGTTTTTTTTATTTCTGTCCCGGCTTTCTCAGATGCACCTATTTCCTCTGAACCCCACTTTGTCCAGGGCCACCAGAGTCTCCCTTCACCCAGGTCCTTCACAAGAAACATCTTGGGACACTCAGCTAAGCCTTGAGACTTATAGCCTTTTATACAATAGGTCTTTCATACTATGTTTTTTATTATGGTTCAAACTTGTTTCTATGTTAACTGTTCATATAGGTTTGGGACTGTTGCTGGTGGGAGAGTTCCTGCTGGGCTGGCTCTTACCTCCTGATTAATTATCCCTGGGCGACTTGGAGAGAACTAACTCTCCTGCGACTTGCCTTCTCGTGTCACCTGATGGGGTTATTGACAATATCCACTGTTACATTGCTCCCTTTTCCCTGTTTCCTGCCTCCTGCCCCTATCCCCCCTCCTATTTCCTCGCTCCTTTCTCTCCCCTTGTTTTCACACTTACCCTTCGAGGGGAGAATCTGCCATTGCTTAACATACCAAGCAGTATGTTTATGCTTATGTATAATTGCTCTGTGTACCTCATTTGTCAAGAGAATAGCTGGGCTGACAATACAGATGCATTGGTTCTTTAATAGACTCTCTGTTTCTGGTAGGGGGCCCCTCCCTCAATATGCTCTTATTGTTATTGAATATTGACTTTATTTGTGATTATATGTTTTGGTTTCATTTACCCCCCCCCACCTCCTGGGACCTTGGTTGCACTTATACTATTTATGTTCATTCTGCGTGAGCTGGCCCTCCCATAGTGCTGGGTTCTCCCACTTCTATCTCTTTTTAGCCCACCTTTGTTGTCATCCAGTTGTACTTTCTATCAGGGCTGGGATTATGCATAAATACCGATGGAACCCCTTATCCCTATTGTACAGCGCTTCAGAATTAGTTGGTACTATATAAATAAAGAATAGGGATAGGCAAATCTTTCCGCCTCAGACTGAAATCGGTGAAAAATGGCACTTTCTGCTTGGTGAAAAATTTCCCATGAAAAGTGCCAATTTTCCGCTTTTTCACGCTTTTTTTTCCCATTGAAATCAATGGGAACATAGAAGTTACACACAACACATTACAAATAATATTTTATTTCCCAAAGGCATTGTTTAAAAGGTGCATGAGGGTGCCTGTGTTGGTGGAGTGTGGGGAAAGAATCAGTTGAACAGGGGATGATTTTTGGGGGGTTATTTACTGGGATTGGGGGCACTTAAAAAAGAAATCCTAAATAAAATAAATAAAAACCATAAGACATGGTATAAAGGGGTCTGAGGAGGGTGCCTGTGTTGGTGAATGAATGAATCATTTGAACAGGGAATTTGTTTGGGGGGTTTCTTCACTGCTATTGGGGGGACAGTTAATAAAAAAATAAACCAATAAAATAAAATAAGACATTTGTATTTAAAGTGACAGACAGGAACCCCCTCACATAAGCTGCCACTGGGGTGGACTGATACTTGACTTGACAGAGTATTTTGTAGAGGATGATTTTTTTTTTTTATTTGTTGTTAGAGGCCATTGTAGGACTTAGACTTATTAGAGGCCCAAGCCCTGAAGAAACATTGATTTGTAGGACTTAAGCTTGTTTGGCACAAACCCTAAGGAAACATTGATTTGTAGGACTTAAGCTAGTTTGGCACAAGCACTAAGGAAACATTGATTTGTAGAACTTAATCTAGTTTGGCACAAGCCCTAAGGAAACACTGATTTGTAGGATGTAGGCTTGTTAGAAACAAACCCCCAAAAAATTGTTTATTTTTTTGTAGGACTAGTTTTTGGTTTTTTTTGTGTTTTTTTTTTTTCAAAACACAAGCCCTGAGAAAAAAATAAAAATGCTCTACTGGCCTAATGCCAGCAGGTCATGTTGACCAGTGGCCACTTTCAGATGTCCTCCTGAGTTGCAACTGCTGTTCGTACTGCTGCTGCTGAGTTGTTTAAGCAGCAGGATGATTAGGCAGCTGAAAGGGAATGGGATGAACAATAGCAGTAACATGGAAGATGGATGATGAAGGTTCCACTTGCCACGAGGCTAGAGACTCTATCAGAAATAGGTCAACCCCAACTGCTGAAGACTAGACCGCAGCACACTGGCAGTCTCAAGGAAAACGGAGTAACGCAACACTGAACCTACAGAGCTCGTCTCCAATACCGAACGCAACTATGGAGATTTCTGACTCACGACTGCAGTCAGTCTGGAAGAGCTCGTCTCGAAATCGAACGCAACTATGGAGACTACTGACTCACGCCTGCATTCAGTAATGTTGGAGTCTGCTAGAACCCCTGGTCTGCACCAGGATGGGTGTCTGTGGAGAGGGAGCCATACAACGGAGTAAACAGACAGAGCCCCTAGTCAGCACCAGCTAGGATAGTCAGACAAGCCAGGTTCATACACAGAGTGGGTAGTCAGGCAGAGACACAGGTTTGCACCAGATAGGATGTCCACTGAAGAGTTAGTATGCTGGAATCGCAATGGACAGAGCCACAGGTCAACACCAGAATGGATAATCAGACAAGCCGGGTCATACACAGGATAATACAGGAACTACTGGAAAAGAACTGCACAGAACAACAACATAAGAGTAACTAATACACAGGCCCATAGTATAAAGGAGTAGGAGAAGGGGAGCCAATTAGGTCCCCCCGGTTGGGCCTATAACAGGTGTCCAGGCAAGTGCCTGATTCGTGATGCCAGTATCGATGAATCAGACGCGACAGGCCGCAGGCAGAGAGGGACGCGACTAGTGACGCCAGAGCGTCAGCCCAGAACCCTGCTCCCGGCCGAATGGTGCAGGCTGAGGTAAGGCGCTGTGTTCTGCTTTAAATAGGGCCACTAATTTGGCTCTATGCCAGTCTTGTGGCATTGAGCCTGTGGTGAGAGAATCTTTAAAGAGTAAAAAGAGGTGTCTTGCTAACAGTGCACTGAGTTCCTGAAGAACACTTGGATGTATACCATCAAGAATGAGTGCTTTGTCAGTCTTAATTTTGTTCAGTCTTCCCATGACCTTTTCTTATGTTAACCCAATATCTGATGATGGTGTGGTTTTATTTGTTACTTGTATTCTACCATTTCTTCTTCCCTTGTTTATACTGATGCAAAGAAAGTTTTTAGAACATCGGCCTTTTCCTTATCCTCTCTAATCAACTCGCCCATCTCATTTTTGAAAGGTCCAACACACTCCCTTTTAAGTTTTTTCCCTTTATATATTTGAAAAGCTTTTTTGGATTAGTCTTGCTCTCCTTTGCATTATGTGTTTCATTATTGAATTTTGCTAACCTAATTGACTTTTTGCAATCTTTGTTGCATTCTCTGTATTTTAAGAAAGAATGTTCTGTACCTTCAGACAAATAGTTTAAATGCTTTTTTTATCTTGCCACTTCCTTCTTTACATTTGCAGTTAACCACAGTAGCTGTGATCTATTTATTTTGCATTTGTTTTGAATTCTGACCATTTTCCCTCTGTATTTTTGCCTTTAAATAATTTATCCCAGTCTAAGTGTTGCATTGAAGCTCTTAACAATTTTAATTTAGCCTTTTTAAAATTAAGAGTCTTGGTCAAACCTATACAGTTTTGCTTTGCCAAACTGATCTCAAATGTAACCATGTTATGGTCACTGTTATCCAAATGTTCACGTAACTTAATATTGGATACCATGTCTATGTTATTCGTTATCATTAAGTCCAATACTTTGTTATTTCTTGTTAGCCTTCCACCATTTGTGATATGTAGCTTTCCCAAAGCATGCTCACAAACCTGCTCCCTTATCACTCTGACAGGTCTCATTTTTCCAGTTGACATCCGGATAGTTAAAATCCCCCATAATTATAGTATATCCAAGCTGCTCAGCTTTCCTCATTTGCAATAACAGTTGGCCCTCATCATTCTCATCAATATTTGGTGTTTTGTAGCATATATACACCAACACCCTTTTTTACCATTTACACCACATTTAGTCTCAATTTCTACCCACAAAGACTCCATATTATGGCCAGTTTCCTCATTAATATCACGTCTTAAGATTGGATTTAGCTCTGATTTCAAATATAAGCACATACCTCCCCCTTTTCTAGTAATCATGTCTCTTCTAAGCAGGCAATAGCCCTCTATATTTACAGCCCAATCATGTGTATTATTCCACCATGTTTCAGTTATACCAGTTTTGTCTAAATACTCATTTACCACCAGCACTCCTACTGGACACACTGCATACCCTTGGCATCCGTGACACACCTCTAGAATGGATTTCCTCCTAGCTCTCTAAACGTACTTTCAGTGTTTCTTTTTCTAACACTTTCTCATCTCCCCTCGACCTCTCAGTAGGTGTACCTCAGGGATCAGTCCTGGGACCACTTCTTTTTTCACTCTACACCCTCTCACTTGGTGACTTCATCTCATCTCTTGGATTTAATTACCATCTGTATGCAGATGACACACTAATCTATCTCTCTGTCCCTGACCTCACTCCAGCTGTGCAGGCTCAAGTCACTCAATGTCTCTCAACCATTTCATCATGGATGACCCACCGCCATCTTAAACTTAATATGGCTAAGACAGAGCTGGTGGTGTTTCCTCCTAAAACCCATCCACCAACCCCCTTCTCCATCACAACAGAAAACTGTGTTATACACTCAGTATCCAAAGCACGCTGTCTTGGGGTCATACTTGATTCTAAATTAACCTTCTCCCCCCATATCCAAGCTGTCACTAGAACTTGTCACTTCTTCCTAAAAAATATTGCAAAAATACGTCCGTTGCTCTGCTTATCAACAGCTAAAACACTATCTCAGGCACTTGTTCTCTCTAGACTTGACTACTGCAACATTCTACTCTCCGGTCTTCCTGCTTCTCATCTCTCTCCACTTCAATCTATTATCAATTCAGCATCAAGAATCACCACATTTGCTCCCAGATACCTTCCATCTCATCTCCTCCTGAAATCCCTCAATTGGCTACCTATAAAGTATTGTATTTCTTACAAGATTCTCCTCCTCTCCTGTAAGTCACTCTGTTCTTCAGGACCCTCTTACATTTCTGCCCTTATCTCCCTTTACACCCCTTCCCGTCCCCTACGGTCTTCTCAAGGGTTCTTCCTGTCCTCTCCCTACACAACTCGAGCCATCTCTCGACTGCAAGCTTTCTCACTGGCTGCTCCTCGACTCTGGAATGCCCTCCCCATCACCATTCGCCAATCATCCACAATCATATCACTTTCAAGCGACTCCTCAAAACCCGCCTGCTCAGGGAGGCATCTCAATAGCAATGTCCTCCTTCTGCACACTGACAGTCACACCAGAATCCTTCTACACTTCTTTCACCACACCTTGTACCTGCACTTATAATACTCCTCCTACTGTCTCTGTTTGTCATTATGAATTTAGCTTAGATTGTAAGCTCCTTGGGGCAGGGTCCCTTTCCTAGTGTATGATTCCCTTGCTGCACTTTCCTTCACAAATAATGTAATGATTGTACTTAACCTTAATGCTCTTTACCCAGTTCTGTCGTTTTTGTATTGTATTATTTCAACTTCTGTTAAGCGCTGTGTACATGTATGGTGCTATATAAATAAAGATACATACATACAATTCTCCCATTTTATCTACCATACTTCTTGCATTTGCCAACATACAATTAATTTTCGACGTCTTTACATATTTTACCCCTACATGCCATTTTTTGACATCTTCATTTAATAGGTGTTCCTCCCTTTTGACTACATATTTCCCCACCCCTTCTCCACCCCCATGATCATTTAGTAGAACCCAGTTCCTATCTACTCAAGTTTTGCTATCTATACCCTCCTCCCCTTTCCTAGTTTAAAAGCGTCTCCAACCTTCTTAGCATTCTCTCCCCTAGCACGGTGGCTCCCCTACCATTTAGGTGCAATATATCATTTCCATAAAGATTGTACCCAAGAGCAAAGTCAGCCCAGTGTTCTAAAAACCCAAAACCCTCCTTCCTACACCAATACCTGAGCCATGCATTAAGCTCCCTGAGCTCCCTCTGCCTACCCTCCGGTAGTATCTCAGAAAACACTACCCTTGAGGTTCTTGTCTTTAGCTTGCACCCTAAATCCCTGAAATCATTCTTTAGGGACCTACATCTTCCTTCTACTTTGTCATTGGTACCAAAATGTGGCAAGACATCTGGATCATTTCCAGCCCCTCTCAATAATCTGTCTGTCCTGTCCACAATATGCTGAAACTGAGCACCTGGGAGACAACATATTGTTCACCATTCACATTCCCGGCGGCAGAATACCCTTGCTACCCTCATAATAATAAAGTCTCCTATTACCATCACCTGCCTTGGTTTCTGCCTACTCTGCATACCATCTAAACTGGAAGTAGGAGTGTTCCCCTTGCTGCTAGAGGAATCAGCCTTCTCCAGTATTGCCAATTCTGAGCTATCCACGTATCACGGTGCCCGTGATTTGCTGCAGTTCCTTGTCTGTCACCAGTAGGGGGCTTCTATTGGCTGTCTGCAGATAGCCCGCCTCTTATTGACTATTTAAACCTGGATTGGGCACCCTTTGAGTGCCCTTTCGTGTTGTTTCTGACCTTCTTGCTATCACTATGCTAGTGATAGCTGGGCCTCTGTTCCAGTGTTCCTGAGTTCCTGATCTCATGTGTTCTGAGTTCCTGATCTCTACTGTTCCAGTGTTTCCTGCATGCTGAAGTACTTCCAGTCCTGGTTCCGGCCTAGTCTCTGGTGTTGCAGTTCCTGCTGAACTTCTTCTCTGCTGTTTCCTGACCTGACTGATCGTTGTTGGTTCCTGTCATCGCATCGCCTGTCTCCTGTATCCTGGCGACCTCCTGCCTGGTCGCGTCGGCGACTCGCTTGTTACACCAGTATGCGGACGCTGGTTTGCTCCTAAGCCTTGCGGCTATACAAACTTGCTTGTTACACCAGTGTGCGGTCACTGGTTTGCTCCAAAGCCTATCGGCTATACAATCCTGTGTTAGTCCCAGCGTGCGGGCGCTGGTTTGCTCCAAAGCCTTGCGGCTATACAAACTCACTTGTTACACCAGTGTGCGGTCACTGGTTTGCTCCAAAGCCTATCGGCTATACAATCCTGTGTTAGTCCCAGCGTGCGGACGCTGGTTTGCTCCAAAGCCTTGCGGCTATACATACTCGCTTGTTACACCAGTGTGCGGTCACTGGTTTGCTCCAAAGCCTATCGGCTGTACTATCCTGTGTTGGTCCCAGCGTGCGGACGCTGGTTTGCTCCAAAGCCTTGCAGCTATACAAACTCGCTTGTTACACCAGTGTGCGGTCACTGGTTTGCTCCTAAGCCTATCAGCTATACAATTCTGTGTTTGTCCCAGTATGCGGATGCTGGTTTGCTCCTAAGCCTTACGGCTATACTAACTCGCTTGTTACACCAGTGTGCGGTCACTGGTTTGCTCCTAAGCCTATCGGCTATACAATTCAGTGTTGGTCCCAGCGTGCGGACGCTGGTTTGCTCCAAAGCCTTGCGGCTTTACGATTCTGTCAATTTGCCATTACCATCTGACTGCTGCTACTATCTCAGGGCTGCCCTGCCCGGTATTGGTAAGGCCGGTAGAACCTTTTGCCACATTCCATCTGAGGTTGCCTTACCCGGTATTGGCAGGGCCGGTAGAGCCTACATTATGAATCTATTGAGGCTGCCTTGCCCGGTAAATTGGTAAGGCCGGTAGAACCGTTATGCGATTCCATCTGCAGGTTGCCTTACCCGGTATTGGCAAGGCCGGTAGAGCCTAACATTCTATTTCTTCAGACTGTCCTGTCCGGTATATTGACAGGACCGGTAGAGTCTGCCTTCTGTCTTGTTATATTCTGTATATATCTGTATGTATGTGATTGCCATCCTACGTTATCAATTTATTATTTCAATAAAATTGATTTTTACCTAAAATTTGTGTCTGAGAGTCATAATAAACCGTGACAGTACGAAAGGGCCATGACCTCAGACAGCAAAGGTGAAGGTAATGCACAGAATATCCATTGGAGGATGGATGTACACGAGCAACATTTGGATCAGTTGGCAGTTGCAATTCAAACGATCCTTGAACGCACGGTACTTGCTGACAAATCTAGCTCTAGCCCGGTGGTCTCGCCAAGTCAGACACCGGAGAGTGATACCAGACCCCTAGGGGGCACTGTTAAAGGGTTAACGGCTTCTGCACCCTTGCCGCTAAGATACGATGGTGACCCTAGTCTCTGCAGAGGGTTCATCAACCAACTCGAGATTTTTATGGAATTGACGGCACACGCATTTCCCAATGATCGTAGTAAGGTGGGGTTTACAATATCTTTGCTCACTGGTAGAGCTTTGGCTTGGGCTAACCCCTTGTGGGAGAATGCTAAACCTTGTACTAAAAACTTTAGAAAATTTGTGCAATCCTTTCGAAGAGTGTTTGAGCCTCCTGGTAGAACCACCTCTGCTGCCAAACGCCTTATGGAGATACATCAGGGCAGGCGTACAGTAGGCGACTACGCCATCGAATTCCGCACATTGGCAGCAGAGGTAGGTTGGAATAACGAGCCATTATTGGCAGCTTTTTCTCAAGGCCTGAATGACCACATTAAGGACGAAATTGCTGCTAAAGATCTACCTATTGATCTAGATGACTACATTGAATATGTTATGATAATTGACTCCAGAATACGTGAGAGATCGATTGCCAGAGATTGTAAGTTACGGTCAAAGAATAATGAGCCTAGTGGCATGTTTTGCCCACCCATCCCTCCCTTGGCATTGAAGTCTAGTGAACCTGTACGGGAGACAAGTGAACCTATGCAAATAGGCTTCACTAGACTAACCAAGGCTGAGAGACTTTATCGCAGAAGACAAGGGTTGTGTTTATACTGCGGTAAAAAAGGGCATTTGCTAAATTCCTGTCCGGTACGTCCGGGAAACGCACACACCTAGGGTACCTTGGGGGACAGGCCCTAGGTGGTGTACAATCGTCCCCAGTGTCGGGCACAATGAAACCCACCATACAGGTGGTATTATCTTGGGCACAACGCTCTGTGGAGGTTTTGGCCTTGGTTGACTCTGGTGCAGCAGGGTATTTTATGGATAATACCTTTGCTGAATTGCACGGAGTTCCACGCATTGAAAGAGAAAATCCCTTGACTATTGAAGCGATTGATGGCAGACCCTTAGAACCGCCTCAGGTTATGTTTGAAACTATGCCTCTGTCTATGACTATTGGGGCACTTCACAGAGAAGAGCAGCAGTTTCAACTGATTAATTCTCCGCACCATGCGGTAATATTGGGCTTTCAGTGGTTACAGTTACATAACCCACAATTTGATTGGAAAAAGTGTGAAATTGCTGCTTGGTCCCAGTTTTGTATGGACAAGTGCGTCATCCAGCCTGTTAAGGTCATGTGCACCTCCTCGGCTATACCGGATGTGTACCAACAGTTTGGCGATGTTTTTAGCAAAGGAGAGGCCAGTTTGCTACCTCAGCATAGACCTTATGATTGTTGCATCGAATTGCAGCCTGGGGCAGTACCTCCGAAAGGACGCACTTATCCATTATCTTGTGAGGAAAATAAGGCTATGGAGGATTACATTTCTGATGCCCTTGCTAGAGGGATCATACGAAAATCTACCTCTCCAGCTGGGGCTGGGTTCTTTTTTGTAAAAAAGAAAAATGGCGAATTAAGACCATGCATTGACTACCGGGGCTTGAATAAACTAATGTCAAAAAACGCATACCCAATACCACTCATCACCGAGCTTTTTGACAGGCTTAAGGGCGCTTCGATTTTTACCAAATTGGACCTACGGGCCGCTTACAATCTGGTGCGCATTCGAGCAGGTGATGAGTGGAAAACTGCCTTTAATACTCGAGCTGGGCACTACGAGTATCTTGTAATGCCATTTGGGCTATGTAATGCCCCCGCAGTTTTCCAGGAACTGATAAACGATGTTCTGAGAGATATGTTACAGACATGTGTTGTGGTTTATCTGGACGATATATTGATTTACTCTCAAGACATGGCACAGCACATCAAAGATGTATCCGCAGTATTGCTACGACTCCGTGAGAACAAATTATTTTGTAAACTGGAAAAATTTGATTTTCATAGAACCAGTGTGCCATTCTTGGGGTTCATAATTGGCAATGATGGCATTGCCATGGACAAGGATAAGTTGTCAGCTGTCTTACAATGGCCAAAACCCAAGGGGCTTAAAGCCATACAGCGTTCCCTGGGTTTCGCTAATTATTATAGGCGGTTTATTAAGAACTTTTCTTCCATTGTTAAACCTTTGTCCGATCTTACGCACAAGGGCGCTAATCCTTCTTGCTGGCCGGTATCTGCTGAGAATGCCTTTGAGAATTTGAAGCTGGCATTTGCTGCGGCTCCTGTGTTATCCCACCCCAATCCTCTACTTCCATTTACATTAGAGGTGGATGCCTCAGATATTGGGGTTGGGGCAGTACTTTCGCAACGACACGAGAAAGGTGGTACTCTCAGACCTTGTGGGTTTTTCTCTAAGAAGTTGACTGTCACTCAAGGCCACTATGAGATAGGTGACAAAGAATTATTGGCCATTATCCTCGCTCTTAAGGAGTGGCGTCATTTGCTTGAAGGTACCAAGACTCCCGTATTAATCCTAACAGATCACAAAAATCTGACTTATCTCTCGGAGGCCAAGAGATTGTCCTCCCGTCAGGCCAGGTGGGCACTGTTCCTGTCTCGATTTAATTTCATTGTATCATACTTACCGGGGTCAAAGAATATCAGGGCGGATGCACTGTCAAGACAATTTGAGGCCGACAGTGACAGAGTGGAAGCACCAGCACCCATCATCCAACCTGATAGAATACTGGCTACTATACGCACGAGTATTACTTCTCCTTTAGGGGAGGAGATCCTGGCCTCTCAGGGGTCCGCTCCCCATGAAACTCCAGTGGGCAAATGTTTTGTCGATGAACCATTTCGTACTAGGCTGCTTGAAACCTACCATTCCTCTAAGGCTGCGGGACATATTGGTAGAGACCAATTGTTATGGTCCCTTTCTCAGTTATTTTGGTGGCCCTCCATGAGAAACGATTGTGCCGAATTTACGAATGCCTGTGCCACCTGTGCCCGCGCTAAGACCCCGAGACATCTCCCTGTGGGCTTGCTTCAACCGGTGCCTAATGGCGAACGCCCCTGGTCTCATGTTTCCATTGATTTTATGGGAGAGTTGCCTATGTCCAAGGGGTACTCCTTTATATTCATGGTGGTGGACAGGTTTTCTAAAATGGCTCATTTTGTGCCCCTCCGTGGTCTTCCTTCAGCGAAGGAATTGGCAATGGTGTTCGCCAGAGAAGTATTCCGGTTGCATGGAGTGCCTAGGGTACTGGTGTCTGACAGGGGGAGCCAGTTTGTGTCTAGATTTTGGAGGGCATTTTGCCAACAGATGGGCATACAGCTGTCCTTCTCCTCTGCCTACCATCCCCAGACCAATGGAGCCGCTGAACGAGCTAATCAGGGCTTGGAACAATTTCTCCGTTGTTTCGTTACTGACCATCATGATAATTGGTCCGACTTGTTGCCTTGGGCAGAGTTCGCCAGGAACTGTGCGGTCAATTCTTCATCTGGGAGCTCTCCATTTCTGATTAATTATGGGTTCCAGCCCTGTTTGCTTCCAGACTCATTTCAGACTCAACAGATTCCAGCTCTGGATGAGCATATCGAGCAACTCCGTTCCACATGGGCACAAGTTCAGAGGGCACTTGGTCAGTCATTTCAGCGTCATCAGCGCCATGCTAATCGCAGAAGGCTTCCAGCGGTTTCCTTTCAGGTTGGGGATAGAGTATGGCTTTCCTCCAGAAATCTCAAGCTGCAGGTTCCGTCTAATAAGTTGGCTCCCCGGTTTATTGGTCCATACAGAGTTATTCGCAAAATTAACCCTGTCTCCTAGGCACTAGACCTACCTGCATCCATGCGTATCCATAATGTGTTCCATGTGTCCCTTCTTAAGCCTCTGGTTTGCAATCGCTACACTACCACACCTGTGGTGCCAGGACCTGTTGAGGTCGAGGGCCAGGAGGAGTACGAGGTTCAGAGCATTATTTATTCCCGTAGGCTTAGAGGAAGGGTACAGTACCTGGTACATTGGAAAGGGTATGGTCCTGAAGATCGATCATGGGTGGATAGTACGGACCTTCATGCACCTAGGTTAACTAGGGCCTTTCATGCCAATTACCCGCAGAAACCTAAACCCTATTCTAGGAGAGGGGGTCTTTGAAAGGGGGGTACTATCACGGTGCCCGTGATTTGCTGCAGTTCCTTGTCTGTCACCAGTAGGGGGCTTCTATTGGCTGTCTGCAGATAGCCCGCCTCTTATTGACTATTTAAACCTGGATTGGGCACCCTTTGAGTGCCCTTTCGTGTTGTTTCTGACCTTCTTGCTATCACTATGCTAGTGATAGCTGGGCCTCTGTTCCAGTGTTCCTGAGTTCCTGATCTCATGTGTTCTGAGTTCCTGATCTCTACTGTTCCAGTGTTTCCTGCATGCTGAAGTACTTCCAGTCCTGGTTCCGGCCTAGTCTCTGGTGTTGCAGTTCCTGCTGAACTTCTTCTCTGCTGTTTCCTGACCTGACTGATCGTTGTTGGTTCCTGTCATCGCATCGCCTGTCTCCTGTATCCTGGCGACCTCCTGCCTGGTCGCATCGGCGACTCGCTTGTTACACCAGTATGCGGACGCTGGTTTGCTCCTAAGCCTTGCGGCTATACAAACTTGCTTGTTACACCAGTGTGCGGTCACTGGTTTGCTCCACAGCCTATCGGCTGTACCATCCTGTGTTGGTCCCAGCGTGCGGACGCTGGTTTGCTCCAAAGCCTTGCGGCTATACAAACTCGCTTGTTACACCAGTGTGCGGTCACTGGTTTGCTCCAAAGCCTATCGGCTATACAATCCTGTGTTAGTCCCAGCGTGCGGGCGCTGGTTTGCTCCAAAGCCTTGCGGCTATACAAACTCACTTGTTACACCAGTGTGCGGTCACTGGTTTGCTCCAAAGCCTATCGGCTGTACTATCCTGTGTTGGTCCCAGCGTGCGGACGCTGGTTTGCTCCAAAGCCTTGCGGCTATACAAACTCGCTTGTTACACCAGTGTGCGGTCACTGGTTTGCTCCTAAGCCTATCAGCTATACAATTCTGTGTTTGTCCCAGCGTGCGGACGCTGGTTTGCTCCAAAGCCTTGCGGCTATACAAACTCACTTGTTACACCAGTATGCGGATGCTGGTTTGCTCCTAAGCCTTACGGCTATACTAACTCGCTTGTTACACCAGTGTGCGGTCACTGGTTTGCTCCTAAGCCTATCGGCTATACAATTCAGTGTTGGTCCCAGCGTGCGGACGCTGGTTTGCTCCAAAGCCTTGCGGCTTTACGATTCTGTCAATTTGCCATTACCATCTGACTGCTGCTACTATCTCAGGGCTGCCCTGCCCGGTATTGGTAAGGCCGGTAGAACCTTTTGCCACATTCCATCTGAGGTTGCCTTACCCGGTATTGGCAGGGCCGGTAGAGCCTACATTATGAATCTATTGAGGTTGCCTTGCCCGGTAAATTGGTAAGGCCGGTAGAACCGTTATGCGATTCCATCTGCAGGTTGCCTTACCCGGTATTGGCAAGGCCGGTAGAGCCTAACATTCTATTACTTCAGACTGTCCTGTCCGGTATATTGACAGGACCGGCAGAGTCTGCCTTCTGTCTTGTTATATTCTGTATATATCTGTATGTATGTGATTGCCATCCTACGTTATCAATTTATTATTTCAATAAAATTGATTTTTACCTAAAATTTGTGTCTGAGAGTCATAATAAACCGTGACACCATGTCAACATCTTCACACAATCTTGGAAATCTGTTGGGTTGAGTACAACTCAGAACTGGCCTTTCTGTTCCTCTGCCCACTACCTCTTCTCCTTACTGTTACCCAGCTGCCTACCTGCCACTCCTTATTTATAAATCCACCCTCTTCACCACTAACCCTACATACTACCTGCTCTGTAAGTTCTAAACTGCTTTTCAGATTTCCAATGTCACGCAATGTTGCAATATTTATTTCTAAAAAGAAAATATGCTCAGACTTGGCACAGCGGTATGACCCCTGGAACGATTGCTCCAAGTGTTCAAACATGTTACAAGATGTGCACTGAGTAAGATTGTCTAACCTGCTACCGCTCATGCTTAGTTTTACAATTCAACTAGTATTACACTGTCCTCTAATGCTCACTTTAAGGTAAAGTAAATCAAATTTAAATGTGATTGTAATAAATTTATTGAAATCACCTTCACCACAGAGCTTGCTGATTTCCAACTCCTGCTTCTATTGTAAGTCCAGTTTCTTTCCAATGCCACTTGTTTGCAGTCCACTTGAATGCAGCCACAAAGAACAAGCTTAAAGTGAGCCTAGGGCCTGTATATAAAGTAGGACTTTTTAACCCTAATAAACACCCAAACACACTTGCAAGCCCTTTTTATCAGTTTATTTCCAACTCCACTTGTTTGCAGTCCACTTGAATGCAGCCACAAAGATCCAATGCAACCATGTTGGCCTGGGATGCACCAACTGATATCTAAGCCTTTACCTTTACATCTCATCCCCTGGATGCAGGTCTCCTCCCACCCAGTTTTTCTCTCTACTTGCCCTATTTTCATGCTGGTCCTAGTGACCTGGGATTCTCTGGCAATATTTCTCTCTAAAGTGTCCCTTCCCCCTTTCTTTCTTTGTTGGCCTCCCCTGGTTTCCCCGGGGCACTCTGACAGAGCTTTCTTATACTGGTGCGCCGGTTGTAAACTTTTTATTTCTGATCCTATCTCTGACACTTCTCTAGCGCCCTTTTCGCCTTTACAGGAACATCTTAACTTCCAATCCCACAAGTTTTGGCATTATATGCAGAACTCTTATTTCATTTCTTCTCGCCCTTTCAAGCAGGATTTGATTAGGGATATTACACCATTTGAGTCACTTTGTAGACCCAGGGGACCCGCTAAAGGGTTACCTCCCACCCCTTATCCAAACTTGTCAGATTGGCAAGGGCTCAAATGGAGTATTTTGATGCGCAGTGGTGGGAGTGGGGATCGGAACTGCAGCTTTCTATCCCTCCTCGATTTTTGGTGCATGGCCCCTTTAAGAATGGGAGCCCATGCAGTAGCCATCTCCATAGACTTTAGTGGGAAAAACTTTGTGGGACATATCTCTGTTGTCATTGTCTGATCATGCTCTATAACATGATCAGGGATCTGAATGTCCAGTGAATTACCATGCTCCTTATTTGTTGAGCCACTAGATGCTTGGTAACAGCAATAGAGAAACTACATTGGCCAGAATCCTCTTTTCCATGGCTTACTTCTGATTGGCTAGGTGTCTTTTTTGGCAGACCTTTGGTGTACTTGGGGTAAATGTCCTTTGTTTCCTTCCCACACACCCAGACTTCCTGCCCACAAGTAGGGTTGCCACCCAGCCGGTAATTTACCGGCAGGCCGGTAAAAAATTGTCTTCTGTCCAATGTTGAGTCTATGGAGAGAATGCCATGGCCGGTATTTTTTTTAAGAAAAGGTGGCAACCCTACCCACAAGACTCCCTAAGCGGCACTCAACCTTGCTTTATTTCCAATTCTAACTTGCTGAAAATTGTGCTGCTTTCTGTCTTGCTAACAAATACAGAAAGGACATGGTACCGGTATCTAACACCCCTTTTATACGATCACTGCAGGAAATGAAGTGAAATGTTACACATGGCTGATACTCAGTCTTACTGTTGATTTCAATGCAGCGAGCTAGGCGAGAAAAAGCAGAAAATCTGCAATTTTCGCAAAACGTTTTCTGCTTGGCGGAATGTGCCATTTTCACCTGTTTCTCTTTTGAGGCGAAATATTTCACCCATCCCTTTTTGAGATACTTTACATCATGCTGACAGGATGATTGGATTAATTTCCTTCCCTTCACTGAATTCTCTTACAACAATCACGTCCATGCTTCTAGACATATATTTCAGTTTTATGCCAAATATGGCATGCATCCTGCTTCCTTTCCTGGATCTATACCCACATGACAGATCTCTGAGATGGTTGCTAGGCCTCGCACTTAAGCTTCACTCCCTAGCTTATTCTGCAGAGACCATGAGCCTGGCTCTTTATCAGCCCTTTGAGCCGCCATTGGGATCCAGCCTTGGGTATTTTGAAAAATGATACCCATCTAAATACATATTGTGTCTTGAGACATAATTTGATGTCATACATATAATTTTTTACATAATATTTTCTCTTTCATCCAATGTGCAACCCTCCTCCTCCAGGAGTACAGGACACTTACAAAAAGGTCTATAAGGCATAGACTCCCTCCTTCTCTCCACTTTACCCTGCCAGCTAACATCCAGTTTGAAGTGACTTCATCAATGGAAGGGTGTAGGTGCACTGTTATTTTTTTTTAATTTCTTAGCATATGGGGAGCACATATTACTTGCTTCCTAATTCGTTGAATGTCCATTCCACAGTTTTATTTTCAGGACCTCAGAACCTCACTTTCTCTCTCATTGAGTATATTTTTCTTTAAATCAGTGAGCTTTTGTGTTGAACCTCTCACTTTTATCATTATTTTGCCTCCGGTTGCACCTAGAAGTCTATGGCTGAACCACACTACCTAGCGACAACCAGTGGGACCCACTCGAGTTTTTGACAGGGGGTGCTGTTTTCAAACAGCTGGAGAGCCAAATTGCAATTTCTTAAGGAAAAAACTACATCTCACAGAATCCCTTGCTTCCAAGGCTTTCTAGCATGAGTAGAGGTAGGCTTTGAGGCTGGTCTCTCCTTCCTCCAGTTTATTCCCTTGCTGTCAGATAAGTGTGTTATTGCATACTTTTAAGTACTTTTATTTAATTTTTCTACTCTTTTGACTCTACTAATCTACACAGGTGCAAGTCCAAAGTTAAAGATTCTAGGATTCCCCTGATTCTTTTAACTGACTGCTCCTTATATCAAATTGGGCTTCCTAGGGAGTATTTTGATACCTTATGGCCCTCTTGTTCTGTGGCCCGTACACCACCACCGGAGCCCTCAACTGCTAAACCGGTATCGGATTGAGTTAATAGATACCCTCATCTATTCAGGGGTCCAAAGCTCTTGGTCTGTTTAGCATCCTATACCCCTCACCAGGCTTGAGCCCTTGTGCCCTGTATTCTGGGTCACACACAAATCATTGGGGATTCCTTACCTGAGGAAGTTGATACAGATGGAGATGATTTGGACTTGTCTTTGTCTTGGGGGGAAAACTATGAGGGCAACTCTAGCCCTACATCTGAGGGACTTATTAGGGCAGGCCTGGAGACATTTAATGTCTCAGATGCCTCTGACTCTGGTTCCCTCTGGGTTTTGCTGGCATGTTTTGCCAGGTACTCTTGTTTTCCTTTTTCTTGTTTCTTCATCTTGTTGTTGCAGCGTCCTTGTTTGGGCCTTTATCATGTGCCTGCACTCTTGTGTCGTTGCACGATCAAAGTGTTCCTGTTATTGAGTTCCTAGTTTTCCTATTAGTTCCTGTGATTCCAGTATTTGACCCTGGTTTCCTCGACTTCATCTTTGTTTTTTTGTTATTTTGCTTCAACTTCCTGTGTTGGTTCTGACCTTGGCCTGTTTATTCGACTTCTCTACTGCCTGCTGAGTTTGTACAGTTTTGACCCTGGCTTATTCTACTATTCTTCTGTCTCATCCCTGGTACTTTCTTTGCCCACCTGTTACCGACTTGGCTCGTCGACTATTCTTCCTTCGACTCCTAGGGTTCTCCTGTGCCCAGTGTGTCTTGTTCAAAACTGTCGACCACCCAGTCGAGTTTGACGTTGTGGACCACCCAGTCGAGTTTAACGCTGTTGAGTATCTCCGTTTCGACCCCCTATGGGAGGGTAACCTTGCGACCCTTGGTTTTATGACTACTCTTCCAATTCCTACCTATGACAGAGACAACTATACTGCCGTTAGGTTAAATAAGCTGATTTCTGTCTCGGTGAGTAGTTTTCTGTGTCCTAGGTTGTCATCCTGTTATCTGGCTTTGAGGCCAGCACCTTTAGCATGGCTTAGGCTGCAGCAAGTCTTCCTTGGAGAAGTCACTGTCTCCAGCTGTGCTCCCAAACCTGCAAACTCTAGCCCCTTGCCCACTGAGGCCTACCGAGTGAGTATTCTGTATTGTTCTCTGTACTTTTATATATTAAAAAGCAGTCTGTTATTCCTTTGTGGGGATTCTCCTCTGCAAGGGGTGTCTCAGGCAGATTACATTGGGTGATCCCAGTCAGATCATCACAGGTTCCTCTTCTCCAGACATTTCTAAGAGATGTAAAAAGGAGGTACCTATTTTTCCACCACACCATTACATAGAACAGGTTCTTCTGGGAAAATGGAAGAATCTTTAAGAGGCGCATTTCTAATCCATTTCCTTTTATGCCAAAGGTTTTAAAGTAGTGGTATTTGCTGCCACAAGGTTATCAGGCTTTTTCAGTGGCTGTACATTACACATCACGGCTTAAGGTCTGGTCGGCTGACCAGTCTTCCAAGAAATATCTGGCATATGTGGGCAAACAAGTGTTTAGTTATCAGCCATGATACATGGGGAAAGAGTAAATTGCCACATCAAGTTACTCCTAATCATTCTTTTTTCCTCTGAACACATGGTTTTCGTTATTCCTGACAGTTTTGGTACTTGTCTGGGGCTCCAGGCCCTCAAGCCCTAAAAGTGCATCCTCCCTCAAAACTGAAACTGGCTTGGGCAGGCAAGAAAACTGCTCAGAAGCCTAAGGTTCACTAGTCCGCCTCACAAGGTTCTGGTCCTATTCTGCCTGTAGGGGCGACTTACTTTTTACCAAAGTGAATGGGGATTTCAGTGATGGATCCATAGATTCTACGGGTGATTTTGGATAGGTACTGCACAGACTTCAAGGGTCTTCCCCCTCATTATTTTTTCCTGTCTAGAGTTTTTCAAGATCCATATTGGGGCCATCTATTTCTAGGTGAAATTTCTTCTTTAATGAAAAATCAGGTGCTGGTCCTGGTTTCTCCAAAGGAACGTTTCACCAGATTCTTTTCAAATCTCTTTGTTGTTCCCAAAAAAATACAGAAGCCGCTGTTCTATTATGAACTAATTGTCTCACCCAATTTGTCCTGATCCCACTATTCAAATTAAATCCTTTGATCTGTCATCACACCTATTTGTCCAGTGGAGTTTCTTGCTTCCTTGGAATTGCAGGTGCCATAGGCGTGCGCAGCCAATTGCATTAGGGTGTGCACCCAAAAGCACAAACACACACGTGTGTGTGCTAGCTAAATAAATTATTGCCCCCCATCTGCTCCATATTGCCCCCATCAGCTCCAACTTGCCCTAACATTGCCCCCATAATCTCCACATTGCCCTCAGCTCTGACTTGCCCCCATCAGCTCCAACTTGCCCTCACATTGCCCTCATCAGCTCCAACTTACCCCCATCAGCTCCAACTTGCCCTAACATTGCCCCCATAATCTCCACATTGCCCTCAGCTCTGAGTTGCCCCCATCACCTCCAACTTGCCCTCACATTGCCCTCATCAGCTCCAACTTTCCCCCATCAGCTCCAACTTGCCCTCACATTGCCCCCATCAGCTCCAACTTGCCCTAACATTGCCCCCATCAGCTCTAACTTGCCCTCAGCTCCAACTTGCCCTAACACTGCCCCCATCAGCTCCAACTTGCCCTCAGCTCCAACTTGCCCCATCAGCTCCAACTTGCCCTCACATTGCCCTCATCAGCTCCAACTTGCCCCCATCAGCTCCAACTTGCCCTAACATTGCCCCCATCAGCTCCAACTTGCCCTCAGCTCCAACTTGCCCCCATCAGCTCCAACTTGCCCTAACATTGCCCCCATCAGCTCTAACTTGCCCTCAGCTCCAACTTGCCCTAACACTGTCCTCATCAGCTCCAACTTGCCCTCAGCTCCAACTTGCCCCATCAGCTCCAACTTGCCCTCACATTGCCCTCATCAGCTCCAACTTGCCCCCATCAGCTCCAACTTGCCCTAACATTGCCCCCCATCAGCTCCAACTTGCCCCCATCAGCTCCAACTTGCCCTCACATTGCCCCCATCAGCTCTAACTTGCCCTCAGCTCCAACTTGCCCCCATCAGCTCCAACTTGCCCTAACATTTCCCCCATAATCTCCACATTGCCCTCAGCTCCGACTTCCCCCATCACCTCCATCTTATCCCCATCAGCTCCAAATTGCCCTCACATTGCCCTCATCACCTCCAACTTGCCCCCATCAGTTCCAGCTTGCCCCATCAACTCCAACTTGCCCTCACATTGACATCAGCTCCACATTGCCCCCTTCCATAATGCCCCTTCATCTCCACAATGCCCCATTCATCTCCACAATACCCCCTCCATCCCCTACCTTCAGTCCCTGGTGGTCTAGAGGTGTGCCATAAGGGATCTCTGTGCCTCCTTCGGCACAGAGCTGAAGCTCCCGCGCACTGCTCTCAGTAATGCAGAGCGCTGGGAGATGATGTCATCTCCCAGCGCTCTGTATTACTACAGAGCCTGGGTCTCTCTGCGGCTTGTCACATAGATGCCGCGAGGGAGCGCTTGGTAGTTTAAATCAGCGCTCCCTCGCGGCAGATATATTAAAAAAAAAAAAAATCCCCAGCTTCCTGACCGGTGCGCACGGGGCCGATTAGGGTGTGCCTGGGCACACCCGACACACCCCGTGCGCACGCCTATGGCAGGTGCTTATCTACACCTCATAAGCCATCCGGATCATCAGTGCTACCTACACTTTGTGTTTCAGGGCAGTTTCTTTCAGTTTACTGCCCTACCATTTGGACCAGCGTCCACTCCGTTGGTTTTCACAAAGGTCATGTGTTCCATGGCAGCTCACATCCATGCTCTGTGGATCTCTTTGACTCAATTCTTTTCCTCCCTATGTCTCATTCTATATCCTGGCTACATTGTGGGAGTACAAGAAGATGCTAGTAAAAAAAACAGTGCAAATAGAAATATAATTGACTGGTACTCACGGGGTTAATCCCACTGGTGTTCCTCCTACATCGGCATTAGAAATAGCATACAGGTAATTCTGAGGAAGCTTGTTCCTGCTCAAGCAATGGTAAATCCTTTTTTATATTTCAAGAGAAGTCCTCAAATAGGTGTTTGATATTTAACTGTATAAGTATAAAAGAATGAAGCAAGCTGAAATATTATCTAATTTAATAAAATAATGTATACAAATAGCCCAGAAGCACTAAATGGAAAGAAAGCGCCAGATAGTATAACATCAATAAATATTATTGTTTTCAAAATGTAAAGAAAACGTACTCACATGCTAAAATGTTTAGATGGCTGGTATCAGACAGGCTGGCTCACAGGTTTACAGAGCTAATAAACCCGTCTCAATTCGGGTAACTCTTGTTGGAGTAGTAGTCCAATGAAACTCTGGTGGAGGCTTTCAAGTAAAAAATATTTATTAAAAGCACTAAAAAAGGGATACATAAAGAGCTTGAACGCTTACGCTTTTAATGGTTTTCAAACTGCTTTCTCAAAGCTCACAAGTCAATCTAAAGGAAAGCTGACCCCAAAAGAACATATTCCCCCTACCTGGATATAGGGTGCAAGCTTAAGGAAAGGACCTCTAGAGTAGTGTTTTCTGAAATACTCGTGTGCCATGCTCCAGGTAAGCAGAGGGAGCTCAGTGAGCTTAATGCATGGTTCAAGTATTGGTGTAGGAAGGAGGGTTTTGGGATTTTAGACCACTGGGCTGACCTTCACTTGGGTACAATCTATATGGAAGTGATGGATTGCACCTAAATGGTAGGGTAGCCACCGTTCTAGGGGATAGAATGCTAAAAAGGTTGGAGGACCTTTTAAACTAGGAAAGGGAAGGAGAATATAGATAACAAAAATTGGGTAGAGTAGATAGGAACTGGGTCCAAGAAAATGATCATGGAGGTGGAGAAGGGGTAGGGGTAAATGTAGCCAGAAGGGAGGAACTGGCAAATTCAAGAAGTATGGTAGATAAAATGGGAGAACTAACATTGCTGGTTATTAATGAGCAGTTGGACATAATTGGTATAACTGAAACATGGTGGGACGATACACATTTTCACTGTCGTCCAATACAGGTTACTGGTAACTCTGGGAGGCGATCCACCCATTTAAGTAGGCAGGAACATTTCTCCAAATGTACGCAGGGGGCGAAGCCTCCCCTCCCTCCTCAGCTGCTTCCCAGTCAGCTAACACCAGAATGATTTGTTCCTGGGTGTGTGCACACCAGGTGGAGAACATCTCTATTCAGTTTTAGTCTTTTTATTGTTTTCTGTCAAATATGGAATACCACCATTAGGCGTGTTACCATGACTGACAAATGCCCTCTCCAAAGTGGCTAGCTCAGTGTCCATGGATTTTTGGTGGACCCTATGCCCTGATGGGGGAACAACTTGGTTTCAAGTACTTCCCTGGGGGATTATCCTCTGAGGTAATCCTTTCTTTGCAGGGTGACCTGAAGACAGAAGACCTGCAGAAAGGTGAGCCACCCTTTGAGTGCTGAAGGTCCATTTGTCCCACAGTGTCCCTTCATTGGGCTTGTATTTGGGAGTTCTCATTGCGCACTCCGGCACCCATTGGGTGTTTATGTATATATTTAATTGTATATATCTGTATGTCTGTGAGTTTTGGAGCAGTCTATGTGATAGCAGCCATTTTGTGAGTTCTTCTCATTGAGTATACCAAGCAGGGACCGGAGTTTCTCCCTCTCCTCCGTTGATTAACCCTTTGCTTGCCAGATAAGTTTAGTTTTTAACATTTCTGGGGTGAATCTTTAATCTTTCACACTTAAATTGGGTGATTTCTGACAGTGGGGTATATTTGACACTGTGAGTATGTCTACACCGTTGGAGCTTGGGACTAGACCTAAGACTAAGGAAGCTGGGGTATCAGTATCCCCCATTGTGTATTTCTCCTCCTGTCATTCAGGGCTGCCTAAGGAATTCTCTGGTCATTTATGCCCAGCATGCTCAGAAGGTCCTGACAGCAACCCAGGACCTTCCAGCCATGCTATAGAGCAAGCATGGGTTAAAGAGTTTAAGGCTGCAACTAGGGACCTCAGGTCCACTCTTCAACTCTTTCCCTCTCAGGTACAGGGTGCACTGCAGTTATGGCAGGCTCCCTCTACTATCAGGACCTCCCTGCCTAAACCACAGGGGGAACCTGATGTGTCTGATTCTTCTGAGGAAGAACTGTTGCAAGATTCTGATGTTGAGGATGGTACAGTTATTGAGTCTTCCAGATTTGTTGGAGACCCCTTTGAATGTGACCCTGAACTCTCTGCTGAGGGCTTAATTAGAGCCGTTGTGACCACCCTCAACCTTCCCTTGAGTCAAGAGGTTCCCTCTGACCCAACTGATGTCTTTCAGAGACCGGCAAAAGCTGTTACTTGTTTTTCTCCTAACCCTACTCTTGAACATTTGGTTTCTGATACTTGGAAAAATCCTGACAAGTCCTCTTCAGTCTGAAAAAAGTTTGCTAAACTTTATCCCTTTTCTGAGGCTGAACTGGCTAAATGGGTTCATCCTCCCAAGGTGGATGCTCCTGTTTCTAGACTGTCTAAATCGACTGCTTTACCTGTATCTGATGCTTCTGCTTTACAGGATTGGACGGACAAAAAGTTGGAGGTTTGCCTCAAGTCTATTTTTGCCTCTATTGGCACTGCTATGCGACCGGCCTTTGCTGTGGCGTGGGTTAACCGGGCCATTGCGGTCTGGACTGAGCAACTCACCACGGCGGTCCGTCAGGACGTGCCAGTTTCAGAGCAGTTGCTCTTGCTTGCCAATATTTCTGAGGCCCAGAATTATGTTTCTGATGCTGCCTTTGATGCTGTCCGCATGATGGCTAGGGCTTCTACCTCTTCTGTGGTAGCCAGGCGTGCGCTTTGGCTTAAGATTTGGTCTGCTGACACTGCATCTAAGAAGGTTTTGCTTTCTTTGCCTTTCCAGGGTACTTCCTTGTTTGGTTCTGAGCTCAAGGAACTAATTAGCGAGGCTACTGGGGGTAAGAGTACCCTTTTGCCTTTGGTCTTCAAGAAAAAGTTGCCGGCTAAGCGTTACCGGTCCTTTCGTTCATTTCAGACAGAGACGCGTTCGACGGCCAAGTCAGTTCTGTCTGATCCGCGTCCCTCCTCCAAGCCCAAGCAGTCCTGGAAGCCCAAGGTTGCTTCCAAGCCCAAGACTTCCAAGGCTGCTTCGGCATGATTTGCCGAACCCGGGTCCGCACCCTGCCGTGGGGGGATGCCTCCACCTCTTTCGCAGGGTCTGGGAGGAATCTGGATTTTACAGGTGGTCTCAGAGGGATACAGGATCCCTTTCTTTTCCCTTCCTCCCTTTCATTTTCATCTCACTCGTTCTCCGCAAGATGCAGAGAAACTGCGTATATTTGACGGCGCTATTCAGCATCTCTTGGACAAGGAGGTTCTGGAGCCAGTGCTTCCTGTGGACTTGTGTTCAGGGTTCTACTCCAACCTTTTTGTGGTGACCAAGAAGGATGGTGGGGGTCGTCCTATTTTGGATCTCAAGGATCTCAATTCCTTTTTGGTGAAGACTCACTATTGTCAGGAATCTCTGCACACTGTGATTGCTGCCATGTCTCCAGGGGAGTTTCTTGCTTCTCTGGATCTTCAGGATGCGTATCTGCACATCCCTATTCATCCAGCGAGCAGGCGGTATCTGAGGTTTGCCTGTGCCAGGGGTCATTTTCAGTTTTCAGCTCTTCCATTTGGACTGACAACTGCTCCCCAGGTTTTCCAACGAGTACTGGGAGCATTGATATCTGCCCTCCATCGGGATGGCATAAGAGTGACTCCGTACATGGACGACTTGCTATTGAAGGCGGAGTCTGCGGAACTTCTTCATCAGCAGGTTCAGACCTGCATTCATGCCCTCACTCGTCACGGTTGGATAGTGAATTTGGACAAGTTGGACTTGACTCCATCCCAGCGTCTCATCTTCCTGGGTCTACTGTTCGACACTCAGAAGAGTATGGTGTTTCTGCCAGAAGAGGTGGCTCATCAAATTGCCCAATGAGTTTCAAGGATTCTGGCACTCGAGTGGATCCCAGTGCCGAAGTTGTCTTCACTGATGGGGAAGTTCATCTCCACGATAGAGGCGGTGCCATTTGCGATGGCCCACACCAGGGAACTTCAGAGGTTTGTGATCCAGACGTGCAGGGATCGACCTGATCATCTGAAGCTATCAGTGTCTCTACCTCTTCATGTAGAGTTGAGCTTGGAGTGGTGGTTGGAACTTTCTCATCTCCTGAATGGGAGATCCTTCAGGATTCCTTACTGGACCAAGGTCACGACGGACGCCAGTCTCTCAGGCTGGGGTGCTGTCTTGGGTCACTTCAGCGCTCAGGGGAAGTGGTCCTTGGAGGAGTCCCTGCTCCCCATCAACATTCTGGAACTTCGGGTGATTTTCCATGCTATGCGCCATTGGGAATCTCAGCCGGAGGACTGTCAGGTCAAAGTGGAATCCGACAATGCCACTGCAGTGGCGTACATCAACAAACAGGGTGGGTCAAGAAGTCTCACCGCGTGGCTAGAGGTCAAGGCCATTCTGTCCTGGGCGGAGGTTCACGTTCCCGCCATTTCTGCGGTGCACATTCCAGGGGTAGACAACGTCATGGCAGATTTTCTCAGTCGTCACACAGTCGACAGCGGAGAGTGGGAACTCCATCCGAAGGTGTTTCAACTATTGACCCAGATGTGGGGCGTACCTCTGGTGGATCTGATGGCAACAGGCACAACAGGAAGGTTCCAAAGTTCTGCTCCAGGTAGAGAGACTCGCTGGCTCTAGCGGTTGACGCCATGTCGATTCCTTGGATGTTTTCTCTGGCCTACATCTTCCCCCCCCTTCCAATGTTGATCAGGGTGATCCAGAAGCTGAAGGTGGAGCATTGTCCGGTCATCCTCATTGCTCCAAATTGGCCTCGTCAGTCCTGGTATCCGGACCTTCTAGCTCTGTCGGTGGCAGAGCCCTTTCCGCTTCCCTCTCGTCCAGATCTTCTGATACAAGGTTATCTGTGGAAGGAGGATGTTCATCGTCTCCATTTGATGGCCTGGAGGTTGAATCCTCAATTTTGAAGAAGAAGGGGTTTTCTTCTGCTGTGGTGTCTACCATGCTTCGGGCTCGTAAGCCTGTTTCGTTCAAGATCTATCACCGGGTCTGGTCGACCTTTCTGTCTTGGTGTGAGGACAGGGACCTGTCTCACGATTTTCATCTTCCTACTGTCCTGGCCTTTTTGCAGGACGGTGTGGATAAGGGGCTCAGTTTGAGTTCTCTTAAGGTTCAGACTTCGGTGCTTTCTGTCTTTTTCCAGGAGCGCATTGCTATCCTTCCTGATGTCAAGATCTTCTTCCAGGGCGTGGCCCATGTGCGTCCCGCTTTTCGGAGTCCAGCTCCTCAGTGGGATCTTAATCTGGTTTTGGGAGTTCTCCAGCGCCCTCCCTTTGAATCCTTGGCTACTATTCCTTTATGTCTTTTGTCGTGGAAGATGGCCTTTCTTTTGGCTATTGTGTCTGTCCGCTGGGTGGCGGAGTTACAAGCTCTCTCCTGTAAACCACCCTATTTGATGTTTCACAAGGACAAGGCGGTGCTTCGTACTTCTAAGGAGTTCTTACCTAAAGTGGTTTCTGAGTTCCACATTAATCAGGAGATTGTGGTGCCCTCTTTCTGCATTAACCCCTCTTCCGATAAATGGAGGGATCTCCATTTGTTGGATGTTGTGCGTTGTCTCAAGTTCTATGTGCATCGCACGGACTCCATCAGGAATTCTGACCCTCTGTTCGTCATTACGGAGGGTCCTAGGGCTGGGAGACCTGCATCCAAAGTGACTATTGCATCTTGGATTAAGTCTGCTATTCGTAAGGCGTACGAATTGAGGAATAAGCATGTTCCCTTTCGGGTTACGGCCCATTCCACTAGGTCCATTGGGGCCTCTTGGGCCTACAATAATAAAGCGTCTGCTGATCAGCTGTGCTGGACGGCCACTTGGTCCTCTGTGCACACCTTCTCGAAGCACTACCGTGTGGATGTGCTGGCCTCGGCTGATGCCAGCTTTGGGAGGAAGGTCCTGGAGGCAGTTCTGCCTGTTTAGGATCTTCTTCTTCTGAGGTTCTTAGTGCTTCCTTATTGTTGAGCCCTGTTGGCTCTGGTTCAGTGTGCTGTGTAACAGTTCCTGGGGTCTGTTTTTACCCCTAGTTGGTGTCCGTTGACACTTCTGTTTTGTTGGGATCTCTGTCCGGTAGGTCCATGGAGGTCCTGGTGACTTTGGGGGCCTTATGCCTGGTCCTTTCCTCCTTCCCACCTCAGGGTAACTCAATGGTTGGACATCCCAGAGTTACCAGTAACCTGTATTGGACGACAATGGTAACTCTGGGAGGCGATCCGCCCCTTTAAGTAGGCAGAAACATTTCTCCAAATGTATGCAGGGGGCGGAGCCTCCCTTCCCTCCTCAGCTGCTTCCCAGTCAGCTAACACCAGAATGATTTGAGACCCTACTAACTGACCAGAAATAGGAGAGAAGAAGACTCCTGTGAGCATGCCCGAAGGACTCCCACGAATTGCCACAGGAGAGCCAAGCATGGTCTCTTGACAGGGTGGGAGACCAGTAACCTGTATGGACTAAGTGAAAAGGATTTAACAGGTAAGACTAAAATCCTATTATTGGGCTGTAAATATAGAGGGCTATTCCCTGTTTAGGAGAGACAGGATTAACAGAAAAAGGGGGAGGTGTGAGCTTATATTTGAAACAGAGCTAAATCCAGCTTTAAGGGGTGATATTAGTGAGGAAACTGGCCTCAATGTGGAGGCCTTGTGGGTAGAAATTTAGACTAAATGTGGTATAAAAGGTAAAGGTTACTGGATATATGCTACAAACCACCAAATATTGATGAGAATGTTGAATCCCAACCGCTATTGCAAATGAGGAAAGCTGTGCAGTTTGGGTATACTTTAATTGTGGGATATTTTAACTATCCGGATGTCAACTGGAAAAATGAGACCTGCCAGAGTGCTAAGGGAAGCAGGTTTATGAGCATGCTTCGGGAAAGCTACATGTCACAAATGGTGGAAGTGCCAACAAGAAATAACAATTTATTGGACCTAGTGATAACAAATAACATAGACAAGGTATCCAATATTATTATTATTATTCTTATTAGTCTTTATAAGGGAAGCAGGTTTGTGAGCACACTTCTGGAAAGCTACATGTCAAATGTTAGAAGTGTTGACAAGATATAACATTGTATTGGACCTAGTAATAACGAATAAAACAGACATGGTATCCAATGTTAAGGTAAGTGAACATTTGGGAAACAGTGATGACAACATGGTTACATTTGAGATCAGCTTGGCAAAGCAAAACTGTATATGTTCAATCAAAATTCAGGTCTTCTATGTATTTTACGTGTTATAGTCATCAGATATGAAAAAGCAGTTCTAGAACTGCCAAACATTATGCTTTCTGATTGTTTTTTTTATTAATTTTGTATATCATTGTGATATTGGAGAATAAATATTTTTTATTGGAAGACTTGGAGCAGCACCTGTCCATTCCTTTACCTGACAGGGAGACCTGAGCAGGCTAATTTTATATGCAAGCTGTTGTTAGTAGCTGGTATAAGCCATCTGCCAACCATCTTATTTGTGAGTATATTTTAATATATTCATTATATATACTCATTTTGATAATAGGCATTATTGGGTGCCCTCTGTATCTGTTCTTTTCCATGTTGCATACTTCTTGATGGATGTCTAGAGGTACAGCTCCCTCTCCCTTTATTGTAGGATGAAGAGGATGAAGAGGTAACCTATACTGTGGTGGGACAGTATTAAATCCCTTCTGTCTGCTTTTCAGTATACAAATATGTGTTTTACTGAGCAATACCATTGTGAGTATATTTTAAATGGTGAAGGGTTGTGGTGCTATTTGACAATATTACACTAGGAGTGCCTTCTTTTTTTGTCTTTTCTTCACAAAAAGGCAATTAGGTTACCAAAAATAAATAATGAAACTCAAATTGCAAGGGAGAGCAACCCTTTGAGTGCCTGTGCCCACAAAATTGTAGTGTAAACTAAACACTGTGTAGGTAGCCAAGGTTAAGGAAGGAGTCCTGGATATATTAATATATGTTTGTCCTCTCTCTGCCCCTGGGCCACTGGAAAATAAATAACTGTGCCTACACTGAAAATTAACCCTTTGAATGCCAGGGAGAGCCTCCTAGACACACACTGCATTGCTTTACAGTGCAATGCATTGTAAAGCAATTGCGTACCTTTCTGCTTAAGTTTAGGAGCAAAGGACACCATAAAATAGAAGCATAAGCAAAACAGACAGAGGCCACTAAGGGGTATGGGGAGAAAAAGTGGGGCAAAATTTATATCTGGCCTAGATTTACAACGTAGGAGTCACTAGGTACGACAAACCTTTGCCCTGAAAAGTGGAAAGGAGGTGAAGGGATGGGAAATCTTGAAGGGAATGAAGGAGAGGTGGATGGGATGAATGGCAAGAAGCAAAGAGGGAAGAAACTAGAAAGAAATGGGATTGCATTAGTCTGGTGATTAATGAAGAGGGGATATAATCTATGGGTTAAAACAGAAGAAATATGACATCTGTGGCTGCGCGTGACACGTTTGCTGGCTGACAATGGACGTCCTGCAAGGCGATCCCCACTGGGGTAAATACGATACCTGAAGTGGCTCTTGTATTCTACCGGAACATTGTGGCACCGGATGTGACCATTCCGAAGCAGCCTGAGGATCCGCGATCTGTGACCGCTGCAATGTTTGTGTGAGGGTGGCTGGGGGCCTCCTCTAAACTCAGCGATGCGTATGCATCTAGTGGAAGTTCGGCAAAGGTGTGCTTCTCTAGGCTTTTCTGTCTGTGGTCTCATGAGGCCTAATCCGGCTGTCTACACCTGTTTTTCAGCTGCATATGACATCGTAGTGGCTACCAGGGGCCTAAGCTGGAACTATTGTTAATTCTTGTGACTCTCACAGCTGGCATCAGACTTTCCTTTATTATTTGGCCTGCTCCATATAGCTGTTCCCCTCTTTATAGTGCTCCATACTGCTTTGTAATTTTATCCCTTGTCCCCTTTCCCACACAATAGGTCTAAGGCTTCTCTTCTCTGCCAAAAAGTATACCAGTGGCCCCGAAGCTGTCTGGGTTCCCAGTGTCCTGTGGAGACACCATCTAATCTACATGGGCTGTTTACATAGTACTATGACCCGTCCAGTCTGGCTGTTACTTTCAGATATCTATATCCACATTATTGCTGACAACTAGATATCATGCCTGTTAACTACAATACTGGCTGTTTCTTTTTTCACGTTGTTCCTAAAGCTGAACTTCTCAGTCAGTCCTATACTTCCATGATTCGGACCTGTGTTTGAGTCAACACTTTATTCTACGTCGCTACTGTTGTTCCAGAATCATCTCCCTGTTTGTTATTTTTCCTTTTTTGTGTCCCCCTGTCTCTCCCATATATTTTTCATATTTCTGCAGTGATCACACATAGGATGTCCCCCACTCGCTTGTGGCCTACTGACATTGCAGCAGTGTTCTATGGGGTCTCTATTACCATATAATTTATTCTTATATCCTGTGGCATATAGATTTGTGATCTTCCTGCTCAGTGTCCTCCCGGCCTCCTACTTCAGCTGTGATACTCATCTCTGTTTTCTTTGATGCCTTGCTTAATTATTTTGCTTCATTGCTGACATCACGGAGCTTTTTGTGCAGTCTGCCGATCAAACTAAAACCCCGCGCCTCCAGCGTGGAGAAAAGAAACAGGATAAAAATAAAAACACTCAGGTCTCTCCTACGAAGGAACCTGTTGTGAACTCTTCCACTGCTGCTACAGCTGTTATGCCATCGACGATTGCTGAAGACATGGCCAAAGCGGTCCTTGCATTACTTATGCCAGTTCTGGATACTAAACAATATGCTATCCAGTCTTCAATTAATTCTACATTAGGTAAAGTTAAAGCCCATGGCGAACAGATTTCAAGTCTTACACAACTAGCAGATGACTGCGAGATGCTTGTGGATGATCTCCGTGGTATTATACTCAGTTTGGAGGCCAAAGCTAATGCACTTATGGATAAAATTGATGATCTAGAAAATTGCAGCTTTTGAAACAATATCCGCATCATTGGTCTGCCTATGTCACTCTGTCACTCACATACGACGATAGGAGCCGTGTGGTGCTGGCTCTGGGTTCAGGTGCTAGCGAGCGATGCTGGAGTGCGGAGCTTGAGAGCGGTGACGGCGTGCTAGGTACTCCCTTGCTGCGGACGAAGCTGGCTAAAGGTGCTGGTCACGAAACCAGATTGTTCCACCCCGGTTGAGCCGAGGTGCAACCAGGATAGGAGTACCTAGGAACCGTTAGAAACACCAGGCCAGCAGGACACCAGACGGGAAACAGGGAACACGGCAGAGGTCAGGCGCAGCCAAAGGTTCAAGCTGGAGCGGAGATCAAACGTGGTCAGACAAGCCAAGGGTCAAGCCAGGAGCAGGGAGCAGATGTGGTCAGACAAGCCAAGGGTCAAGCCAGGAGCGGTAAGTAGACATGGTCAGACAAGCCAAGGGTCAAGCCAGGAGCGGTAGTAGACGTGGTCAAACAAGCCAAGGGTCAAGCCAGGAGCGGTAAGTAGACGTGGTCAAACAAGCCAAGGGTCAAGCCAGGAGCGGTAAGTAGACGTGGTCAAACAAGCCAAGGGTCAAGCCAGGAGCAGTAAGTAGACGTGGTCAAACAAGCCAAGGGTCAAGCCAGGAGCGGTAAGTAGACGTCCAGAGCCCAGGACCAAACAATTATCTGCTTGTGGAACGGGCGCCCTATGCCTGGGGCAACCCGTTTAAATGGGCTGATAAGCCAATGGAGAGCAGGGAGCGGGAGGCTCGTCCGTGAGCCAAACCGCATTGGAGGAGTGGAAGCCAGTAGGGGAGTGAGACGGGCGCATGCACATCCACCAGGCTGAAGGCGGATGCGAACCACGCATGTGCGCCCGGCAAAGGAACCCGGAAGCGCCGCCGCGACAGAAGATGCGGCCCGGGTGAACACGTCGGCGGTGACACCACCCCCCCCCCTCAACGGGAGGCCCCCGGACTACCCGGCTTCGACAGAAAGGCACGATGGAAAGCACGCTGAAGTGCTGGAGCATGCACATCACGGGCAGGAACCCAGGAACGTTCTTCAGGGCCGTAACCCCTCCATTCCACCAGGTACTGGAGAGATCCACGAACGATGCGAGAGTCCAGGAGCTTCCGGACGACATATTCCTCTTGACCATCGATACGAACAGGAGGCACAGGTACTGATTGAGGGGAGTACCGGGTACGAAGCAGCGGCTTCAGTAGAGACACGTGGAAGGTATCAGGAATGGAGGGGGGCAAGTCCAGGGCAAAGGACACTGGAGAGCTTTGGGAACGGATTCAAAAGGGCCCGATGTAGAGCGGGCCAAACTTAGCGGAGGGTTGCTGGAGACGTAGGTTCTTGGCGAAGAGCCAAACCTCGTCCCCAACCTGGAACAGAGGGCCGGTTGTCCGTCGTTTATCGGCCGCCCACTTGTAGCGTGCGACTGCCACCACCAACTTCGAGCGGATCCGTTGCCAGTGGGCTTCTATGTCATCCACATGGGTATCCACAGCTGGAACGCCAGAGGCTGAAGAAAGCGGCAGGGATGTAGGATGGTATCCACCAGCAGCAAAGAAGGGAGAGTACTGGAGTGACTCGTGGCGGCAGCTGTTAAAGGCAAACTCTGCTAACGGAAGGAGATCCGTCCAGTTGTCCTGCAGTGGTTCCACGAACAGCCGCAGGTATTGTTTAAGAGCTTGATTCGTCCTTTCGGTTTGTCCGTTAGACTGTGGGTGGTAAGCAGAGGATAGGGGCACAGCAATACCCAGACGTGCACAAAAGGCTCTCCAGAATCTGGATGTGAATTGGCTGCCTCGATCTGAAACTATCTGGAGAGGAAGGCCGTGCACCCGGAACACCTCCCGGAGGAAGATCCCGGCCAGTTGTAGAGAGGTGGGCAACTTGGAGAGAGGGATAAAGTGTGCCTGCCGGGAGAAACGGTCAACAACTACCAAGATCACTGTGTTCTTCTTGGACAGAGGTAGATCCACCACAAAGTCCATAGCAATATGTGTCCAAGGAGAGGATGGCACGGGAAGGGGCTGGAGAAGGCCTACTGGCCGAGAGCGAGGCCGTTTATGCCTAGCACAATAGTGGCAGCCTTGTACAAAGTCTTTCACATCCTGGGGCAAGGAAGGCCACCAGAACTGGCGTTGTGCTAGGTCCAAGGTGCGGTTGATACCGGGGTGACCAGAGGTAGGCGACTGATGTGCCCAGAGCAGGATTTCTGGATGGAATCGGGCCTGAACAAAGAGTCGCCCTGTGGGACAGGAAGGGTCCAGATTCTTCTGTGCATGTTGGATCTTAGCCAGGGTTTTAGTGGACAGTGCTGAGAGGATCTTGCTCGACGGGAGGATGAGTTCGGGTGTCGTTTCGGAGGCTGGGACGGTAAAAAGTTGTGATAGGGCATTGGCCTTAGTGTTCTTGGTGCCGGGAATGTAGGTGACCGTGAAGTGGAATCGAGAGAAGAAAAGGGCCCACCGGGCTTGGCGGGACGTGAGGCGCTTTGCCGTCTCCAGGTATTGCAGGTTCTTGTGGTCTGTGTAGACGAGAAAGGGTATACCTGAGCCCTCTAGGAGATGACGCCATTCCTCGAAGGCGACCTTCATGGCTAACAACTCTCGGTTGCCGACATCATAGTTCCTTTCAGCAGGGGTAAGCTGACGGGATAGGAAGGAACAGGGGTGATGGCAGTTGGTCTTGGGGTCTCTCTGTGACAGGACTGCCCCTATACCTCGTTCGGATGTGTCCACTTCCAAAACAAACGGCCGGGTGATGTCAGGGTATCGGAGAACAGGAGCCGTAGTGAAAGCGGCTTTCAAGGCGGAGAAAGCGGATACGGCTTCCTTGGGCCAGAGCCGTGGGTTCGCTCCTTTCTTGGTTAGGGCGGTAATAGGTGCTACTACGGAGGAGTAACCCCGGATAAACCTCCTGTAGTAATTGGCGAAGCCTAGGAAGCGTTGTACCGCCTTGCGATCAGTGGGTTGTGGCCAGTCAAGGACAGCGGTGAGTTTCTTCGGGTCCATCTCAAGACCAGAGCTGGAGATAATGTAGCCCAAGAAGGGGAATTTGTTTTTCTCAAACTCGCATTTCTCTAGCTTGGCGTATAGTCCGTTCTCTCGTAATCGTTGAAGGACGGCTTTTACATGCAGTCGGTGTTGCTGGAGAGTGGGAGAAAAGACGAGGATGTCGTCCAATTATACCACGACATGGGAAGTCAGCATGTCTCGGAAAACATCATTTACAAAAGCCTGGAACACAGCTGGGGCATTGCATAGCCCGAAAGGCATCACCAGGTACTCGTAGTGCCCATATCTGGTGTTGAACAATGTCTTCCATTCGTCCCCGGGCCTAATGCGAACCAGATTATAGGCACCTCTAAGGTCTAATTTAGTGAACCAAGCGGCACCACGGAGGAGGTCGAACAGCTCAGGAATCAGTGGCAGTGGATATTTATTCTTAATCATGATGCGGTTCAATCCCCGATAGTCTATGCATGGACGCAGGGTGCTGTCTTTCTTGCTGACGAAGAAGAATCCCGCTCCAGCGGGTGAGGTGGAGGGACGGATGAAGCCTCTGGCCAAATTCTCCTGGATATAGGTGGCAAGGGCTTTCATCTCTGGAGGAGAAAGCAAGAACGTACTTCCTCTAGGAGGGTGAGTTCCGGGCTGGAGTTCGATCGGGCAGTCGTAAGGCCTATGTGGAGGAAGGCTTTCAGCTTGGGCTTTTGAGAAGACGTCCTGGAAACCGTGGTAGGCCGCTGGAAAGGCCTAGAGGGAGCACAATGCGGCAGAGACGGATGGGTGAGAGGAGATCGGGGAGACGGGAAGACAAGTTGTGAAGCAGGTCTTGCTCCACTGTGCCAGCTCGCTGGAATGCCAATCAAAAACAGGGTTATGGCGCCGAAGCCAAGGGAGCCCTAGGACAATTGGGGCGAAGGGAGAGGAAACTAAATCGAAGACCACCTGTTCGGTGTGCAGTAGCCCGGTAGCGAGGACTAGGCAATTGGTTTCCTGAATGATCTTCCCGGTGCCCAAGGGTCCGCCGTCTAGGGTTGAGACAAGCAACGGAGTCTTCTTGGGACGACAGGGCACACCATGGGCTTGGGCCCAGTGGCCATCGATAAAAAGCCCAGCGGCTCCGGAGTCAATAAAGGCAACTGCAGTAATGGAACGAGCTGCCCACTGAATGGTCACAGGAACAAAGACCCTGGATCAGCCTTGGGGAGGCTGTTGGAACTGGCTTAGGCGACCACCTCGGTCGTCGGCTAAGCGGTGTCTTTTCCAGGGCGAATGGGGCACCGTCGCAGCATGTGACCTGCCTGTCCACAATACAGACAGAGACCCTGGGTTCGCCGTCGCCGTCTTTCCTCGTCAGACAATCGAGCAACTCCTCCAATCTCCATGGGGGTCTCGGTCTCAGGACGGACTTCGGGTGGAGATGTCGCGGTATGTCAAGGCGTCTTTGAGTCGGTCACTGAGCCCACGCCGAAAAGCCGCCTTTAGAGACCCCTGGTTCCAGTCAGTTTCAAAGGAGAGGGTGCGGAATTCCACCGCATACTGGCTGACGCACCTGGTGCCTTGGCGCAAGGCCAAAAGGGCCGACTCAGCTGAGGCACTTCTGCCAGGGGCATCAAAGACGTCCTTAAAGGCAGCGATGAAGGAGTTCGAATCATCCAACAGAGGAGAGTGCTGCTCCATGAGAGGGGTTGCCCAGGCCAATGCTTCCCCTTTAAGGAGTGCGATGATAAAGGAAACCTGGGCGGCGTGAGTACAGAAGGTCTGCGGCTGGGTACGAAAATGCAGCTGGCACTGGTTCAGAAACCCACGGAAGTCAGCCGACCGGCCGGTGAACTTGTCAGGAAGCGGTATGCATGGGGGTACTTAGCCAGGAGGGGGAGCTGTCGTTACACCACTGGCGGCGGAGGTAGAGGAGTCAGAAACTGCCGAGGTCGCCGAGGTGGAGGAACGCAGTAGCTCCAGCACGGCGTCTAGTTTGGTCTCCAGGCTTTGCAGGTGCGCGGCATGAGAGGCCAGTACTCTTTCCTGCTCGTCAAGTCTTGCGGACAGTCGGGTGGCTTCAGCCGGGTCCATTTAGTCACTGGCCAGTTCCAACTGTCACTCTGTCACTCACACACAACGATAGGAGCCGTGTGGTGCTGGCTCTGGGTTCAGGTTCTAGCGAGCGATGCTGGAGTGCGGAGCTTGAGAGCGGTGACGGCGTGCTAGGTACTCCCTTGCTGCAGCTGAAGCTGGCTAAAGGTGCTGGTCGCGAAATCAGATTGTTCCACCCCGGTTGAGCCGAGGTGCAACCAGGATAGGAGTACCTAGGAACCATTAGAAACACCAGGCCAGCAGGACACCAGACGGGAAACAGGGAACAGGCGCAGCCAAAGGTTCAAGCTGGAGCGGAGATCAAACGTAGTCAGACAAGCCAAGGGTCAAGCCAGGAGCAGGGAGCAGATGTGGTCAGACAAGCCAAGGGTCAAGCCAGGAGCGGTAAGTAGACGTGGTCAGACAAGCCAAGGGTCAAGCCAGGAGCGGTAAGTAGACATGGTCAAACAAGCCAAGGGTCAAGCCAGGAGCGATAAGTAGACGTGGTCAAACAAGCCAAGGGTCAAGCCAGGAGCGGTAAGTAGACGTCCAGAGCCCAGGACCAAACAATTATCTGCTTGTGGAACGAGCGCCCTATGCCTGGGGCAACCCATTTAAATGGGCTGATAAGCCAATGGAGAGCAGGGAGCGAGAGGCTCGTCCGTGAGCCAAACAGCATTGGAGGAGTGGAAGCCAGTAGGGGAGCGAGACGGGCGCATGCACATCCGCCAGGCTGAAGGCGGATGCGAACCGCGCATGCGCACTCGACAAAGGAACCCGGAAGCGCTGCCGCGACAGAAGACGCGGCCCGGGTGAACACGTTGGCGGTGACAGCCTAAGACACTTTGAGCTAAGGATTTGACACATTTTCTGAGCACAGAACTGCTGGTACTTTTGAAAATGGAGGATCACAGTGCTCCGTTAGTCATTGAAGGAGCTCATCAGCTAGGTCAGGCCATACCATCAGAGGGGGGTCGCCCTAGACCAGTCATTTTCAAACTCCTACATTACGAGGACAGAAAGATGGACAGGGTTGAGTATCTTACTGCTCAGCTCTTGTTATTTTAGGACTTTTCCGCCGAGGTTTCCGCGCAGCGACGTGGTTTTTCAGATATCTGCAGCAAGCTCTTTAAGAGAAACATCAAATTTCCTTTATTATATCCTGCACGTCTTAAGGTCCTGGATGGTGCATCTACTCACTGGTTCGACACACCGGCGGAGACTCAGGACTTTTATGAGAGTTTGTCAGTGGGCAATAGTGAGAGGAGAGCAGGGGAACATTGCTAATTTTGTTACTCTCCACCCCATCAGTACCTGGATCACTTTCGCCCTAGATTCATGAGTCTTCCTGGGAGGTGTT